>WBNH01010386.1:115000-380692 GCA_013401255.1 Urocolius indicus
CTGTGCTGGAAGATATGGGTCCTGTTGGTTCCCCAGCATAACCCAGTGTTTTGGGTCCCTCGTGCCCAGCAAAGCTTGGGGAGCAGGGATGGGTCCTCAGTGCAGCAGGAATGTATGGTCAGGTAGTGCCACATGAAGAGAAGCTAGAGAGGGACAGCAGACATGATACCAACCTAATCACAATAAGCGAGGTGATGCATTTACTACCAGACCACCAGATATGAAAAAGAGATTGAACTGGGTCTGCAAAACACCCCTCCCCACTCAAATATACACAGTTCATGTGTCTGTACATGTACCAAAACATTTTCATTATTAAGACATCAGACTAACACTGTAATTTTGCCTGTAAACCCTACATTTAAATTCCACTGGACTAGACAAATATACATGGTTTCATAAACTGAATAAATACATGAACCATTGAAAAACAAAGTCTTTTTTTCCTTCCAGAGAGGTTTGACTGTGTTCAGCCTCTGCCTGTTTTGTTCACTGAGAACTACAAAGCACAGCTGTAGTCAGACATCTTTGGAAGGGAAACTGATTTTCTTATTCCCCCTACCAGTTTATAGAAACAGACATATCTAAATAAGACATATTGGGTAACAGAGCTTTTTTTAAGCTTCTTGTTCTTGCCTATTGTTATTTAGCTTTTGTGCAGCTGTAGCCCTGAGAACAGTTTAGATTTGATCTTATAAAACCTGATCTTCACTGCCTTCTTTGGCTACATTTAGCCGTTGTGGAAATAAGGTGGGAAACATGGCTATTACAACTGCAGAAGTTAACATACCTAAATGGCACTTCTTTTATAAAGGGAAGGTTGTAATAACTCATGTGATTTAGAGTAAAGGCAGCACAGTGTGCAATGGGAGCAATTTTCTGCCCCTCAAACAGCACTTCAGGTGATGTTGTTCATCTTTCTGTGACTCTCTGTGTCAAAGCATGCCCAGAGCAGAGGTGTTCAGGGACTCGACAAGCCGTAAGTGTCCAGTTGAAAAACCTGGGAGATATCCCAGGGCTCAAAGAATTCACTTTTTCAGTTGCTCTGATTTACTTCAGAATGCACCTTTAGGGAATTTATGTCTTCCAATGCTTTAGTTTCCCATTTCCTTTCTTGTCATCTTTAAAAATCCATTAAAGATCACAGAGACAGTTTCTCCAAGCTTCCATTTCTGAGGGCTTGTGGAGCTCCATAAAGCATGCAGTTCCAGAGGTGAACTGACTCTTTTACTCTCTGCACCTTGATGTTGTTAGGACGACATTTTAATTATAGGTGGTGGTTACAGACTGAGAAAACACGCTGAATCCAACAGGGAAACAAACAGCTCTCACTCATAAGGACTTAATGATGACTAGCTAGCCAGCCTCCTTCTGTCTGTACAGGAAAAGACAAAAATGCAGGATAAAATGTGGGGTTTGGTTTCTCAAGGTGTTTGTTTGAAAATATGAAATTATAGTAGTCCTATGTTTGCCAAAAGTAATCGTTAGGCTTTTCAGGTGTTGCTAAAATGAAAAACCAAAGTTAATTCCCTCAATAATAGGCAGCTGCAGTATCCCAGCTGGCATTTACATTCTCTAAACAAAACATTTTGTTAGGCACATATGATGACTGATATTTTGCCTATTTTACACAATATTCTCCTAAGTTTCCCTACAGTACAGGAAGTTTACATTAAAATGCCACGCCACCCTTGCTATCGTTAATTTAGATTTGTCTATCACTGTGCATACTTGCTGCTTTGCCCTGGGTATTATAATAACTGCAGCCTGCTTGTCATTTCCTGCTAACATTGCCTCACCTGTAAAACTGCAGTAGCTCTATTTCAGCTTCCCCAGTTCCTGCCATCGCCTTACCTATTACTGTAGAATAAAAGACCATTTCTTGGGTGTATTCATAGCTATTTTAATCATATTTCAAATGCACTCGGACAATTGCTGCAGGTTTGCAATAAAACAAATGGAATAATTCTTCACCTCTCTTCAGGTACAGATAATTTCCTTCCCTATTCGTATTATGGCCCATCTCTATTTAGGCAGAATTGGAAAGCAATCCTCCCGGAAACATGCAGAGTTCCTTGGTTTGTGGGTACATGTACAATATCATCTGCACATGCACGGATATGTTTGTGTTCATGCAGGTTTAGGGGTTTTAAAAATATCCAATATTCCCTCCCTAAGCACTTTAATTTAATAGAAAATATACAGTTTAAAGTCCAAAATTTAAAAAGAAATGACAGGTCTGGTCATTTGTATGCGGGCTACATTCACAGCAGCAAAAGCAGCATGTCATTAACAGGAGTCCTTAATTGCACACGCTACCTATGACTGCACCAATTACTCTACTGAGCAAGAGTAGTCAGGTGAGTTGGACTGCGCATGGATCTGGTGGCACGAGTGGACCCGCCGTGGGGCACAATCTCTGCATATTTTGGTGTTGCTGAGCTTTGCCTTCCTGTTATTTTGGAAAGAACAAAACCTCTCTGAAGCATTTTTCTGTTGCTGGAAACCTGTAAGATCTGATGCTGCAGTCAGAGCAATTTGACTCACATTGAAAAGAAGTCTGCTCCTAATAAATCTGTCACTCAGTACCAGGGTGCTGAGAGGGGCTCTCATCCTGCCCTGACTCTGAAGCAGAGTCTCATCAGTGGATATCATGTCCACCCCTACCAGAGAGACTTTGCGTCCCCTACAGCACTTGCAATCCAATCTAGGAGAAGATGCAATAAGTGAAATTATTAACCCATGGTGGGTGGGGAACAAGCAAAGAAAACAATAAAAAGACTGTGTGTTAATCTATGTGCATTACTCAATGGTTCCAGATTCAGCCATATGTGCTAAATTAGACCATTCACCACTGTAAAGCAAATACTGTACTGAAATGCTATTGCAGCACTGTAATTTACACTGTCACACAGAGCAGAGTAAGTTTCTTGTAGTAAATAGGGTCTCACTGGATGACTGGTCTCTAAGAGTACATTTTCACATAATTAAAGTGGACACAGTTTAGAAAAATGAAAAAGCTGGAATATGAGGCTCAGCTGCAAATAATATTAAATGGCATTATCAATAACAGAGATCCCAGGGTTTGCATATTAATTGTAAGAAGGTGCTAATTTGAGTGTTTTAAGCTTGCATTCACAAGCTTGTTTACATGCTTTGTTCCACCTGGACCTGTTTGGAGGTTTGTCAAAAACCTAACAAGCAGAAAAAGATTGCATTTGAAAATACACATACATGTTTAATTAAGCCAGGGCCACCGAACATTCCTCAATATATTTAGCTGTTGAGATTTAAGCACCACCAGAGCATCAGGCATTATCACCTTTTGAAGTACTGCAGAATCTTTAATATTTAAAGCACAAAGCAGACTTTAATATAGAATTCTAGCAGGCCACAGAAGATTAAAGACGCATTATAAATGTGACAGTTTGTAAATGGAATACCAGTATTAAAGGGAACCCCCCTGATATTTTATAGCATATTTTTCAGGTGTATACTAAATTATAAATACAATTAAATAGCAGTAATTATTCTCTGGGAGGGGATGGCAGTTTAACTGTTCTAGAAAATAGTGATTAACTATAATGTAGGAAAGTGGTAATGTGTGTTTTACCACACTCTTCTTGCAGTCAAACTTCACGCAGAAGTAGAGTCTTCAGCTAATTTAAAACCACCCTAGGGCCCTACATCCATGGACACAATGTCTTTTCTTCCAAGAGGCAAGGAATGGAGAGGGTTGCTCTCTTGGTGTTCAAACCTCTTGGCTTTTGCTTAAACTATACAGCTGTTCTCCATTACTGTAGATGCTGTTGCTGCAAAGTACGAAGGAAAGAGGGAGGGCAGTGGGGAAACCACAGTACCTCCTGAAAAATGTTAATCCTGAGTTAAGTTGGCCCAATGCTGTCTCTTCACGTTCACGCAGGGAATTTTGAAAGGCAAAGAGTCAGCTTTAGTGTACATCAAATTAATTTGGCAATCATCTGTCTCCAGACCAACAAGGCACATACTTAACAGGTTGCACCAAATCTTTAATTCGGTGAATAAATCTCATGGGACTAGAATTGCCCCATTTATTTGGCTCATCTGTGTTTTTCCAGAGGAGTAAATACCTGCAGGAGTGATGGAAACAATCAAAAGAGATGAGGAACTCTCAAGCACAAGATTTTTTGAAGCACACATTCTGATTGCCGTCCCTTCTGGGGAGCTCATAGGTTCCCTAAGATCAAAGCTGAGCTCTCCCAGAGAGCATAGGCTGGTGGCAGCTCAGGGCAGTGGGACCCAGCTCTTCCATGGCAGCCAGAATTTTTGGGCAGGCCTACCATAAGGAGGCTGCTTGAGGAGTACCTCTCTCAGGACTGAGGCTTGGGTGACATTGTTTTGTCCTTCTCTTTCTGCACTGTGCAACTTGACCCACTTCCCTTTAAGAAACAAACTTATGATGGCAGCCCTTTTCATTTTCAGCTGTCATTCCACAAAATTTATTGGAATTTTGTTTTAGGAGCTCCTCAGATTAGGAGCATTGATATTTAGCAATTTGTATCTTTGAAGGGGAGGTTTTGTTTTGAAGGCCTCTGGATCCAGACACTTTTGACCCTCACCAGGAGAAAACTGCTCAACATTGGACATTTTGAGAAGCTCTTCAGAGCTTCAAGATAGGGTCTCAGTCACCAAGAGGCACAGTTCCTGGAAGGAAGGCACAGTTTCAGAAGGCACAGTTCCTGGAGCATGCTTCTCTTACCAGAACATCTCTTACTCACCCCTTCCCACAGCTGGGATTTTGCCTATCTTAGTTTGCAGCATTAAGGTCCATGACCAGTCGTCACCTAAACTCTGTCAGCAAAATGAGCTGATGAGAGTGGCAACAGTCTTAAATGGGCACAATCTGGATAGGATCAAAGAGGAGAAGAATTTTAAAATAGGACTTTAAAAGCAAAGGAAGCCAACAATTTAGCATGAGTATTCAGATCTTTGGTGCTAGGCCATACAAATCCAAGGTCTCAGTGCACAGCTGAAGCAGCTCTCGAGCCTCTGGAGTGCCAGGCACACCACTACATTAAGGGCATTCTAATGTGCATTCCTATACCAAAGCTTAGAATAATCTTTTCCCTTTTATTATCAAAAAAAGGGAAAATATAGCTAATGTTATCCAACAGAGTGCTATAAAACAGAATCTTCAAATAAAATAACATAAAGAGACCTTAGCTATATTATTCATTGCAGAAATAAAAAATGAATTATACATAGTCTCCTAATAGAGAGAGATTAAAATGGATAAATAATGAAAAGATTACAATAGCTATATTTCTCAGTGCCTAGTTTGTATTGTTAACCTAAGTACTGTACACTAGACACGATCAGGCACACTGCTCGTATTAAAAATGCAGTGCATCTGCTATTCATAAAAGCAATACCCAGGTCATGTTTTCCCTGAGACTTCGCAGTAGCTGGTTTGCACACGTTCTGTGCATTGGCATAGGCACACCAGACCGTGTCTCATGTCTACAGGGGATTTTTTTTTCATGCAAGGATGGCAAAGGCACGTAGAAAATGAAAAACTGTGCTAGAGAAACACGGGTGTTGTTAAGGCAATGGCTCAGTTGCTAGTGGGGGAATTTTTGGCTTGGCTAAATTACTTCTTTTTCCATGTTCCATACAGTCTAAGAATACTTCCCCTTCACTGTGGGTTGCAGCTTCTCTGGAAACAAAGATGCCTCTATCTACTTCTGGAGCATTTAAAGGAACAACAACAACAAAAAAGAAATCTTTGAATCTGGATGAAGCACAGGGTTTTATAAACTTAGAAAAAAACCCCAAACATGCACAGGCCAAAAACCCTACTGCACAATAGCCAGCAGCTCCACAGGCACATTGCCTGCTAGTGATGCTGAGGATCCCAGTGGAATTCTCTCCCCTGGTGTGTCTGCAGTCTTTCACCTCAGCCCAGGAAATGCAACCTGGAAAAAAAAAGGCAGCTTCACTCAAACCCATCGTGTTCATTCCAAAGAAAAAACTGGCTTACGCAAAAGGGCATTTTGCAAAGAAAACTGGCTTAGTTTTAAGAGACATTCAAGCTGCTCGCTTAGTCCAATCATGCCTGAGGCATCTGTGCTGGGGCTGAGCTGGTGGGGAACAAACCCATTCCCCCAGCCAAGGCAAATCTCCTATCTAGACCAGTTGAGGGAAGTCTTCCTCAGTCTTCAGATCCTCAAACTATCCCTGGTTTCCCAGGGTGATTTTGCCTGTCTGAGCAGTCAGCCCAGCCCCCTGCTGACCATCAATTTCATTTCACCCCTTCACTACTTTGTGCAGGGTTTTGAAACCATTGAACAAAAACAGCACCAGAGTAGATGCTACTGAATGTGTTCATGGAGAAAAGGCTTCCCCGGTGAATGTTTCTGTCTTTCATGATTGAAATTATGATCTTTATCTGCTTGTTAAACCACTATTTAAATGACTAGAAAGTGTTTTATAATCTCCGATGCAAGGGCCCAAATCTGTTGATATTGCAAGTGTCATCAACATTCAGCAGCATGGCAGCTGTCACCAGGCAGTTCAGAAAGGCTTATTTAATTGATACTTTCCATTTCAAATACAATTTGCAGTCGGCATGTGGTGAGAAATGCATCTCACCATGCAAATTTTCATGATGCCGGAGCACAGGAAAAGAAGAAAAGAGGTGCTGCTTTTCTCTTTTGATAAAGCTTGAAATGTGGTCCAGCAAGCAGAATATTCAACTCCTCAAGTGAAAGTTGCTTTCATTTAAATTAACACAATCATAGTGAATCCCAGATGATTTATTTCTGTATATAAAACAGGATATGGGGTGAAATGCAGAAAGTAGCATACTATTGTTGGAAATGGGAATGCCTCTGTTTAGCTACAGGTTTTAAACTAGTGTCTGCAATTCAAGCCTGAGCCAGGGATCGTATTCAGGTTAGATGGCTCCAAAATTCTCCAAGCTTTTCTGAGGAGATTTTATATATTTTTTTTTCTGAAATAAGGCAAATCTCACAAGAATAGCTGATCTCACTATTTCACCATTGAAGGTCAAGAGATTTTAGCAAACACAACTCCTCTGACTTTTTCCATGCAGTTTAATTAATAGAACCTAAGGGTAGGCAGAACCATTTGACCATCTGAACTGACATCTTCTGCATCACAGACCATCGCATTTTACCCAGCTGCCCTGCACCAGGCCTAATAACTGGTGTTGGGCTAAGCCATAACACTTCTTTTCATTCCTGTAAAAGACCTTTTCTCTGAACTGCACCTTTTTGTTTCTGAGGACTATGCCTGCCTGCAGGGGCAAGTGCCACATTGCAAGACAGGGCTTTGAAGAGAAACACACAGGCACAGGCACATAGTGTTCAGCCGTACTGCTGTGACTCCAGCTTGGTTTGCTCTGCCTTTTAATCCATGTTAAAGAGAGCAGGCCTTTCATATTTAAAAATAAGGAGTCAATATTCATGCCTGAGGAGACATTACACCAGAGCTGAACTGTTTCAGTGGTACTTCCCACAAGAAGAGCTCACGGATCCTAGGGGTGCAGCCACAGCCCCATCACTGGAGAGACCCCACGCTGAACAGCCTCCTCGGCCTCTGCAGAGACCTCCCTCCAAGAGGCAGCTTCACCATGGCCTGAGTCTGTTGAGCTCTGTGCTGAGCAGGGCAGGGCAGGACCTACCCCAGGCTGTGCCCACAGCACAGGAGGATGCTCCTTGCAGAAGTCTGTGGGACTTCACACCCTTTGGTCCAACAGTCAGCCTACCTTTGCTTTATGCCTCCATTTCAGGGAGCAGATTTAAACGAAGAGTTTGGATTGGAAACTCCTTTAACATCTTCTCACGTGTGTCATCCAGAACTGCTCCATCCAGCCTTTTGCAACCCTGGTTTAGCAGACAAAGCAGTAGCTGAGGTCCTTTTTAAATCAAACATCACTGAATGTTCTTCTCAAGACACAACAGAGTGCTCCTGGCCCCCTCCCCCTCCCCATATCTTTGGTGAACACATACTTAGATCCCCCAAGCACAGTGATAATTTCTCCTTACTAGCAGAGCCAGTCATTATTTATTATATCACTCTCTCACTTCTCCAGTCTCTCCTAGTGGGAACATTGCAGTGGCTGCTGGCTAGAAAATTAGCCAAGGGAACTTCTTCTGTTGGTCTCTTTCCTCATTATACTAGTAAAAAAAAATTTAACTGTGACATTCTTGCTCTCTCTGTATATATATATCAATGCAGGTTGGAAGCACACTGTAGGGGCTAATAGTAAGTAATTTAACCGTGGCTCTCTCACACGTTTTACCCTCATTCTTTCTCCAGAGTAGCAGCATAAGAACACTGTGTTCATGTATTGTTGCTCCACATTATAAGCAGAGCGTGCAAGTTTATGTCTAATCTCGCTCTTTCTACTAGGTTGGTTTTTTTCACGTGGATGTGATGCAATTTCTTCTAGTGTCAAGGGGCTGTCATAAATTACAGAGAGATTCAGGTCATCCTTAAAGAAAAGATTGTGGAATTTTTTTCCCCCTAAAAAGTGCATTTAAAAAAACAAAAAACAAATGAGGGAATGCCTGACTGGAAGAAAGTTCTGAGTATGCACACACACTCTCAATGATATGCTGCTAAGGGCCATTATATTAATATGCATCCACAGAGGTAATTATCTTAAGTTAGGAACAGCTTCATCTACAGAAGTGTCACTGAGGACACAATTGGTGGTGTTCACTGCTCAGATAGCAGCCATATGAAGCATAAGGTAGAGGAACATTTCTCCTGTCTCCATTCTGGTGTCCCACAGCACACCTCAGGCCAGTGAACTGATCTGGTTTCATTGCAAGAAAATTAGTGGAAGAGGGTCCTGTGCTTGGGTGTTCAAAAGAGCTCTCTCTGTGCATGATCAGGTCACTCTTTCTATCTGTTGGGATACACCTGTGCCAAGTTTTCACATTCAACTCCATGGAGACAACATCCAGACTTTATCTGTTGGATTAAGAAAAAGGCTTAAGTAATTTGATGGAATAATTATGTATTTGGGAATAGTCACAACAAGTCACACGATTCTCCATAGAAGAGTCTTCTCTTCTAAAGACAAACACAAAGGAGAGTGGCCAATGACAGCCTCACAACTGCTCAAACATCTTGAAAACTTTGGCTTTTGATATCCCCGACTTTGACTCAGATCCATCATATATAAACACACATCCTGCTAGGAATAGAGGCATAGTACAGTTTTGTGACTTGTGGTAAGATTGAGAAAATTATAAATCTGCTTAAATATTTTGCACAAGGTTCAAAACCTGAGTTTAGGGGTGAAAAAAGCACAGAAACAAACTCACTTTTGCTTTCCACCCCAAACGGCTCTAGTAAAGCCCTGCTGACTTCAGTCCGTTGGTCTTGCTGACAGCTATCACTAGCAGGAGCAGACCCTACACCCTGCACTGGGCAGTGACTCTGTATGTCCTCAGATGTCACCAGAGACACCTCCTCTGTCTGGTGCTCTGCTCCCCATGCAGCCAGCTGGCTGCTGCAGTGGTGTGTAATTGGCTGGGTAACTCCATGCACCTAGCAACGCAGATGTCAGACGCTGGCTCTTGCCCAAAGGGAAGGAGGACGAGGACAGTAAACAAAGACCTTGGTGTCCTCCACGTTGGAGCGCCTGCTGTAAGTTTTACTCTCTTCACTTTGAATTATAGTGGCAGTGCTTTGAGCAACTACATCTGAAGTACTCCAGCAGCATCACACTCTTGTTCCACCACCACTCTGATGACCACCAGTGTAATTCAAAGAGAAAGAGTAAAAACTCACCTCTAGGTATGAAAAAAGGGAGAGAGTTTATTCGCTGCCAAAAGAAACGATACAACCAGAATTATGGCAGTTTCTACCCTGAACTGTAAAAATGCTTTCTGTTAGACAATGAATAAAACTGCCCTTTTTCAGGAAAACCATCCTTCACACTTAGAATATTATCTTTCCACTAGATACACTGGTTTATGATGTCTTGCATCTCTTTTTTTTTCTTTAATCATGGAAAAGGTAATGGAGGAAAAAAGTAATGTATTTCTGGCTGCTTATGGAAAAGGAGGGAAGAAGAATCATTCTCTATTTGCATTGCTAATTAGCAGAAAGCACACAGCTAATATAGTGATCAGTACTGTACACACGTTTTGAGAGATGAACAAACATTGCACTATATCTAAATCTGCAACCATACCATTTGAATAGTTCATGTTGCATCCAGGCTTTTCCACAGGGATCCACGAAGGACACACTGAAAACTCCCCATGGTGGGCTGGGGGGGATGTTGGGGTATGATTTGTTTACCCTGGAAAGGGCAATTCAGGGGCACAGCTTGCTTTTCAATGTCATTTTAGTGTTTCTTCACCCCCAAACAAATTTGCCAGCTGGGTTGGACAGAGGAAAAATAATTTAAGACCCTTGTCCAAGGTCACCCTAAGCAACGAGCAAGTCAAGCCACTTACTCAAGGGCACTGAGCGCTTCAGTGGCCCAACCTACCTCCCTCTTGCTTCAGGTTGTTTGTGCCAACCTCTGCCCCTCTCACCGCACAGCCTTCTCCATGCAAGCAGCACAGTGTAAAGTTCACAGCAAAGCCAGTGAAGTGCCTGGCACCATCCATCCATCTACTTCATGAGATGAGAATAGTTCCTTAAACCTTTGTTCATGGCAGATGTTTTATTGGCCTGGTGTTTTTTTTCTAAATGTCATTGTCTATCCACAAATTATGTCTTGATGTACATCCCCATGCCTGGATGTATGAACAGCTTTACAAGATGAACACAGCTTGGAAAAATCAAGCTTAAAGCCAAAGAAGGTTGAAGAAGCTGGGATAGTGCAAGACATTGCATAGCTTGAAATAAACACTGCCTCATCTCAAAGAGGTCATTTCATTAGGAAAGTGCAATAAGTCATGGAAAACACTAGCCACTCATCAGGCTTGAGAGAGGCTTGGCTTCTGCCCATTCACATGTGTGATCTCAACAGCAGCAAATACCTTTGTGCTGCCCTCATCTGCAGGTATTCTTTCTCTCAGGGGCAGCCCACAAAACCAACTTCACAGTGATCTCTTTTTCTGAACATAAAGAGTTTATATTCAGCACTACTTTTGAAGACTTTAAAGCATTAAACTCACTCTTTCTGCCCTGAACAGCTCTCTCTTTGTCTGACAAGTGACACACAGAGTACCTACACAGCAACAGAGTACCTGTTTACAGTCCTGCATGGCATCATCTACGGAGATTTGATCTCCAGATTGACAAGTTCAAACTGTCAGAGACTCCCTCTCTATTCCTCCTTTTCCCTGGCTAAGCCATGGGGAAAGGTGTTATATTGTAGGTCAAACCACCACAAAATTATTTCCCTACAGGCAAAGCTCTTTGAGTACATGACACTGGCTCTGGTGCCACTCGGGTTTAGCTTGATCTGCCACAGAGCTGACTCTGTTCTTCTGCTCAACTGGATTCACTCATCAACATGGCATGAACTACACACACACAGAGGAAAGCTCCCTAGTCCTTGTCTAGATCTATGTATTTGGAAAGTCATATCCCTGAACACGTTCCCTTAATCCTCATCCACCAATTTCAGCCAGGTTAGCTAATAGATGATTTACCCATAGGAAGATAATTGTTATCCACTGATCTTCTTCCCCTTTAGTGTGGCCAAAGCGCTGCCTTTAAATCTGAACCCTGACACTTCACTCCACAAATGTTACTTACACTGGAGGGAAAGAAACTGAGCTCTGCTGTTGGCAGGACTGCTTGTGTATTGTCCCCTTGCACCCACCCACGTGTGCAACGAGCACTGTTGGGAGGTGACTCACTGTGCCTCATCAGATCCCAACAACAACCTCTATGCAGGTGGTGCACACTGTGCCAACCCCCACCCTGCATCCCAGGGATGTGGCCTGTGCCACTGCAGGTCTGGTGGCCAGTATAAGTCAGCTCTCAGATGCTCACCCTACTTACATTACTGCTAGGTGATAAGAAGGCTATTTACGAGCAACAGTGTAATTTACACGTGTAATCAATGTATTTTTAACATAGCAAAAGTACTATTAAATACTGCCAGGTCCCAGTATGAAAAGGCAGTTTCAATATTTTTTTAAATAAACCTATTCTCTAATTCTAATCATATTCTTCTCACCAAGGCTCCCTGTCTGCTGAGGACAACAGAGGACAACCTGCCAACTGAAGCCATTTCAAATACAGTCACAAACAAATACTTGTATTAATATTAAACATGTAGCAGTTTCAAGAGCATGTATTTTTTTGTACAGAGATCACACTAGTCTTTTGAAGAGCCAACAGAGCTTTTGTTCCCAGCTCCTTTTAAACAATCTGGATATTAACTTTTCTACTACCACAAGCCCCTGAGCAACTTCCAGCAATATTCTCCAGATAGGTGTTTGCATAAAACGTGTCTTACAAGGACCTTGGGCAGACAGCTAAGGAGTTTTACCTTGTGCATATTAGCAGCCCAAGTGCTCGAATGCCACAAAGGGCCATACAGATCCTACAACTGACTCCCTGGTGCTGAAAAGCCCTGTTACTTTATTGGTAGTATGATCCAGAGGAATGTTATATGTTGTTCAGAGAAAGAGTTACGTGCTTTGTGTGAGTGAACGTGAGAGGAATGGAGAGTGGCAATCCAGCCCATCCTAGCTCCCCACTTCCCTCATGGTGTCTCTGTGGTTGCAGCCCTCCCCCTTGTGCAAGTTTCTTCTGGTCCCCGTGAGGATGGTGAGACACTCATTAGCAATTAGAGCAGGGAGGGAGAAGCTAATTGCACCAATTAACACTGAAGCACCAGGTGGAAAGACTTAGAGGCCAGCCAAGAGGGGACCAATAAAATGACTGCCAAGGTCAGAGAGACAGCACCATTTAGGGAAGGAAGGAGAGCTGCGTCTGCTGATTGCATGTTTGTGTCTTTTCTTTCTACTTTGAAATAGTTTTTTGAAAGCACTTAAAGAGAAGGATCACCCTAACCTGTTCTTGAGGTGTCCTTGCAGGAGCAGCAGGGGAATAGAGAGCCCAGGTACAGCCATCAGCACCAGCATCTTCCCTCACAGCTTGTGTGATTCAGAGGAGTCCTATTGTTCCTTCAGTCCCCAATGAAGTCTCTGTAGAGAGGCCCAAAATTGCTGTGTAGTCACATTTTGTGATGTTCACCCACACTTTAAGCACAAGGACCTCACAGGGTCTGGCTCAGAATGCAATACCCTGCCCAGCTCAGGTTTTCCTTTCTGTAGCTCAAGGTTCCCACATGGAAACTGTAAATGGAAGGGACCTCTATCCCCTCATGCCCTGGATCCAAACTGCGTTACACTGACATGTGCTCAAGTGACGAAGAACACACCTGATCATAGCAGATCCCGTTATGACAAGGCTGTCACAAAGCACTCATCAGCTTTGTTTTTGCAACAACTATTTGTCTCTCTGGGTTTCAGCACAGTGCTTAAATCAGAGACCAGGACAGTTTAAAGGCACACAGCTCCATGCTTCAGGAAGACAAAGCCTGGCAGAGACCCTGTCTATGAGCTACTCTTTCATTACTCTGCATCCATGATCCAAACTTTTATTCCAAAACTCTAACAGCTGAAAGCAACCAAACAGAAACAAAACAATTAAAACAATGAAAGTCTTAAGTCATGCAAATTAACAATACCTGTAATGTCACAACTTAACCACACAGCTACTTAAGAAGTTGAGTGGTGTTTTATACCTGGCTTTCTTGCTGAAAGGCAAGAATTGTGAGTCTGTACCTTCTTCTGCCCATGGGAACCCAAAAACAGACCCCTGCCCTTCTGCAGATTGGAGGCTGTCTGGAGCAATGCTGCACAGGAGACAGTCCCAGTCCTCTCCACCAAAGCCACTCCACTTTTTAGAAAGGAAGACAAAGTTTGCTTTAACAAATGTGAGGACTGTGTACACTGCAGCCTGCTTTTTGTTCCAGTTACCTAAAGGGAGGACATGTCCTACAGTCCCAGCTCCACAGCTGTCACTGAACTAGTGCTTCACGTGAACTGCAGAGACAGTCCTTGGGGCAGAAAGGGGAACTGAACGGTGGCACTATTAGGCATCCCAAAAAGGGAGGAGTTAGACAACCCCTTATTTTCCAGCATTTCTCTGTTGGGGAGTGTTAGTACTGTTCAAAAGCATCACTTTTTGAATGGGGAGTACCAGTACAAACGCAAAGGACTTTGGGCTGGCAGGATGACGAAAGCATTACAATGGCAAGACACTTGTACTAAGAGGTTGTGTGTAGTTTTTCCATGAGTCCAATCCTTGCCCTTGCTCACCCAGGCAGCCGGGGCACTCAGGCAGTCTGGGCCACTCCCTCCCACAGAAAACAGAACTGATCCCTCAGCCAAAACCTTGCTTTCTGTGATGGTATAAACCTTCTGAAAACAAACACACACAAAACCCCTTGAGGCTCAGAAAAGACCACTGAACCATGAAGGCCTAGTGAGATGGTCCAGGTCCAAATTAGCAGCACCAAACAGTAGGTCAACAGCGCAAAGCCTTTCAGCTTTTTGCTACCAGTAGCAGAAGAAAACCATGATGCATTTAAACTCCAGCACCTTTCCACAGTTTAATAGTAAATGGCCTATATTGAATAGCTGGCAACACATGCACTCTCCTTGTTTTCCTTCCTTGTTAAATGTTTCCTGGCATGGTGACAGGTAAAGCATAATACAGCTTGGCAATATGGCTTTTACATGGTGAAACAGCTCCTCCACGCTACGCTAGAATACATATTACTGTGACAAGGGGTTTTATTCTGAATTATCTGCACATACTAAAAGCCAGTGGGAAACTGGAGAAGAGTTTAGTGAAAACTATGTGAGATTTTGTCACCGCTGAGCAAAAAATTTTGGATGGAAATCATGGAGCGCAGGGCTTAATTGCAGCTCCTTCTGGTCAGCACACTGTGGAAGGCAGTCCCAGCCATTAAAAATTCACTTGGGAAAGGTGGATGGTTATCCAGCAGTAAACATGTTTTCTATGGCACTGAGTTCTTCAGATTGCTTGGGGAAGTAAGTCATCCACTTCTTAACCCGACAGTGCTTGTTGATAAAAACAACACAGAGAGCTGGATAGAGCACTTGTAGAAAGCTGATAGATGGAATGATGGAGAGGATTTATCTGTGACAGGGAGGCTAGGTAGAACTAAAGCTGTACTGGCTTCTAAGTATGGAGGTGATCAGGTTATACAGTTATTTCTTAACGTGTATGTGAGCAATGGAGACCACCAAACCCACATAAGCCCAGCCCTGTGCTGCTCTTCCTTGGTGACAGTCTTCCCCAGAGCCACTGCTGTGCCTCACAGAGTCATTTTGACTTGGCAGCTCTCTTAAATTTAGGAGCTGTTTTGCATTTCAAATTTATGAGTTATTTTGTATCTGGAAGCTGCTATTAAACAAAGGTCTTACTTGCTCCGTGGGCTGCAGATAAAATGCTAAAGATGCTCTGACCACTACAAGTTGTTGTTGTTGAGAGAGCTGAAGAAAACAATCAAGAGAATAGTTCTGAGCCAGAGCTGAAGAAAACAATCAAGAGGAGAATAGTTCTGAGCCAGAGGGTTGATCTGTTTCTCTCTCATATACTTCTTTTCATATTCAAAATCTTCACATTGCTTCTCTGCCTAGTCTATGAGGGATTTTATGCAACGGTCATTACTAGGGTGTTGGATGCTTTTTGTTTTTTTCCTGGAAGGCTGTATGTATTTAATATTATAATGATGAGCTCACCTCATATTTTCAGATTTTTTTTTAAATTTATTTTGAAAAATTCAGGTCATTTTTCACATTCCTTACCTGCCGAAGGGCCCAGACAGTGATCTGAAAGGGAAGGCCAAGGATATGGAAGCATCAGACTGAGCAGGGCCTAAGGTAAAAAGGAGTCTGTGCTTTATTAAATGAAATGACTGGTATCTTTACTGTCTTGGTTATCTCAGCCATCAAGAATTCTCACAAGAAGATAGAAACCATCCTCTTTGGTATCCCTTACCTCAGCATAACACAAATCCCCTGTAGAGCACAGGTGTGGGAAGTGCCATCAGAAGTAACGTTGAGCAAAGAGGTGATCTCAGTCTTCAATGTTGCCTACCATTAGCCATGCAAGATATCCACCACACAGGGCAAGCAGGTAATTTAAGTAAACAGAAGTAAATAATGGTGAGCAAGGATGAATAAAGGGAAGAAATGACCTTTTCCAGTATTGTCACATGAACTTCTGGAGACTCATGTTAAATGGGGACATTCTAGAATATTTGTAACCCTGCCAAAAAACAAGGGTCAATGAAAGACCTGCAGTTACCTTGGCCATTTCTGTCAGATGTTTCTTATGATCTCCAAGGGACTAGCACAGCCCTCACTCACCAAGTGAATTTGAGTCCAGTAGCCCTCATCTGTGCTCTATGCTACACGACTGGGCACCGACCATGCTCTGAAGACAGGAGACACATTTTATAAACAGTCTGTCAGTAGAAAAATTATTTCTGAGGCCCTTGATTAATAATGTAGGACACCAGTAATCTTGGAAAACTTTAACATCAGCACTATACTTGGCTGAGCAGAACAGATGTTGACATCTTTGTTGCTGTTTCCTGGATGAAGACAGATGTTTGTGAGGTTAGATGGAAAAGACGAGAGAGTACGGACATACCGGAGGCAGCGGAAAACACTCACCACTTCCTTATGCGGGGATTCAATCTGTATTCTGAGAAGTCTTTTAAATTATAATTGCTCCATGATTAAGAATGTGCTGGTGTCATCTCTCAGGAGTTGAGACAAGGAACATGCTCTTGATGCTTGTATAATGATGTCTGAATAGTCCTCACGTGGCAGAGAAACTACAAGTGTATTAGGGAAGAGCAATAAATACCATCGACTGCTCTACTGGATTGGATTTTTGAAGGGTGCTTCTGTCTCACATGTTAATGGAGTGGCTTAATTTTCTTTGAAATGGTCATAATAAACACAGGAAAATGTAATTCATGGATGAGGCATGATAGCTGGTGTTGAAGACAGCCTGGGTCTTCTTAATGCCTAAAGAGAGATTGTTCAGCAGCAGATCAGCTGTGTAAAATGCGACCTCTCTTAAGCCACCAAGTTCAAAATGATTTGTTGTCTAAGTGTCATTTGAACAAGTTAAAGCTTCACAGTTTACTAAAGGATGTGTTTTGTATTCTGGTCCAAGTATGACTACACCAGAAAATGCTTTCCGTGCATCATCTGAAATACCAAATGTACAGCAAAATTTTGCTTCAAACTTCCTTAAAGAGCCAAATTCTCTCCACCAACAATAATACACCAAGTACATAGTAAATCACCCTTATGAAAACATCTCATCCACTTTGTACTTTCAGTTCAATGTTTAAAGGCTTCTGTAACTACATCTCTTATTTCTTTCAGGGAATAAAATAGCCCTGATCTCACAGACACTTTCACCTTGAGGATCCTACAGAGAAAACTACTTTGGGGATGAAGAGATAAGACCATGTCCCAGGTGGTCCTGGGGCCCTGCTGCTCTCAGAGCTGTCCCATCAGCCAGTCCTACCGAGAGAAACATCAAAGCAAGCTCCTTCCTGCAGAGGGAAGGCCTGTGCCTGGGGCATGCTCAGGCACGATCAGACTTTTTGCAGGCATAGGAAAATTGCTGGGGTCAGTTTTCATCCACTTTCCTTCTTTCCAGCATTTCTTCTCAGATTGGGAGCTTTTCTGTCTCTTCTCTGCCTGCACAGGGGCTGCTTCTACAGCCTCTAGACAAGTCAGTAGGAGCTTCCTCTGTTTGTGCTGCGGTAACAGCCTTTAACCACGCTGCCCTGCTTAGATGGACAGGTGAGTTCAGGTTTTTAAGCATTAGCACAATAAAGTTGAGGAGAAATATGGCTAGCAAGAAGGTCTGGTACAAAAAATAGTCATACTCACTCAAGATCTTGAGGGGAAGGATGACATGAACTTGGCAGGAAGCCAGAATGAGTAACCTCATCCACGGCTCTTGTGTTGAGAAATAGTCCTGAGCAGAAAACAGATCACTGTCCCCAGAATCCTGTGGCTCCTACATCGAAATCAGTGGGACCATTACAGCAAGGAAGGAAGTTAATCAAACAACTCACTTCTCTGAGCCAGCAGATACGAGGCAGAAATCAGCTGGAGGGAGCCCAGAGCTACTCCTAGGCTACTGCCACAAAAAGACACAATCTTCTTGTCCTGCCACTGCAGATATGAGAGAGGTTTGAAGAGGTTCATTGCTGCAGGATTAACAGTCTATAAGCACTGATTAGCTGATATCAAAGTTATTATGGGATTAGGCATGTATTATCCAGCCCATGTGCCATCTGATGCACTTTCAGAAAAAAGCCCCCCAACAGAGGTGCTGTCTAAATGCCAGGTGATGTTTTTTTATTGTGTAGATGTTACCAAATGATTTGGGAAGGAAAGCATTTGTAAAATTTAAATCTTATAAATTATTAGGGAGAATTAATAGTCAGGGATTTTTCAAAGTTAAGCAGTTTCTGTGATTAAACCTGCTCTTTTGCTTTGCTACTTTGAATCAATAATTGCCTTTCAGACACACAGTATAACACAACTAACAAAATACAGTCCATCACACTATATCATCTACTGTTATTTGTCTGTGTTTGTGTAACAGTTTCATCATTTGATCAAGTAATAGCAGATTCCACAATATGTCATTCAAGTATCCCCAGTTTATCTATAATGATTTTCCTCTTGTCAGCTCATTTCTTGAACCTTTGCTGGATCTGGTTTCAATGGTACTATAAACAATCATCATTGCATTGTAAAACTGGAAACTCTCCACTAAAATAGTGTTTTGATCTGGGTTGCCATAGTAATAAGTCTGTGCTCCCCTCTTTGGAGGCCTTGTTATATGAAGTATCTGTGATTTGCTCAGAATGGCCCCAGTTCATCTGTCAAAGTGGGTTTTTCCTTTTTTAAAATAATGATCTAGAAAATCCCACAGTGGCAACAAATATTTTACAACCATAACGAGAAACATTGTATCACTCAAGCTTTGTAAATCTATGCCATTATTGCATTAGAATAAATCACTTTCCTTAGGTATATTACTTAGAAATATGCAATTCTAATTTTAGAGTGTGTATTCAATAGGGGGTATTTATTTTTTATGTAAAGAGAATTATTAACTTTGACTTCAAAAATACATCTCATGTCAGATTGTGTTTAGAGGCCCTGCAGCAAAAAAGAAAAAAAAAAGACCTGAAATTCTTTCTTATTTCTATCACAACACCACATATATCCAGTCAGTATCAGATTTAGTTACTCTATTCCAATCTTAAGTGCTGATTTTTATAATGAGATCAGATATTACCATAGGTTTTACAACTGCTTGCTCAGATAAATGATATTCAGATTATACACTTGCAAAAATTAGAAGTCCTGAAAATACATCAACGGCACTACGAAAATATATCACTGCACATTATTTTAAATAGAAATGCTCCAGTCAGTTACAGTAATTTGATACATGAACTATGATATTTCCTCCTGCAGGAACGACAGTAAACAAACACTACATCAACACACTGGTGACAGACTCCACAGAAAGAAGTGAGGACGGAGATCATATTTTATCCCAGACAAATGGTTAAGTTGGTTACTTTATGTAAGTCGCTACCAGCTACAGGATTACTTCATGTAACTCACTGTCAGCTATGGCCTCATAATACCTGACAGGGGAATATTAAAATCATCAGTGGGAGAAAGTAGGGAAGGTATCCATCTGTATTCAATGAATTCTAATTAAAAAGTAATTACCGTACAGTGAGGAATCTGCCAGCCCCCTCCCCACACATGTCAGGTTAGTTGGCTCTCTGGCAGAGCAGGGGGGAGGCAAGTGGCAGTGCATATGCATATTTCTTCCCATTTTGCTGGGGACTTAGCTCCAAGTAGCACCAGATCATGGGAAGTCTTTGGAAATAGTTTTATATCATTTTGCCAAGTGGATCCCCAATAGACGTGATGGGGGCAGAGGTGCTACACATCTTCTGTTATAATTGACCTGGGCTTTGAGATTTCTCTGTCATGATGTATCCCAGAACGGTGCATGATGGGAAGAAACTTGTTATTCCTCCAGCAGTGCCAAATGGACAAGATCAAGTAGGCCTGGGACTTGAAAAAAAAGAAGAAATATTGACAGATAAGTAACCATTCCAGTAAATGACAGGCAGGCACAGGAAGCTTGATTTCCTTGGGGTTCAGAGGTAATCTATTAACCTTAAAACATTTCAGTGCAAATTTAATGGATTTGGGAAAAAATGCAGAAATATAAGGTGCTTAATTGAAATCATTAGGTCTGTCTTGATTTCTTTTTCTCCTTGCAAGCTAGCAGTGTGGGAACAAAACCTCACTCATGACCAAAAGAGCTGGAAATAGGCTAAATTCAACTCAAAATATTTATTCATCAGACTATCAAAATCGTATCTGTAATGCAGTTCAAGGACATTAAAGGTGTCCTCTGAGAAGCTGTCATTTTTTTTATGGCATTGTGACTGGCATTGAAACACTTGTTTTGCAATTCTTTGGATGGCAGCTCATCAACAGCCAGGAAAATGCTAGAACAAATTGATGTCAATAAGGTGGGCTGGGTTAATTAAGAGCAGAATTTGCCCCTTGAGACTGCTGCCTCATTTAGTGAACTCGGTGCCAGCACATCCCGTACGGATGCAGTGCCGTGGGGCCCAGGAGGAGCAGGGTTCTCTTGGGTGCTGTCTACCCATGCTTGTGCTCACATATTTTAGACTCAGGATGATGTGCTGGCTCTCTGTGCCATCGTGGTTCGGAACAGAATGAATACATGTACCCTAGTTTTAAGCTCCATTATACAAGCTTTCTGTAATTTCTACTTTGAGATGTTCTTATCTTTCCACTGTTTGCAGCTGGGAGTTTTCTTGTACCGAAAGGTATCCTCTTGGAAAAGAAGTAGCTTTACTGCATTACCTGCAATTCTGTCAACATTTTCTGTGGACTCCAAATGGTTAAAAAAAAAAAAAACCCACAAAAATAATTCCTGCTCTCACCTGCACATCCCAATGCTGAATTATTGTATCCTGAAAGGCTCTCTGGGTCAGCCACATCCAGACTCGTGGCACGGCAGCAGCAATATTGTACATCGCCCCAGGCCCCGCTAAAGTGGTTGCTGGAACAGAGGGAAACAGGATGAAGAGGCCAAATTCCCTCCACCTTGCAACTCTCTAGACAAGACCATATTCCTACAGCCCATTCACACCCTCTGTTGCAGGACCAGCATGAGGAAAATGCTTCAAAACAATGGAATACAAAAGAAAAAAGGGGATTAATCCCCTCGACTTCATCATGCAGTCCACCTCCAATTATTCTTAATTGACATCTTCCTTGTTACAATTGAAACTGATTCCTTTTTTTGTCTATCTACCCTTGAGAACTGATTATTTATATGATCTGAATACAAAGCACAGACTATTCTCTCCTTCCTTGCCCTAATTTTTACATATTTGCTGAAGTGTGTTACACCCCCTCAGTCTCTCTCTCTCTTCAGGTTAAAATATGACTCTCACTCAATTTTTGCTAGAAGATGATATTTTCCAGACCACTGGCTGTTTCTGTTGTTATCCTCTGGACAGTTTCTAATTGATCAGTCTCTTCTGGAGATTTGCCTCTTATTCTGCCATCACAACAAGCCAAATAAGGTAACAGTTGGTCCTGGAAACGAGTTCTGTTGATGAAAGAGAGAGATTTACTCTTTACTGAAGTTGGCAGAGGCTCACGGGAAAGATGATACAGGTTTGGCCCCACAAATCCGTATTGTCAGGCATGGGTTTTAATTCTGTAAGGATCAATACTGTCTGGCAAGACCCCCAAACATATGCTTACCATGAAGTACAGGAGTAATTCATTAAAGCTAAGGAGACATAATGTGTAGATTCAAGCTTAAGTCTGAATCTTTACAGGAATGGGCACTACCTACAATATATTCAAAACAAACAAACAAAACCTCCCCAAAACACTGCTGAATATTTCCAATAAGGAAAAGTTTTAACCTATTTTCCTGGTTATACTTTAATATAGTTATATTACATTCTCTGATGATATTTTCTCCTGTTAAGTTATATTATATGTGATTTTCATGTATACCAGGACTGCTTTTGGCTTGCTCTTAATGAGTAATAGTATGTAAATTAGATGAAAAAACATTGCAATTCCATTTGCATGTCCCTCTCAGCTGTCAAAGTGATATAGCATTAGTGTAAATGAATGCTGGACCTCAGCTCTGTAGGTCCACAATGATTTTGGAAGTTTCAGGTCTTAGCATGACCTAAAAGCAGGTGTAGTTTTATTTCCAGTAAAGTGTTGTTATACTCACAATGCCATAACATACATTTAAATAAAACAGTAAGATAGGTTTTTCAGCACATAATTTAATGGCTTTGGCAATGCTAGAAAAGGTAACATGTTGTACCTGGATTCTGAAATATGCTTCATACCTACTTGCTAATTATTATGTGGCCATCTGCAATGCTTTGCAGTCAAAGGTCTCTCTCAACCTACCTGCAGTTGACCACAACACCCACACTTTCCGTCAGCTCAGCAGGAACATGGCGTTATTCCCACTTCTCCCATGCTGTGAGGGGTCAGGTGTGACGAAGGCTCAAGCAACAGTCTTATTCTATCTCCTAACTCTTTTTCTGCCCACCTAAAGCCTCCTAATTGTAACAGGGCAGAACATAATAGGAAAAGTGTATCGACTTGTTTAACTTAAAACAAGCTATGTGAACTATCTTTACAATAACTACTTGTTTCAATAATTTATAACTATGATGCCATACCTGACAAAATCATTCAGATAACTAGAGCAATGTGCACTTTAAGTTTAAAGTCAAGGTCTTCCTTGCTCATTTTAATGACTTCTCTTGTGCACAAGATATTAATATTCCTGTGAGCAAACATAGCACTGACTCGTTAATCAATAAGAGCTGGCTCCTCTACATAAAAACAATAGCTGTACTAGATAATTAACTTTTGTTCCATTGACTTTAGTTTGTACATAATTTCCAATGGCTGACACTGGATAATAAAAAGCTTTACAGCTGACAGGAACCTTTTAAAATCCTTTTCACTAGTTTAGGAAAATGATCCACATCTACTGTTACAAGTAAAATACAGTGTAGGTGTCAGTGTGTGTCCGTGCCACATTTAAAAGGAGGCAACTGACAATAAATAAAAGATCTAATAAATATTGTAAGGCTTCGGTGAGTCCTGCTGTTAAATTGTAGCACAGTGAAGGATTTGCATTTTCCTGTCATGCAGTTAAAGGCAGCCTTGAGATAAAGGTATGTCTACAATTAAATGAGTACTCTGGATAACTGGCAGATTTTCTCAGTCCAGACTGGGATAAGAAACACAGATGTGTCTGCAACAGCTTTTTCCTCAAAAATGCTTTTAATATTAGAGTAAGTTCAGCAAAGATGGCATCAATGGAAACTGTACCGTAGCCCTGAGGGACTTAGCTGTGGAGCAAGCTACAGCCCTGTCTGTGCTACAACACGAATGCAAAGCTGACTTTAAATGCAATCATTGGAGTTACTGAGCTTGCCAGACAGCTCCAGGGGCAGCTGCAGTGGCACTTTCTGTGGACCACGGCCCAGCGGCAGGAATAGCACCAGCGGGAGCAGGAAACTCCTCTGCCCAGCACTCGCAGGGCCTTCGTGAGGCACCATGGACAGATGTGGGCTCCTTGCCCACACTACCACGTCCTTGGGCTTCTTATCAGCAGGGATTTTTACTCAATGGAGATCTGTTACTTATGCCTTCCTCCTTAAAAACAAAACCAACAAAGCACACAGGGAATCAACTTGGTGTCATTAGCAGAGCAGGCTGCAGAGGGAAAAATCTACTGCATAGAGCACTTGGAGGCTTCAAAGTCTACTTTTCTTCCAAAATGAAAGTCAATTTTTTTTTTGGGGGGGAGGGGGAAAGAAGTCTGCAATCACTCTTTCTTTTGGCATTTTACTTTAAAAGTTTGTTTTGTCATCTAGAATACAATACAATATTAAATAAACCACAGTCATGTGTATTTTCAAAAGCAAAGATTGAAATATTCTATTTCATAAATATCAATCAGCCTGACAATCACGAGGTTTCTGCCCCCTCATATTTCTTTCTGACTGATAATGGGATGCTGGGGAAGTCAGGCTGGCATTCTGCAGAGTTTCAGATATGATAGAAGTGCATTTTTGGATGGAAAAATTGTTCTATTGACTTTTCTGCAGTAGATATTTAACTGTAGATGTAAGTTCTGGAATAAGCTATGCTTATAATCTATTGTGGAATAAGCCAGTTCAATAGAACATACACACCAGTGGCTTACTCTATTCTTACCATTGTTTCCTTTGCGGTATTTGTGTCACAGGTGCCAGATATTTCACTATGTAAATCATTACAGTTTGTTGCTATTACCTGAGCTACCAAGATTTGCCCAGATGAAGATCATCCCTTAGATCTGATGCTGATAAAGCATCCCCACAAATGTAAGCATCAATCTTTTGTGAAATGTTTCTGCTTTTAATTTCAAAGACCAAGATAGCTACCTCTCTTACTCATACAAAACACCCTACACGGAGAATGCCTTCATTAAGCCTTAATTAAAAAGCTAAAGCATGTGAAACAAAAGAGCCTTATACTTAGTAGCCTGCATACAGGCTACTAAGTGAGCACTTACTTGCATTACACAGTACATTCTGCATCAGGAATAAAATATACTGCAAAACAATGGCCCGTCAGCTTCTGTATAGAAAGGAAAACATTCTTCTGTTCAAAATTGTGGAAATATCAATATTTCAAAAGGTAGTTTCACGGTTCATTCAAGCACTGATAAGAAATCATTACACTTTTAAAGAATATTGATGATTACAGAGGGCATTTAATGGAGGGAAAGCCTCTTTTCTTTTGCAGTTCGCTAGTTTGTGCATGTCTAATTGACTCTTCAAGACTCTTTTGCATGAGTCACTACACACAGTTTTAACCAGATCATTTTCATAACCATTATAAGCAAAGTTCTCCAGCTTACAGAAATTTCCTCTCTATGTCTCCTCAATGAGAACTGTCAAGTTTTAGACAGAGTTCAACTCAGGAAATACATGAAAAATCAGCAATTAAATCACTTGTGTTTTCCTATAGGAATAAGTTAGCCAAGGAGCTAATTCAGTAGATTAGATATGAGGTTTGAAATATGTAGGCTTCTGGGCAAAGTGAGTTTATATCTTTACCTATCTATTCAGGTCATGAGGACTACTCCTGTGGCAGTTCTTACATACTGATTTCTTTACCTGGGCATTAGGAGAAAAGAAAAAGGTGAAATACAGAACGTGAAAACTCAACTGCAGTGGCACAGAGCAATGCAAAAGCACCCACTGTCCTACCTGAAAGATCCCTGCCTTCAGCTGGGTTGCATGGGCACTACCTCGTGAAGCTTCTCCCATTTTTCAGGCTATGGGGCTATCCAGGGCATGAAGGGGATAACAGTACAGCTGAAAGCACACAGATAGCTGCAGATGTTGAAGGCACTGGCTGGGCTCTGCAAAACAGTGTGATTAAAATTGACCTCCCAGGCTATTGCAAACTTCTGTGGAATACAATCAACTATTAAGTCAATGAAATCATTTGTATCAAAGACATCGTGACACTGTCTGAATGTGGA
This sequence comes from Urocolius indicus, assembly GCA_013401255.1. Classification (NCBI taxonomy): domain Eukaryota; kingdom Metazoa; phylum Chordata; class Aves; order Coliiformes; family Coliidae; genus Urocolius; species Urocolius indicus. The sequence goes on from WBNH01010386.1 coordinate 140,741, forward strand.
AATGGAAAACAAAAAGACAGGCCTGCATGTACATATGGTCATGGTCTAGTGCAGTGAATGTTACTGCTTGGTTTGCTGAAGCATACTGGACAGGCTTTAGAGCTTGTTATTTTTGTAAGAGCTACAGTGGGCAAAAGAGCTGCTGCATGTATCAGTCCAAAATACAAACCAGAACCAAGGCAAATGTTCAAAGTCAAGAATGACTCTATGCAAAGCTTCTGTGATTACAGTGAGAAATTTCTCCCCCTGTGAATACTATTTCCCATTTTTATTCACCTCAGCTCTTGCTGGTGTCCCAGGGGACTAGAAGGAGAATTACAGGGCTCTGTGGAGAGATCCTATTCTCCTGACATTTCTAGCCTCCATTTTACTGAACCAACAAATGCTGATTGCTGGGGTAACTCGGCTCTGAAAAGCACTAGAACTTCTAGTTGCTCGTTGGCATCTGCAGCTTTTGGGAATTTACTCAACATTAGTGAGAAGAGCTGGGCCAGCCATATCAGCCAGTGTGTAGTAGCCCTCTTTGCCCCCATCTGGATCTGGAAGGCATGGCTCAGCCCTGCTTCCACTGGTATGGCAGGGCCAACCACACAGCTAGATGGGCAGTAGCGGCTCTGCCACCTTGATGGCTGCCAGGTGTACTCCAACCATGCAGATCACCCTCTGGCAGGGACCTAGCTGCACAGTCCCTAGGATTGATGCCACCTGGGGTAAACCACATGGGGCTTGACAGGGCAGCAGGCATTTTTCAATAAGGTCCTGGATTTCAAAATTAACATGACTTCATAGCCCACCTATGCTGAGCTTTTGTCACACTTATTTTTTTCCCAGTTCATAGAATCATAGAATGGTAGGGTTGGAAGTGACCCCTTTAGAGATCATCTAGTCCAATCCCCCTGCAGAAGCAGATTCACCTAGATCAGGTCACACAGGAACATGTCCAGGTGGGTCTTGAAGACCTCCAAGGAAGGAGACTCCACAACCCCTCTGGGCAGCTTGTGACAGGGCTCCCTCACCTCACACTGAAATTGTTTTTTCTTATATTTAAGTGGAACTTCTTGTGTTGCAGCTTCATCCCATCACCCCTTGTCCTGTTGCTAGCTACAATAGAAAAAAATGCTGTCCCAACCTCCTGACACCCACCTTTTAGATATTTGTAAATGTTAGTAAGATCCCCCCTCAGTCTCCTCTTCTCCAGACTAAACAGCCCCAGGTCCCACAGACTTTCCTCATATGAAAGATGTTCCTGTCCCCGATCATCTCAGTGACCCTGTGCTGGACTCTCTCCAGCAGTTCTCTGTCCCTGTTAAGCTGAGGAACCCAGAACTGGACACAGGACTCCAGATGAGGCCTCAGCAGGGCAGTTCTTTACTATAACAACGTTACATGAAACTGGTTAATAGAACGAAGCATTTGACACCATGTTTAGCTTGAATGTGCAAATTATTTAAAGAGAAAGAACACGGCAGTATGCTTGCTATATAATACATCCCCTTCTCTACAAAATATGATATTATAAATACCAAGGAAATTACCCCATCTGTGGTATTATTCCTCACTGTGGTATTTTTAGACAAACACTTTCATGTTTTTTCCCAGTTAGTAGCTCAGGCTGCAGAAAGCTTCTTTCCAAACAAGAGTAAAGTTACTTTGCTGATCTTCAAATTCCTTCTTAAAAATAACCTTTGCTATTGAAAAACAAACAAAAAAGGTTTAGAGAGGCACTGTGCTAAAGACTACAGGCTATTAGTCTCTCCCTCATCCCATCAGAGCTAAACATATTTCCTTGCCCTCCCCATGGGCTGCAAGCAGGTGTAAACTCTTTGGGGCATAGTCTCATGCTCAGTGCCAAGCACAGCTTGGTCCCTGTCCCTAAATGGGACATGAGTACTATGTTAATATGAAGAGTGACTGGAAATGTTTGATGAACAAAGAGTGGGATCCTTGACTCTTCCAGTGCAGTATCACCACAGTGACACTGGTGAGTCATCACAAAGCTGGTCAGGGGCTAGGCCAGTGTTTTCTGACAGCCACATTTGCACCATATACGTCTGCCTGCAAGTGCCACCCCTGCAGCTGCTGCCAGCTGACTGTAAATTTGAATGCCTGAAAGAGCTGAACTCCTTTGCACTGCTACTTACACTAGCCCTGTACTGCTCTTATTGGATGGAGCAGCACTCAGTTGCTTTATGCAGTGGCGGCCTCTCTCCAAACAAAATACCACTAATAGAGAAGACTAGATTTCTGATAATGAGCTGCATGAGCTCTCAAGGTGCCACTTTATTCATGAACAAGGACTATCTCTGATGAAATGCTAAATGTGTGTATGTGCTGGGAGTGATCAGAGATCGCAATCAATTTGCCTGCCTTCCTGGATGGCCTTAAAGCATATTTATTTAATCTGATTCCCACCTTGGAAAAAAACATTTCTTTCTCCTTGATTTTTGATTAATTTTTTTTTAAAATAGCCTCTTATCTAGGCATGCATGCTGGTGTCTCCAGAGGTGTGCATGTAAAGACTGGTGTAACCTAGCACCATCTACAGAAATGATAAATGCAGCTGTATCTACCTTTAGCTACATTAGCACATAGTGGTTGCTTAAGAAAACAGAATGCCCTCATCAGGAGGTTTAATATGCATTTAAAAGTTAATCCAGCTAATCCACATCAGGACTACTGACATTGTGAATTAAGCATCTGGCAGCGATGAATGTTGGTTACTCTCACAGAAGATGTCTGTAAGAGACTGATCCTTAGATCTGCATGTCTTCCATATCTGCATTAAAAATGTCCTGGCAGTGCCGTGCAAATATCTCCTTGAAGGAGCCAACTCCTTCACACCTTAAAGAAGTTCCAGCCTTAGTATTTCTTACAGCAACTGTTGTGGGATATTGAGGCTACTTAAAACCATTGAAGGCTTTTTCTTAACCTGCAGACATGCATTGGCAGGAAACCCACGCCATGCTCTGTTCAGCTTGGACTGAGAAGAGCCATTTTAGGGACATTCAATCTGGGAAGTGAGCACTCTGACTGGATCCTCTGATTCAAAACTAGGCATTTTGGAGGACACCAAGTGACACGGACACATATCTCCTATGTCTCTCTATGCAACAACTTGGAAGAACTGACTATTCCCCTACACCAAAGTGAGCCACTATTGTACTTTTGATACCTTAAAGTATGCACAAAGCACAAGTTTTCGGGCACATTTAAATTTTGTTCTGGTTAGTTCAGTTAATCCCTGAAAAACAGGAGGACTGCAGACATTAATTTTTCATCCAGCGAGCTCTTATTGAACATATCATCATTGTTACTTAAAATTTAATCTATTTTTAATAGAAAATTGATACTAGAATATGAAACATGAAGTAACACATTATTGTTCTGCAAAAGACTTAGCTTTTAAATATAGCATTGTAGTCTGGAAACTGACTGAAAATTGTAAAAGGTTATGTCCAACATTAAAAGTAATCTACATGATCACCAAAACCTAGATCATCTCAAAGCAGTAATTACTCACTGACTGGAGACACTCTTATTTTGATACTTGCTGTATGTTTAGTATTCATTACAGCAGATTATGGCAGCACTACTGCAACAAATTTTTCGTTTCAGTAAAATCTTATTTTCAGGTAACCTGGACCTTTTTGTGTCCTCTGCAAAATCTGCTTTCATCAGCCTCCAAGCCTGACTAATTGCCAGTGACTTCAGATTCCATACAAGTTTCACTTCCTGCATTTTATACAGGTGATACCCAAACCACTTTTTTGTTTCATAGTGCAAGGCATACTTTTAAAATTCATAACTACCAAACATGTATGTGTATGCAAGAACGGTTCCTTCTTTTTCATACTACAGGGCAAACAGCCAAATTTTAAAGGCTTCATAATTAGGGACTTTATGAGATTGTAACAGAAGATGTATTTGCTTGTTTTTGCGGTAAAATCAATTATAAATATGCAAAATTCAAAGTGTGAGTGACCAGGCCACGCTTAGCAGAAATAATAAGACTACAGCCAATTAAAACAGAAAAAGGTTCAGTTCTCAGTTTTCCACTCAGTGTGCTTCTGGTGCTGACACAACAGCTGTGAACTGCCAAAGTCATCTCGGAGAGGTGCCTCAGTCTAGTCCATGCCAAAATGAAGGATTTGGCCTAAAAGCCAGATGTTCTTGCCACAATTTCCCACCTAGAAGAATTGAAAACATGGCATCTCATAAATCCTCATAAATCCATTAAAAAATGGCATACATAAATCCTTATACCACACTCCAATTTCCTTCTAGGAATATCAGTCCTTTGAAGATGCAGCTTAAAAAGACAGGAGGACAAATAACTTTACAGTATTAAAATCCTGGAATTTGTGCTTCTTACCTTTCTAACAGTACTACCTGAATATCTTTTTGTTAATTGAACACTTTAAAATTGTCACTGAAACAGTATAAACATCAGTTTTCTCTTCTCATAATATAATCATTACGTGAGAAACATTAAACTAGACATTTGACTTTATTGATCTTTTCATGGACTAATGGTTCAGGGAGTCATTTTCTGCCTAGACTAATTAATTGATAGACTAATTCATTGATTAGGTTCTCCATAGCATAGTTGGTATTGACAAACACTGAATCTTTTTTCCATCAGTTGTATTAGTTTGCACCAATTACTTTGGCTGCTTCACTTAAGCAATTACAATAGCTCAAAAGCAACAATCAGATTCTCAGCTGGTGTAAATCAGACTCTCTCTGCTGAAGTCAGAGACCATTTTACTCAGTTCAGTTGTTGGGCATTTAACAATGAGCTTTAAAACACCTAAAACAACAGCAAGGATATCTGTGGCAAAACCCACCACTTTAGCCAAAACTTCTTAATCATAGTCGTGAATGGTAAACATGTAAAAGGCTCGTGTATGGATGCATAACTTTGCTCCTAATTTATATTCAGTTTTAGAAGGCCATCAGGTACAAAGTGAAGTACCTGCACACACAGACAATCATTTTAAGTCAAAAAAGTTAGATGTTTAGTAGACAGTTTCCATGCATATGTTACCTAGAAATATAAGAATAACCCGCTTCCTAGGCAACATTGGCTTCCAGATACAGATATGCAAAAGATAGTCCTGCCATTTCAATATATGCTAAATTTGTGTTTAGACACCTGTGGTTTTTTTAAATATACTCATTTTGCTGCAGAATTTTAGAAGAATATAGTGATTCGTGCAGAACCTTCCTCCAGATCAGTGCTGAAAGAATGTCCCGATATAGACACTGCTGTTCCACCTGTTGAACGGAGCCAACAAAGACATGAGGCCATCATCATAGTGACAGTGAAAGGAAGAAAACCATATGGAAATTTAATAAATTCTGTGAAATAAAGACCAAGCAAAAATAAGTAAATTGAACTGATTTTTTCTCTGGATAGATTTTCCTTAATGAATTATTCTTCAGGTAAACCAGGCAGTCCCCAGAGTACATGGATGTTACACAAGGAGGAGATATTAAGCTGGTATTTAAGCTCGTGATAAATTAGTTTTCTTTCAGAAAGAGGCCATGTTTCTCAAATTGGTCAGTGTTGAAAAGTGTAAGTTGATCTAATGTTTTCATTCATATCAGGTCTGCTCCTCCTACAGTACTGTGGAAAAAAAATGAGTCTGTGCAGGAAGATGCCTTTGGGCTCTAGATCTACCTCCTAGCTCTGAATAAATACAGGTTAGTTCCCCATTTTAAATACTCTAATCAGTTTTTCTCATCTTTGCATGTAAAGATGGAGACTCATGTACTCTCCAGCAACAGAGAGCAGCCATTGTCAGGACTGAGAAGATTTTGCTGAGCCAATTTCCTCACACTACTCTCAAACCAATTACCTCCTGTGCTCTACATGCTCATAGAGAATTCCTCTTTGATGCATGGCACAGGGCAAAAGAAAGTGCACAGTTTTCATTAAAATGAATGTTGCTCCCCATCATGATTAAAAAGAAACTCCAACGTGTGACCTGCCAATGACATTTGCATTTGCCCCAAACCCACGTAGATGCCAAGGTACAGGTTGTATTTGTACTGTTTTTGCTGAACACAGGATAGCCAGAACACATCATTCTGCATATGAACTCCATGGGGAAAAGAGGCATGTGCAGGCAAAAGGGAATAGGGAGAACAGAGTTGGGGAAGAATGTGATCTTCCTAAAAGAATGCTTTGCACCCTTCATACATACACAGAACAGAGAGAGCGATTTGCAACCCAGAGTTCAATGGCATGTAATTAAAATCAATAGAAAATCGACATTACAGACCCAAAACAAATTAAAGCACAGATTTAATCTCTTCTTCTCATTCTGGCATTTGAGATGGAGGATTTGCTCTGAAGAGATATTGTACATAGACTTTTATATACTTGGTACGTCTCAAGCAATTTTTCTTAATGTAGCCTTATTATCACTCCTTACATGTGAAAAGGGATGATCTACTACTTTAGTTGATTTGCAGTATAAAGTAACCTGGCCTGACTGATCATGTGCCAGTTTTACACTGATGCCTTTACTTTATCACACTGGGATTTGTTCTTTATTGGCGTTCTAACAACTTAAACAGCAAACATCTTACCTTCATGCAAAATCAAGTCCCACAGACACGATTAGCCTCAGAATTCATATGCAAAGGCAGAATAAGTCTACAGCGTTCTCAGATTTTTCTGGTTTTGATATGTTACTATCTTTAGTACTTTTTAACACTGCAGGGCAAACAAATTAAACATTATTAAACTACATTTTTCTTAGATAAATTCATATTGTCATGTCTCTGAAAGTGACAGTCAAACCTCTAAAACCATAGAACATCCAGGGGAAAGCCATGCTGGTGGTGCTCTTTTTCTTGCTCTGAAAACCTCAGCAGCTCAGGACTTCATTTGACACAGTTGTGCGCTGGACAGCTCTTCTCTATATATGAGATCACAAGCCTTCCACTTATTCCCCTGATTATTTTTTTGCAGAAATGAAGATCTAAAACATATAAGGCTGACATGGCCTTTACTCACCAATGACTCAGATCTCCAGTTGTCTCAGTGGATCTGGACAATAGACTGATCTTGACATTGACACCTCCAATACAACTGATATCTGGTTCAAGTCATTGCATTCTTCCAGCCCAACTTTCTATACAAGAGGCTAAAATTGAGAAAGTGCTACAGAAACACTAAGTGACTTTGGTTATACCTAGTAATCCTGATCCACTTTTGTTCAGGATCTGCTCAGAACCACCTCATTTGAATTCACAGCAGCAGGTTTTGCTCTTACTCAAGGAAATCTCAGGGTCCAGCTTTGTGCTCTTCACTGACAATCTCAGTTATTAGAAAATTTCTTTTCCCCCTTCTTTTTTTTTATTGTTTTCCTCTCTGGGTAATGTGAAAACACAAAGTTTTCCCACCAACCAAGAAATTAGCTACAGAATGTGAGATGGAATTTCAACCCTGTTAATATCTGATTCCTGATTACAAAGATTTCAACACTGCTTTCGACACTGCAACTTCACTGCTGGTGAAGTTGCTTCACCAGAGCTCACACGTTACCAAAACCAGCAAATGCTTAAATTAATTGCATCTCAGCATATAACAGTACTCATGCTTCAAAAATATGCTTGGAGACTGACAGAAAAGCAACATGATTTGTATGTATTATTTACTATTATGGTTTTCACCAGGAAAGTTCATTCTGTCTTCAGAGCGACAGTAAGAAACAATTACTGAAAACAGCACATAGTTATTTAATTCAGTTTTCAACACTTGAGGAATGAAATGGGAAATGTTGACCACACTAGGTCACAGAAAAGTCATTTTGGTAGACTTCTGCTCACCTCTGACAATACACTCAATGAGGATGGTCCTATACCATGTCTATCCATGCAAAAGCTTGGTTTCTTATAATTGTTGAACACAGCAGAAATCTGCCGTCTCAGTCTGAGCAACTGTTTCTCAATCAATAATTAAGTAACTTTAAGGTCTAGATCTATACAAAGATATTGATATTTTCACTGAAAATGAATCAATATGAACAGGTTAAAGCATCTGAGTAAGCCTTTTTAATGGTAGTGTTTTGGCTGTGAGAAGTAAATTAATTGATTAAATGAATGTCAAATATTGGACAACCAAAGAAAGTCTTTTCACACTTTCACAAACCTTTTAAGCAACCCATTTAAATTCTTTACTTTCTTTCCCATTTTTTTTCCAACTTCATATTTGTTATAGAATTTGCAGGCCTTCCTGTGAGTATGTGGTGCAAGTTATGTCTTTTTTTTCTTTTAGTTTAATAAGGAGACTTCAGGTGAGCTGTGACAAAGGAAAAGAGCAAGCCGAGACTTTTGGAAAGAAGGGCATTTTCTGGGTGATAAACTGTAAGGAATTCTGCTGGAAATGACACAGTGACAGAAAGAATATCTACTGACAGATGAGAAATGGTAAGGAGAGAAAAACACACTCATACTTTTCATTTGGTGGTCAAGAAATAGTCCTGAACACGTCTTTTCTAGCATCAGAAGAAAGAAGCAGCAACATACCCCCAGGAAATACAAAGTAGTTGAACTGGACACAAGGACAAAACTTTCAAGCAGTTCCCACAGAGATGCATCTACTTACAAAAATCTCGACTTGCTCCCCAGGCAGCATCCCAGGGTGTGTGCACCAATATCAGACTTCAATTTTCTGATTTTTTTTTAAAAAAATATTATTAAATGGACACTCATTCTCATCTGTAAAGAGTGAAACTGCTTTTCCATCTCTGTCCATTTTGGAATTGCATGTTCCCTGTGGTGTAGAGCTCAGAAGTGTTCACTTATGTACTGGTAAGAAAAAAAAAACCCAAGAAATGAAAAGAATGAATGTGTGACAGAATGGAAAATATTGAACTACAGAAATGACCTCAAAACTGCACAAAGAGCTTGCACAACACAGACAGACCCCACTCATAAATAAATATTAATCTGTCCTGCATGTAAAATTGAAAATTTATGTTGCAGAGAGCACACAATCCACTTTTCAGTGTAAAAATGTTTTCGCCTTTCTTTTTTTAATCAACATTCAGCACTTTGAAACCACATGTCCCATTTTAAGCACTTAAGATGTGACTGGTTTGGTTATTTTTTAAAAAAGTCCCATTTAATATTTATGTAACAAAATCTGATGAGTCCTGATGCGTTTCAGTTTTAATCATAATCTAGTATTACAGTTCTAGTAAAAAAGTGGGTGTTTGTAGCTTTTCAACATGGCACAACAGCTGTCTAGGAGAGAAGATATGACTTCCCTACCTCCAAAATCCTAGAAGTCACTTTGTCTGACACTGATAAAACTTCATTATTTTCAAAGTACAAGCTATGAACTAATTAGGCAGCATTTACAGCTGCCCAGAGTGGCTGGAATATTATTTGACAGATGTCTAGATTTACAAGAACAGCAGGAAAGAAAATAAAAATCAAAGCAGAAAGCAAAGGAAGAGTGAAACATGACACGCTGCTTCTCAGACCTGTATGAGGGAATTTTGTCTTCCACAAGGTCTGTTCCCACCCTATGCATGCATCTATACAGGGCAAGTGTGAGACCCTTTCTGCCTCTTTCCTAACAAAGAGACTTGGCCTTCAGCTGCAACACCAAATTCAGGAAGGAGAGAAGCTCAGTGCAGGTTGAGTTCCCATGCATTTTTACTTCCCTAGATCTATCTACATTCAGGAATATATGACATTAAGGATTCACTACCACACAACTGGCATGCCAAGAGTAAGACTATGTGCTTCCTCTTTGCTTCATGAACTGGGTGGTTCCAAACTCTTCTCAGCTGCTGCTGCAGGTCAGTGCTCATCTGCAAATCCCCATGCTGCTCATTGTCTGGAGAGCACAGAGGTTACCCACACTTGTTCTCCACAACCAGGCAAACCAGCTGAAATTGCTGGGGCAACCATAACCACGTGGAGGGGCAGTTTACTGAGTACTTGCAACAATAGTAGGCACCATCATTAGAAATTGTACTGGTGGCATATCTTGGTTTCAGTCTATGACGTGGTTTGAGTCTTCATAGATAAAAGGTGCAACTCTTCCAAGCACATGAGCTCAACCGAGGGGGTCATACATGTTACAACAAGTCCTTTCAACATACTCTGTGGTTGGTGGGTTATTCCTGGCATCCCTGTTAAACCTTAAGGGCAGTCAGAGCCCAGTCTGAGCTCAGTGTGTTTTAACATCCCATCTCTTCTCTGTAGCAGGAAATGACTGTACCCTCCTAGGGACCTCCAAGCCCTCTTTTCTGTTAGACCCTGGCCTTGCAAAGGCAGCTAAAATGCTGGAGACTGCACAGGAAAACGTGTGCTGGATGGGGCTGCTATGTGAGGTTTGCTCCTAAGCAGGGTGATATGTGACACATGACATGAGACAATGGGTAAAGGGCAGTTACATCCCTTCACTGTCACAAATAAGCAAGAAAGAAGGAATCTGAGTAGATGTAAAAAACATGTTGAGGGGCATGAAAGAGAAAGGACTGCCATGGATTCTATCTAGACATTCTTGGGCTTACCTCTGTGAGAGATCTGTCTCAGCTATATGCAGATCCTTCTCACTACCTGTCCCCTATCCTGTGTGTGAACAGCATTAGTGAGGACAAATGAATTATCTGGTCATGTATAGAATGAATGAAAAAACAATTATTACAATTGTTCCAAAATTAATTAAAACAATACTTCTTCACTGTACTTCAAACACAACTCTCGGTTTTTAAACAGCTTTTGTCATTAGTCAAATGAAATACTGTACACTAATCCTTTAACGCTCTTGTGCTAGATTATCAGTTAACTCAAGCAAGTGTTAAGATCTCTATCACTAGCAAAAATGAATGATGTTTTGTCAAACTTGCATCAACATGCCCATCTAGCTGAGCTGGAAAAGACTCTTTAACAGTACAGCATAGGTTCTGCTTATGATTGTGAATGCATTTGAATCTATATTTTGCAGCTACAGTGATCTCTCTCTTGCTCTCTGCACAAGGTTTTTATTTTCAGCCAGATTTTTAGTGCAGTTTGTTACATTACAATCTACGCTAAAGGAAATGTCATAATTTTATCCTTTCTTCCCAGTTCTGTTAATTAGTAAGTCTGATTCTCTCAGACAATACTTCTATCACATTTGATAATCATGAATCTTTTTTTTTTTTAATCTATTGTCATTTGTGTGGCTTTCATAATTCTCAAGCAACTACAGCTAGACATTAAAGCCTGGAATATGACAAGTAGACTTCATCCTGTTTGGGGGAAGTAAGGTGGGTTAGTTTATCTCTTCTGGTGACTTTGGGCCTCATTTTGTGATGAGAAACAAATTTCCTCCATCATTTGTAAATATACAATGAGACACTGGCACAAAGTCCTGACACATTAACCATTTAACTACAGTGATGACTCCTGCTGTTTTACTCTTTGTAAACAACACAGACTCATTCCTCTACAGGTTGTAGCTGCTGCTTCAGATGTGAAAAGAGTATTCTAGAAAGACAGTTCTCCCTGTAAAAGAGAAAGACCACATTTCAGTAAGATCCCTTACAAAGATTGGTGTTAATCCTTGCTATAAGAATGTACTTATTTTCAGCAGTCTCTAAGGGGTGAAAGAAATGTCATATTAAGACGTCTCATGCACAGAGATACATCAAAAACTGCCCAGTTCATTTCTGTCTAACCTAAAAAAATGGATAAGCTAATACATCACATAAATTTCACTGATGAGCATCAGGACTCTGATACAATACAGACCCATAGAAAGCACTGGAAACAACACCAATCTTTCTAAAGGCAAGACCAAGACAAAAATACTATTACCATATCTAAGGATGTGTGTGTTTAAGGACACAGACAAGCCACATCAACTCAGCTTTAGTGGGGAATCAAAACTCCTAAGTACCTTTTTTTCCAGAGTTCCTAAAGGAAATACATTCAACATTTATACACCCAACTAGTATCTGGCAAGAGGTAACATTCTGGCAATCTGGAGAAGAAGTAAAACAGTTTGGAATGACCTGAGAGGGAACCACACATGAACAGCGCCTCTCAGCATTTGGAGTGGTGGGCAGAGCTCATTCCCAGAGCTGGATCCAGTGCTGCTTTGGGAACACCTCAGCCATGCGCACAGCAAAGCCTCCACTCCACAGCCAGTGGCCAACTTCACATTCTCCAGTGCACCTCTGATTTTGTCTCATTGCCCTTTTTTACCCCAACAAGACATCAGTTCAGAACACCTAGCAATGCCTCATTCTGTTTAGTTGTTGAAGAAATATCAACCAAGTCCAAATAGGCAGAGACACTGCTAATCAACTTGCATAAGACTCTGAATATTTCAGAACCAGAGAAATTGATGTTAAATCAAATGACAACACAAATAATCATGAGGTCTGAAAAGAAAGACCAAATCATGGAGAATGATGCAAGGCAATCAGCATTCTAGAGGTACTCCATACTACAGAGGCACAAACTCACTCTAGTCACACCAGGCTTCTGAGAATGCCATGAGCATGGATAAATCCAAATGATGCCAAAATTCATTCTGAAAGAGAATGACAAAACTATTAAACCTAATCACCTATTTAACTACTCATCTACATCACTGAGGGCACTGAGATTTCACAGAGCCAAGAAGCTTGGATTCTGCCCCAAGATGTTTGTATATAAGGAACAGTGGAAGAGTTTTAGACCAAAATGACTCTTGTTTAAAGGAGCCTGTGGAATACAAAGAAATTGAAACATAGTGAAGAAATGTTCTGCTGCCCATGAGAAAATCATGAGGTGGGAAAACTGGTTGGCCAATCAATGATTCTTTCTATGATTACTGAGCTTACTTACAATCATGGTGTGACTCAGATTTAAAAATATTTCCCTTTTTCAACCAAATGAAGGACATACCCATTGCAGAACACCTTGTCAATGGTATTATTCAGCTTCTCTGGTATCTCTTTTGATTCTCTCCTGCATAAAACTCCCAGTAATGTGGAATAATGGAATGGCAAAGTGATTTACTTGAGAAAGTATAAGGCAAGAACTTACTAGAAGTTTTGAAGTAAACCAAGCCCTTCTTTAGAAGATGGAACATTAAAGAGAGGTACATATTTGGAGGCATAAGGCCAGAAACATTAAAACTCCCTACCCCTTATTTAAGGCTTCCAGGCATCAAGTTTTGTGTATACAGATTGTACATAGTCTCCAGATGTTCTCAAATGCTTTCCCATCTGTGTAAGGTCCAGTTTTGACCTCCTTTGGAATGAACAGCAAAACTTTCCCTTTATTTTAGCAGAGCAGAATTAGTGCTTAACTTTTACATCAAGCTATCTGGGACAAAATCTCTACTAAACCTCTACGGCTGCAAACAGGAAATTCTGCTTTTCAAATTTATTAAATCTAACTCAGAGTTTGTGGCACAGATTGAGACTAACATGCTGTTTGATTTCTCTTAACATGACTAGATCCATGAAGCGTGCATGTGCTTCTGTGTGTCCCCTCTTGTACCCATTTCTATTGCATTTCACGTTTCTGTCAATATACCCTCCAATATTTTAATCCACTGATAGAACAGATGCAGTAATTGCAAACAGCTGTAAAGTATTACTCATCTTGCTAATCAAAATGACTTTCTGTTAAATAAACCATGAAAAAAGCTTTTCCACCATCAGTGAAGTGGAGTGGAAATTACACAGACTGCAAAGAGTCCACCATGGAAGTAAAATCAACAGATCAAGTTTTCCTACAACCATTCTACTTGCTAATGCACATTTTTCAAATTGTTGTAGAAATTTCTCTATGTTTGGAAAAATGAATTTGTGTAACAACACAAATGTTCCTCCAGGTACTTTACATGATACCTCCAGATACAGAAAGCTTTGAAAAACTGTTCTATGTCTTCTCAAGACTCATAATCCAAGGGCAGTTAAATGCCCCATATGGTTTTGTGAGATGTGCATTCCACACCATGCTTTTTCTTAACTCAGAGCAGTACTTATCCATATCTAAAGTGACAAGATGTTTCTGAGCTTATAGGGGGCATGGAAGAGGCTGGCGAATCTCCAAAGGAATTTGGGGTGGGGGGGCAGGGGGGGAATCATTCTTAAGTAAAACTCATGTCTGAACTTCAGTCTTTCATTAGTCTGTCCCCTAATGAGAAAACTCCTTTTCTAGCTCATTGTGCTTCAGTTATCCTGTTTTCTAAGTCATATTCTTTAATTCTTAAAAATGCTATTAGAAAAGATATCATCCCTGGTTATATACTCTTCCTCTATTCCCTTATGCCACTTAAGCACTTATTGCTGTGGGCCACTCCAGTATAAAACACTCCAGAGGAAACAACTTAGCTCTGAGTTATTTCTCTCACTTCTTTGGGTCACACTGAATTAGGAAGTAAGCAATCTTCTCCCACAGCTTTCTGGTACCATAAATGATTTGCTGGGACCCTCAGCTCTTCTGTTATGAAATGTAACTAGAAGTTAAAAGGCATATAAATTACAGATGTGCTAATTTTGTGGAGCATGATGAACTTTCTACTACTGAGTTTATATATCTACAGAGAGGGAGAGAAGAGGGAAGAGTAAATGAGACACATATCTGATTATAGTACAGGAGCAGGAAAAGTAAATCTACTTCATCTCTGAAACACTTTGTCCTCCAACATTGGATGCAGTCTGTACTAAAGGACTCAGCAGTTGCCTTTCTGCCCCAGTTTTTGCTCTCCTTATCCCTTCCCAAGTCCTTCTTCTTTGCCTTTGACTCTTTTTTACTGTCATAGTCATCCTTCTACAGTCAATGCTGTGGCTGCAGCAGTGTGACCTACTCACATCCAAGACACCCCAGGAGAAGCACCACAAGAACTTCAAACCACAGCATCACTGCCACGGGCTAAAGAGACTGTAACAGAAAACAAAGTCACTTTCACAGGGTAACATAGTCTACAAGGTGACATAATCCTCTGTTAAAAAGGTCACTGTAAGACTATTATAAAGTCATTTCTCCCATCATGTTACTCTTCTTGAGGTTGAGATAAAGCATCAGAAGAACTGCTCAGAAAGCTCATTCTGTGATTGATTAATTTCTCCCTCTTCTCTATCCACTTTCTATGTAGTTCTTTGATTTTTGAGCAATAAATGAAAATGGAGAAAGGGGCCTTGGATTATCAAAACCTACACCTTTTTGATAAAGCATATAGTGCAGAGGACATTCAGGTACATCATCAGCAATGAACAAGGCTCAGACACATTCACATCTCTATCTGTCCTCAGACTCCTGGTAGAAGCATGCATGATTCTCACCTACACACAGACATCTCCATGCTACTTATGGCTGCCCCATTTGTGGGTTTCACAGCTAGTGAGTGAATCTTTCCACAACTGCCAGTAGTGGCTGTACATCTATTTTACAAATAAATAGAAGGCTACAGAGATTGTTCTGGGGGAGTGAATTGCTGTCCATTGCAGTCATCATATAATCCCTATCAAACACCTGAAGCTGCATCTTAAATATATTTAACTGTGCTCTCCCTCACTACCCTGACTGCAGACTGACCCAGAGCCAACACTGCTGCTCAGAAGGATGCACTCTCCCCATTCCAAACCTAGGTTTATGCATGTTTTATTCAGTCTAAGGCAATGAGACTTAAACTTCTATGGCTTATTTTTACAGACAGCAATGCAACAGTCAGGCCTAGATCTTAGCCTCTCAAGATGCAGCAGGTTTCAGAGCTTTTCATCATCTGCCCTCATGCAGGTTTTCAAGAAAGCCACACACAATTCTAAAATGTCAGTGCACACGCTGTAAGTCAGTGTGTAGCAGTGTGGGCAGAGAATTCTTCTTCCAATTTCTCTCCATCTATGACTCTTAAAACAGGTACTGTGGCCCTTTTCTTTTTCCTGCCCATTAAACTACACAACTTTCACTCTGCAGCCTCTAGTCAGTCTCCCATTGCTCTGAAAAAAAATTCACAAACTCCATTTCTCACACCTTACAGCTCCTTTCATGGTGATATCCCCACCATAGGCTTCTTCAGGCTGATCCAAATCCTGCAATTTTCTTCCCAATATGTCAGAGTTTGGTCTTCTCCTACTACAGGTTTTCAAGATGTAACATCCACTTTAAAGTGTGAGAACCAAATGAACAAGCTCAGACCTTCATGGAGAAGTGTGAGATGGTACTCCCAAGGCAGGCTGAAGAGTAGGAATGGAGCTTGTTCCTGAGACAGAACTGGGGAGCAGGAAAAAGAATTTCTGGGGAAATGTTTCCTTTGGCAAAATCCAGAAATTGTAACAAGTTCCAAAGAGCTGTTGTCTCCTCTTACTGACACTCAGAGACCAAGAGAGACTGCAAGAAATATAGGAAGAGTCAGAATAAGATTGTGGTGGTCCTCATTTAGGAAGAGCTCCCTTATTGGGGAAAAAAAAAACAACTGAGAACTTTCTTGAATAGAATATGAAGTGAACCCTACACATTGGCAGTGTGGTACCCAGGAAAAAAAAAGCAAAACCAAAAGACTACACAATATGCCCTTTACAGTCCATTAGCAATATCTGTGCTTGTTAGCAGTAAGATGTGTTTCACGTCAGAGAGCCACTTGGGCAAGAGGAGTACTTGAGGTAATTAAGAATGTATTTACATTTTATAGAGCCACTGATGCCTTTATGTCCAAGGATCCCATATGAAAAGCGTGCTCAAGGTATCTTCCCTATCAATAAATATTAAAATTATTAACCTGCACTTGGTCTGCCAGCTGCTTGCCAGGGCTGCGAGCTGTTAGGAAGAAGTAAGCAGCAGACAAAAGAATATGTCAAATAAGAAGCTAATCTTCCAAACTATTTCTCTTTTCTGGGTAAGTTTGTCATATATTATGTATAAAAATAGAATTTTAAAATAGCGAGAGTCTCAAAATTGTAATAGTAAGAAATAAAAAGAGCTCAATTTAAATATACTTTTTATTAACAAACAAAGGCTTAGAGTGATCTTTCATTGATTCAGTTCTAGAACATTTCCTTATCCTTCTGAAATCACCCTCAAGTGTAAAATGGATCCAATGCTATTTAAGTCCATTTATTTAAGTTCTGCCTGTGCCTATTGTTATTTTTGTCCCAGAGTGCTCTTGCTAGATGCACGCCCAAGACCAGTAACCAGCAATCTAAACTCATCACAAAATCACCTTAAGAAATGCAGAGAATAACAGGAATTAATCATCTGAACAGGCAGTCTTCCATTGCAACCCTTGTTATTTAGACAAGTGCAGCTAATATACATAATGTAGCCATAAATAATTAAGTAAAATAAATTACAGCCCAACAAAGTCCACATTAAATAAGACAGGCCTCTCTGAAAGCCATGTGGGACTTACTATATGAAGATCAGAGTAAAAAATGAAAGAGCACGGCTCACATGATATTTCTGTTGCTCTAATTTTTAAACATGATACCTAATCATTGTAGAGACTCTTGCCTAAGAAAGCAGGACTATGCCAGAGCTGAACTGAGTCATAAACCAGTATGAAAATGAAAAGTGAGGAAAAAAATGAACATGTACATTTTGCATCATGCTCATGTGGTAACTCTTGCTGTCATGACTCTCAAAACCAACAGAAAGAAGAAACTCCACCTAGAGCTGTAAATTCTGGTCAGCTCAATTATTTCACATGTTGCAGACCAACTTAAGTTATTCAGAACAGAAAAAGGCAGATCCCTGAAGCATTCTTCTGTATTGCTGGGCAAGGTGACAACAATAAATTTGTCATTGGGAAACATAGTAGGCTTCCTGGATAAGGAATAACATATTTCATATTCTCTCACAGTTGCCTCTTGATGGCAGTAAATGGTTTTGCCATAGCTGTCGTACCTCAGCAGAGAAGTCTCGCAAGCAAAGGACAGTCTACTTCCATTCACTTTCACGTCACCTACAACCGTTTCTTCCATGGCCATGGCCTCCTAGCTCACAAGCAGCAAGAAACAGTTCTGACTTGTCATTTTTTAAAGACTACTGGGAGCATTTGCTGAAAACCATCAGGCCACATTGACTTAGTCCTATTGGCAAGTCAATAGTTGGGAAATTACTCTGTTTTCCCCAGAGAATTGCACTGGGTCCCGGGAGTGGAGACATGGCATTTCGAGTGCACAGTGCCTTTCAGAAGAACCACATCAGGTTTTGATGGTGCTGACTGTCTGCTTCTCCCTCAAGCACTTGACATTCTTAAAAAAAACCGAACAACCACCATTTCAATACTCAGGTCTCTAATCCCTCTCCCACTTCTATCAAAAAGAAAAGTCAGCAATATCTCCATCTCTCTATCCAGAATAGAGTTTGTGACCAGTGAAGCAGAGAGAATGTCACATGACTCTCCATTTTTTTCACAGAAAGATCCAACTCCCACATTTTGCAGATTTGGTTTGGTTTGGTTTTTTTTCCCCTTAGATTAGCCTGTTGTAAAGAGCATATGGCCTGATCTTTAGAAGAGCAGCTCATGCTGAAACCAGGGTCTCTGCAAATCTGAACCTTGATATCTTGGTGCCTTGAAAAGGACCTGAATGCAGAGAGGAAAGGAATAATGATTAACTGCCTTCAACATGTAGAAACTACCACCAAGAAGTGGAGTCATAGTGCCTGACTGAACTGCTGCCCAGCTCCTGGCCCAGCTTATTTCCTGTCTGGTTGGAGGGAAGAACACAATTTGCACAGTGAACAGGTGTTTTCTGGATATTTTTCAGTCCAAGTGAATGATCTTGCACCAGTAACAACTGTTTGTCTGTTGATAATTCAGGACTGCATTGAGCCCAGAAGGTGCAGCCCACAGCAAAAAGCAATAAGGAGCCAACTCACCTCCTAGCAAGAGGATAGCAAAATATTTCTGAGCACACATTCAGCATTACACATTTTGAGGGGACACAGAGAACAACTTTCTTCATGTATCTGCCAGCTCTGCTGGTCAGTGAGGTTGCATGGATGTGGCAGGAGCCTCCCTTCCTCCAGTAAAAGTCCCATCACCTTCTGAAGTTCCTGAAGTGCTGCTCACTCTGAGGCCACGGGTAGTAGGAAAGCCTTCCCATATTGCACACATGTATTATGTGCATGGGGAGTCCTGCACTGGGAGGAGTAACATGAGGAGTTTCCCCAGAGTTTAACTGAAGGGCTCCTTTAGGACCTTTAAACCCCTGCTTTCAGCAAGCATGGCTGAATCAATACCCTGCCCAATGTTTTACATGACATGACATTGGATATTGCAAATTAATAACAAAAGCACAGTTACTTTAAAGGATGGAGACTGAAGTATTCCCAAGGGTTAGTGATAAACAGGGGCTGAAAGCACTAAGTAAAATGAGATTGGGAGAGGACTAGGGTGTGACACAGTCATTTTTAGTATGGGCATCATGATGCAGAAATCTCTCTTGCTACAGTTTCTGAAACTTGTTGTTATTCTATCTAATAATTCATAGAATGACATGGGTGAAGAGCCTCACAGAATATATTTTTGCTAGGTACAGTAAAACTGCCAGGCTATCTGCCAGAATTATTTCTGATTTGTTTTGAGGTTGAAGAAAATCTACCAACCAAAGATTCGAGCCATAGCTTTGTCAAAAGACTTTTACATTACCCCTAAGCATTTCAATTACACACACCAGACAGAACTGTAAATTGTAAGATACACATAGATAAATCAGAAAATACGTGGCAAATACAGCATCTAGCAGCAACATTGGCTTGCATATCAGAATCTTTAAAAGCAGACACAATTAAGAGTCGAGGCAAGGAAATAAATATGCTGTGACCCTTTCAAAAGGCCAACCACATGGTGTTTATTTTAATATTGTTTAAGTGTAACACTTAATAAAGAGAACATCGTGGTTGTGTGAACTAAATTTTCAGTCATAATGAATGCTACAAACTTAACCTCCCAAGTTTAAATAGGCTACAATGCCTTGGGAGAGATTCAAGAGAAATTATTTGATAAAGGTGACGGTTTTTCACACCTGAAAATAATGTTTTTCTTCGAGGCTCTCTTGATCAACAGTCTGCAGCCACACATTACAGATATAATCTCAAGACCTTATGGTGTATACTTGTCACTACTTGCATAACTTACTAGGGATAGAAGATCACAAAGATTTTGAACGTAATTTCTCA
This sequence comes from Urocolius indicus, assembly GCA_013401255.1. NCBI lineage: Eukaryota > Metazoa > Chordata > Aves > Coliiformes > Coliidae > Urocolius > Urocolius indicus. Next base: position 160,877 of record WBNH01010386.1, read on the forward strand.
CACTACAGGAGATTAAATAGACTACATTTGAAGAAGCCAAGAAGCAGCTATAGCCCCTGGATAACAGAAAGTAAACTTCCACCAGTTTCTGCATCATTTATTCAAGAAGTACAGTCTTGTTTCCTACCAAATTTAAGCATAAGTATCCTATGCAGCAAGGACGTGTATTTAATTTAAACAATTAATTGCACAGGAGTGGATTTCTGTTATGGCTTTCCTGGCACAAACTAAAATCATTACATAAGTCAGCTGGAGAGTGACAATTTTACCTATATAAAGATTGATTGAACATTCACAGCTAGAGTTTGTTCTGTTCCCCATACTCATCAATATAGAAGCAGCTGTGATCTGAAAGGTTTTCTGGGGTAAAAGGCAACACTAAAAAGCATGCTGGAAGAAAACAATCACCACATCAGAGCTATTCCCCAGATCATTCTTCAGTGTGACAATTTCTTCTTCACCCATCATGCTTTCTCTGATTGTTATTTATTTCCTTATTTAAAGAATATTGTAATGAATACAACAAACTTAAAGATGCACTGTAGATCTTTTTTTAAATGCGTGTTTACCACTATACATCCTGAGAAGGAATATTAGCAGCTCTATTAAATGATGCTTTCTTATTACCATGACAAATGTGTATTCAGTGATAGATTTAATGCGAAACCCAGTGAACATAACTCACCAACAAACCTAAATCATGCATCATCTATTTGGAAACTGTCAACTTCTTCTAACACAAAGGAAGTATTTTCCCAGTAAATCCGTTGCTTATTATACTCTGCTCATCAGAGGTACTAGTGACATGGCAGCATTTCCTCTAATAAAAGAAAAATATACAGAGTCATATCCAAAACTTACCCAAAGGCAATATTTTTGTTGGCTTCATTGGTCATTAATGAAGACACTTGGACTGTAGAAAAGCCAAAGTATTTGTCACTTTTTAACGATTTAACTGTTTCCTTTAGTTATTATATACATGTATTCTTACATTAAAGCCCTGAATCCTATGCTGGTAAGCATAGATATGAAATATATATATATATATATATGACAATTTTCTGTCAGGACTAAAACAGTTTTTCTGAGATGGTCCTATTATTTTCTTTTGGTTTCAGATTTTTGTAAAGTTAATAGTAAGAAGCCTGTATTTAAATGCCAAAAAGAAAGGAGGAGTGGGGCGGGGGAAGCTTCCAACACTGGAATTTTTAGTTCTAATAATGCTGGATCAAAACTTTCTGATTACCCTTACTCGATTTGAAAATTCATCCACTTTCTTCCTTTCCCATAGAAGATACTTGTCCAGCTGCCATTTTCCAAAGACGCTGTATGAGCAAAAAACCTGTCTGCCCTGATTCAGCATGGACATCAGCATGCCATCAGACTCTTTTCCAAAGAGGTTGGCTTCCTTAAAGGAGTAGAAACTGGGGGCTGTGGATTCTCCTGTCTAATCCCTTGATGAAGCAAAGGTAATATATTTGACTTAAGATTTGTATCTCTCTCGTAAGGTCATTTAAGCACCCTGACAGCTTGTTTACTGCAGGTACAAAAACAAAGAACTGCCTGAAGCTGACCCAGAGTAGAGGTTGATATACACATGGCTTTTTTTTTCTTGTGAAACACCTGTTCCTGAGCACCATACAGCTCTCACAGCTTGAAAAGTTGCAGCTTGAAAGACAAGGAATTCCTGGGATAACATATTGTGGAGTAGTATTGTGCTACCTACCACACCAGACCTATTCCTTATCTTTGCCTCCCTCTGCACTATAGGAGACAATCTACACCATTTTGTTTCTAAGAACTAGAGTAATGGGGTACACACTGCCACTCCACTATAGCAACAGGGTGAAAGAAGGGCTGAACATGGATCTCTGCAAGTTAGGGACCACCCTCCTCCTGTCCATTGACTAGCTGGAGTAGCATTGCTCTGTGCATAGAGGATCTGTGGGGACCTTTGGAGAGGTTGTGAGGAGGGTGTTGGTCTGGGTAGCGCCTCTGTTCCCAGACAGCAGGTGAGAAGCAGATGTGCTCCTTCCTCAAACAACAAGCATTAGAAGAAGCTCTTTGGCTGACTCTTGAGAGTCTCCTAGTGAATTTATAATGAGAAAATAATGACAGAGATCATAGTACTGTGCTTTTAAACTCAGTCTTCAGTACTTCCTCTACCAGTGCCTAGATGTGTTGGACCTGGACAGAGTCCTGCCCAAAAAAAAGTGTTAATAGTCCTTGTCCAAGACACTCACTGCTAGACATACTCCTGATTTAGTCAAAGCCTTAGATTACCAGGACATTTCACTTCTTGCTATAAATGACAGTATTAGTTCTGTCAGTCATTTTTAGCTCTTCAAGTGAAAGAAATAAGGAGCCTGAGGAAATTCTATGCCTTAGTCCTGAGGGTTTGACTCTAGCAGAGCTCCCACCATCCTCAACGACTGGAGGGCTGCTATGCATGAAGACCTTGAGAAGCTGGATCAGTACACTTTAAGAATGTGCGAAACTGGTACAACATGCCAGCTGATAACAAAAGGTGGATCCGAGCTATTTTCATCATTAAGGAACAGGAGCTGCCCTATTTTAATGCTTGCTACACTAGCTATTTTTACATCTCAGCGCCTGGATAAGACATATCTGAAAGACATAATTTTCAAGACATGTGAAATACCTCCTTAAAATTCCTTAAGTTGGGGATGCACACCCTCCAGGCACCTTTGAATATGTTGGGGTGAAATTTGCTTCTACTGAAGTCAGTGAGAGTTTTACTACTGAGTTCAATAGTGCTGCATCTTACAGCTTTCTACTGACTTCACTCATACTGAGTTCTCTGGTTGGCTGATTTATTTAAAAGGTGGAGGAGGAAAAAGGCTGTCTGAAAATAGTTTTTCCACCAACAAGATGATTACTGACTTATTTTCCATTTTAGACCATGTAAAAGTGTCACAATTCAGTAAAAGGTGTGGGTTCATACATTATTCCTGACATACTTCATGCTTACAATTTATACCACAGAGCACCTTTCTCTGTTATTATAGATATTCTACCTCATTAAGGGAAAAAGATGAATATAATAAAAGATTCTTTATGTAGCAAGGTACTGATAATATTCTACCTTAACAGTTCAAATCACCACACCTTATAAGAGTAGCACTACTATGTGTAGGTTGTATCCGATGCTGAACAAAGAACTGCATATGTGGTTTATATTTTCTTCTGGCTTCACTGAACATTTCTACAAGATTCATTTTAATACATTAAGAAATGTTAATTCTGTATACATTTATCATTAATGTACTAAATGCACTAACTATAAAATGATTACACTGAACAATATGTTGTAGGATGACAGTCATTCAGGCCTTGAAATGCTGACAAATAAGAGACCTAGTGACAGACAAAACCAGAAGTCTTTTTGAGTCTGTCACACAAAATAATGGTAAGTGTTATGCTTTCATGGCTGTGGAGGAAATAATATGAGGGGGAAAAAAAACCCAACAGGTACAGGGTCAGTAATAGCAACCTCATAGAAATACTGTAACACTGCTGACATTAATAATTAAATGTACAAGAAATCTCAATAAATATTAAGTTATTTGCTAAAGAAATCTATGCCAATGGTTTTTTTTTTAATGCGTGCACAGACAAACTGATTCATATCAGAGAAAGGGGGGAACCTGTTTTAGTCAATTGTGCTGTTTCTTCTGCAAGCTGCAGAATTATAAAGTGCAAATCTGCTTAAGTTGGTCTTTTTTCCATTTATAAAGGGCCACACTTGATTTAGCAATACTATTTTTATGTGTAATGACATAGACACATTTATTATACATTCTGCTAATCTTCAGACTTGCATTTTGACTGAATTAGGAATTTATACAATATGTAGACTTTAGGATGCACATTAAAGCTGAAGCACTTCAATATATTGGGTTTTTGCAAGCTAAGACTGAGTATTTGAAACTATCATTTTGTGTTTCCTGCTCTCTGAACAATGAACCACAGTAATCCTTCTGATATTATTTTCTGTTGAAGATTACATTTTGTTTGTACATTTATAGTGTCACTTAAAACAAAATCCAGCAGGTTTTCTTTTAAGGTATCTTTATAAGAGAAATAGAAGTAAATATTTTAAGAAAATGACATAGAAACTGAGTTTTCTAAAAGAGACATTCTTCCTGGTATGTATTTTATAAATATTTAAGTGAAAGATGATCAGAAATGTATAAATAATTGTGTTAACGCTTTAGGAACTGCTACCATGTTCTACAGCTCAGTAAGAGATTTTCATACTGAAGAGATTAGAGAACATACATTTAGTAAATGCAGAAACTGGTTTCTTTTTCCTATAGAGCAAGTTGCATCACTGGTTTTGACACACAGACTAGTTAGATACGATATTCCCATCGAGATAAGGTATAAAATGGAAATGGACAACGTTATTTCATTAAAATATCAGTGCAGAAGCTCACAGCATTGGAAATGTACAATAGTTTAATTTAATCTTAATAATGAGAGACTTGTTATTCATTTGCATGAGAATGGCAATTTAGTGTGGCAATAGAAAGCTCCAACTGCATCCCTGCAGTTTATTGCCTTAGGTTTGCAAACTGCTTTAACAGCCATCAGCCAAGAAATGTACATGTCATCTGCAAATCACAAATCACAGATCTTGACTCGACTGATTGCACAGGGAGAAGTGCTGAAGGGTTCATAGTGGCCAGAACAAGACTTAAAAGTGATGTGAAATAGGGAGCAAAAAGGGCTGCAATTGCCTTGGAGCCTAAAATAGACTGAGCTTCAATGCCATGGAAAAAATCACCAGCTTCTCCATCATTTCTTTAAAGGTCAGAATTTTTGTAGGTGGATTGGGAGCGCAGTGGATTGCAGATGCGTTTAACAGCAGGGTATTTTCCGCTGCCATGACCAGTTAAGGAAGATTTTCAAAAACACATCTGCTGGTAAACAGTTTGGCCCTACTCTGGGTCATCTGCCTTATCTGTGCTCATTGCTGCATGAATTCTTACCTGGATAAAGTCCCAAACCTCACATCAGTCAAAGTTAGGCTTTCAGTACAGTCCATTACATTTTTTAGAGAGGCACCTCCGTGGCTTTCAGTTGGTTTTATGATGTGGGTCTGCTTCTTCACAAATGTATGAAGTACACTGGCAGCAGAGAGACAAAGCTTGCTCCTTCCTACTTCATGTTTCTCTCGTCAGAAGGCAGAGCACAACACGAAAGAATAAATGAAGGGAAAACAGATGACTGACTTAAAGAATAACAAGGACTCAGAGAGAGCATTTCTGTGTGCTGCAAAAGGAGGCAGGTTTCACATACCATTTTGTGTCATTTCAGACCACTGATATTATGCAGAAATTGATTTATGAGGAATTCAAACACAAATTGCCTGCAAACTGATCTAGAAGGCAGTAAATCCATTTTCCTTTTCAATCACTTTCACTCTGCAGCTGACTAAATGTCCCTGTTTTAAGATTTCTTCTCCTCCACTTTGTTATAACAGAATGTGAGGTTCTGTTTGGAACTGGAGAGGTTAAAAAATAATATTCTTAATTAAATGGGTGAACCAAAGTGCAGTTAAACAGACAAAGACCTTTGCAGGTTGAGTTTTGTGCTGGGGAGTGTCTACACTTACATATATTTGTATGACACTTAAATATCTCTAAGTAATTTAAGTTCTCTAAATGTTTATTAGTCCATGGTGAGCACACTGTATCCTCTTCTGGGATCAAGATATGAATTTATAAGAAGTGTAAAGTATTTAGACAGTTTCAAACAGATTTCAGAGCACTTTTAACATCTGGGGAATGATTTCTACTTGGCTGTTCTACTGTCAACTTCAGAGAGAAATGTAGGCAGTTTAACCAGCTGAGATTCTTTGTACCAGTGGTAGCTGAGCCTGTTTGGCTAATGGTTATTATGAAGAGGGTCTTTATTTTCTTTGATGTTCCTTCCCTCCCAAGTCAACCTCTGCCACCTAAATGACACCATACAGAACTGAGCTTTTTAATTTCTGCAAGAGGAAAGGATAAAATCTCCACCAAAGGCACGTGCTATGTGAACAACTGAAAGTTCTTCCTGACATGATCTGCTGTGAGCTGAGACATAGAGAAAGGCTCAGAATGCAAAATTAACTTGAGCAGTGAAAAGATGGCAGCACTCTTCATAAAATGTTCTGCTTTGGTTTTGAAGAGCCGCGTAGCTGGGGCAGCCTACATCTACGCGATCACTACATCTAACTTACAGCTTGTGTTTATGTCTTCCAACATAGCTCTCAACAGAGCATCCGAAAGATTTGTCTGCACGTTCATTATTTGAAGGTTATGCTGTTCACACCTTGGACTTGAATTTGCGGTCTGAAAAGAACAATGCCATATTTTTGTTCACTTTTTATCTCACCTTGTGTTCACCTCCAGTGGCAACTGCTTTTTCTACTACAACCCATCACCAGGTGGCTTCTAACACTGGTCAAAGGCAACAGTTAACTCAGAGGACTTAGCATTAAACATAACTGGAAAGCACTGAAGAAAAAACAGAGGAGAAGGGAGAGAGGGAAGAAACCAGAGTCCACAGGCACTGCTATTTCAGCACTTAATGGGAAACTTTATCTCAAGAGACTGAAGCCATCACGTCTCTGATACAGTCCAGTTTTGCAGTTCAACCAGGGTTTCAGAGCACCTTGTCAGTTTTAAGTGTCCTGCATTTTTTAACAGATACTGCTGCCACACTGAGGAAGAGCTGTGATTGTACATTATTGGATTTCCTCCTTTTATTTTCACTTATAAAACAAGAGAGGTTTTCTTCCTCTTTTTTTCAACTTATCTGACTTTTAAGTCTTCTTAACAGAAAAATACAAAATCCTCTTTCTTCTGGTTTTTGCAGTAAAGCTATCTGTGATGATGATAACCCCATGAGTCAATAATGACTTTCCCATCTAGCTCTTACCAAGGAGGGAAAGGGAAAGGGAAAGGGAAAGGGAAAGGGAAAGGGAAAGGGAAAGGGAAAGGGAAAGGGAAAGGAAGATCTTGTAGAGGCAGTTTCCCTCACATCCTTTGGTTTTGCTGCGGGCCTCTTTGCAGCACAGAAAGTTCTCTGCACCTGTATGGGGAAAAGGGAACAGAGAAAAAAAGAGAGCTGGAAAAGCTGAAAGCACTGGAAGAGATGATAAAAAACTGTCATAGACATGGGATAAGAAAAAGTAGGAATCACAGAATGGTAGGGGTTGAAAGGGACCTTTAGAGATCATCTAGTCCAACCCCTCTGCAGAAGCAGGTTCACCTAGATCAGGTCACATAGGAACACGTCCAGGCAGGTTTTGAAGACCTCCAGAGAAAGAGGCTCCACACTCTCCCTGGCCAGCCTGGGCCAGGGCTCCCTCATCTGAACAATGACATAGTTTTTTTCTCATATTTAAATGGAACTTTTTTTTTCAGCTTCTTTCCAGATTCAACAGAAAAAACTGACATCCGCCACTTAGATATTTGTAAATATTCATGAGATACCCCCTCAGTCTCCTCTTCTCTAGACTAAGTATCCCCAGCTCCTGCAGCTTTTCCTCATAACGAAGATGTTCCAGTCCCCTGATCATCTTGGTGGCCCTGCACTGGACTGTCTCCAGAAGTTCCCCATCCCTCTTGAGCTGTGGAGCCCAAGAATGGTTGCATCCCAGCAGCTGAGTGAGCCCTCAGTGACACAGTGAAGTGGGAACACATAGCCCGGTCATTGTCTAGGCTTCCTAAATCTTTCACAGTTCATAGTATTTGCCTGTACTTGGAGTATACTATAAACTTGCATCTCCTTTTCATGTACTCAGAGTATACTATGAACTGAGTATATTTGTATATACTCAAACTCAGTCAAATTGCTTTCTGAGGAAAGAGTGTGGAATCAGTCCCACTACAATTCAGATTTGATGGCACTTCTGAACCTTTGCTTTTCCTTCTCTGTCTCCTCCTGTTCCGGCCAGACAATTTCCCTTCAACATACTCATTTGTTAACAAGTGAAGGCAGTTCATTTCATTTCTCGTTCCTGGTTTAAATTAGATGGCTCCAAAGGGATAACAGTATCAGTAACAAGAGTAGTTAGTGACCCCCCCTGTGCCTGAAGAAGGATAGATGAGAGAAGGCAACCTATAAGAAGGTCTGCAATTACTGGGAAAAACAGGTGGATGAAATATCTAAGTTTGCTGCTCTTTTCTTCTTTTCCTTCCAACAATTATCTACAGCAACTACTGAGACCTAACTACTAAGGATCCATGCAAATATCTGCTGTGCTTGTCTGATCAATGATTCAATAGGCAAAGAGGGGCCTTTTTTCCATGCTCATCTTTGATTTCTGCACGGAACTATGCTAAGCTTGTGTTTCTCAGATGAAAGCAAGTGATACAGTTTATGCTAAAATGACAAAACAATTTGAAAGCGAATGTGTATAACGAAGAGAAGAACTTGAGCATATGGTTGACATTATTACGTTTATTTCTCAGTGAGACCTGTCTTTTCCTGACACTAATCAAAAAACTGGGTCACCTCACAATAGTAATTTCCTAGGAATCTTGAAATTCATGAGTCAATTTGATCCCTTTTTAGCTGAACATTCACTAAGCATAGCGAGGCTGGTGGAGCTCAGCTAGCTCATCAGACTTGTCATCAACTATATGTGAAGAGTTTATATCCTTAATGGGATCAAAGGTTTTATCAGTGATCCCTCGTAAATGTAAACAGATGAAATCTTTTTCTATCAGCATTGATTCCACACCTGACATTTCTTCTGTTGATCAGTTAATGTTTATTGTCCATTATAAAATCAGAGACAAGGAAGGTTCATCACTTCCTTAACAAACAAGAACCATGGCAAAGAACATCCCCAGCCCCGTTGTTTGAATCCATCTTGTAACAAGTGAATATTAATAACATCATTTGCCATTGCCAAGGACAGATTTAAAATAATGCTAGTCTGGACATTGCAAGGAACTTCTCAAAATATTGCACAGTGTTTTAAAATGCAGATCTCCCATTAAAGTCAAATAGAAGTCAGTCAGTTAAAATCCCAGTCATCCTTTAGAAATTTAGAACTAGAAAGGTCTCCAGACAAGGATTTGTGAAACTAAAGCATTGGCAGAGAGTGCCATGCACTTAGCCTTTATTGTCAACAAAAAATTATGCTCCTCTTCAGTGCTAACTCTGAAGTTTCATGCAGATACATGCAATGGAGAATATTCCAGGGAGTATGACATATTTCTGAAACATGTATAGCTATCAATGAATTAAGTCTCCTATTCTTCAGCTCTGGAATATTACTCCTGCTGGCATAAGGACAAACTGAGTGATGCAAGTGATATGCCTATAGTATTACAAGATTATAGCAATGCAGAAAACCAATCCAATTCCAATGAACTATATTTACTGGGGGAAAAAATCTACAGAAAGAACTAGTCCTCAAAATAAATCATACTATTATAGGATGTAGTTCAATTATATTAAAAGGGAAAAATGTTTCAAGGCCCATAAAAAGAAAAGAGGAATATTTTGGATTAAGTCAGACTGAATTTGTCATTTGACCTTGGAGTGAAGGGTTTTCTACAAAATTTTGGTTTACCAAAGAGGAAAATATTAAACACTCCAAACTTCATAAATTATCTGCTGCAAGAGTGATCAAACCTGGAAACATGGCAAATGTACATTTAAAAAGAGGACATTTTAACCTAGATAGGATCAGACCAGTTTCTCCAGGCACAGCATGAGTAACTCACTCAGGCTCATATGAGTCAGTCATAGCCACAAAGGTAGAAGTGAGCCTCTGGGCTTAGTATGCAAGAGCTGATCTCTTGTCCCTAAATCAACATCAGCACTGTCAGCTGGATCACCAGGAGTACATCTATACAGCAGAGTACAGCCTATATGGAGATACTCAAAGAGCACTGACCCAGGATTGGGAGGATGCTGGGTAAGTCTCTCAGTCGATCAGGAGGCCACCTTATTAGACTGAGCAGAGCAAGAGCCATTCACAGACATTGGACATGCAGCAAGAGTCACTCAGAGCTAGCTAGTGGTTCCCTGCACAGAAGGACATTTTGCCGTGCAAACTCTTCCTGTAGAAATTACCAGTAATCATTGGTGTTGTATTCTACTATTTCCAAAGGAACTTTCTGTGTTACATTCATTGAATTGTAACATCTATTTAAAAATGCAATCTTGGGGGAAAAGGTAGGGAAAAAAGTTCTATTGCAATTTTTTCCTCTTTCAGCCTGACTTCCTCAATTTTTTTTACTTCAGCCATACACAGTGAGATTAGGAGATACACGTGCATATCAACAAAAGGTTGGGTCAAAGGCAAAAAATTGGTTAAATGCCTAGTTATGTACATTTGAAACTTGCTAGATGAGGGAAGAAATAAGATAAACCATGTACTGATGTAAAGGAAGATATAGAGCACACATAGAAAGATACAGAGCACATAAAACAATTTAACAAGGGTGACAGTAATTTCATTAGACCACCGTAAAAAAAAACAGTGAAAAATCAGTAGAGTGCTCAACCTAGTCTGTCAATTTCTCATCAGCATTGACCTCAATAAATTCTTACAACTCCACATGACTGTTTTCTTTTGTGAAGTCCAGTCATCATTTGCTGACCCTTTCTCTAATGTACTTACTTTTGAAGTAGACAAAAAAAGTATAAAAATATGCTTTCAAAAAGGCAAAATAAATACATTGCCACAGTGAGCACTCAAGACTTGATTGCTTCCTAGCTTAGTGCAAGGGAAGAATGTGATTTACCAGGAAGCCAATCACTTCAGAAATCAACTCCCAGAGAAAATTTTTTTCTTAAAAAACAAAAGCAGATGCAAATAAACATCTTTTATCTGAAATGGAATGCTATGCCAATATAAACATCTGACTGCAAGCAAAATAGTCTCATCCGTAGTTTGTTCTTTTGAAAACCAAGCTGCAAATCACTCTAGCATGTTTGCTTTCCATCTTTCACTCATAAGATTTCCAACTCTTTGACTAAGCCAGATAAAAAATATTGCCACAGAGGGCACTTTTCCCAACCTTGCTTTCTCTTTCCCCACTCGGTTGATATCACAAAGTGTGGATATCTTAAAAAAATACAGGAAAAAAATTAATGATTTTTAACTTAAAAACTAAACCCCTGTTTCTCCAACTAGCAATTGGATTGGAATTTGATTTACATTTTGACCATAAGCCCAATGCTATTGGAACTTTATCTGTCACTATTTACCCAAAGTTCTAGAAAATTTTCATCGTTAGAATTTGGCTTACTAGCCCATACCGAGTATCTCAAAGGTGCTACAGAAACATAATACTATGGCATTTTGTTTATTTAGTCCAATGGCAAACATCTCTGTGATTAGCAGATAATTACAGACTTGTCACCACAGATATTTCTGTGCATCTCAGTTCCAATAACTCAGATATGGCTATATGATGCAAGATAAAACTCACACTTTCAGACAGGGCATGCCAGCTCTCTGGGATTTGGCTACCACTGGTGCAACACAGGAAGAGATGGGCATAGAGGAAGCATTTACTGGAACTTGAGAGGCAAAGAGATGTTTGGAAGGCAGCTGTCAGATTTGGCATGTGCGTGGGATGTCAGGAAAAACTGGGTTAGTGTCATTCAAATTAACTTGTCCATCAGTCTACTAGGAAATACACTGAGAAGCCTAAAACAGGATGTTGAAAGAGATGGTGTTATTTCTTCTATGAAATGAGGGGATGTTTTATGTAGCAAATCTGACAATGAATTTCCAACATGAAAGAATCTGCATACTACATCTTAGCTACCTTACTTGATCCAAGGTTTTAGAATAACCTGAGAGTGTCAATCAGGAAGAAAATAATACAAAAGAACCCAAACTGATAAAAAGTCAGGAGTTGTATCAGGCAAAGTCAAATGAAAGCAACCAGAAGGATCAACACATCAAGATAGTTTTTTTTCTCTTCCATCACCTGCTGCAGCACTTCCTCTAAACAGGTGTCTCTAATTTGACAAGAAAAAAAAATTGAATCACTGTTGACCCTTAGCTCATTTGCAGAAACCCACTAGTCCAGCTCTATCTACTGTTTCTTCACATGTAGAAATCAATTAAGTAAGGTAGCATCAGAATGGTATCTTTCTTCTCTTGGACACAGTAGAAAGAAGGTAGGGATGGGTATTTACTCCTTTCCGCAGAGTATTGCTTGTCAGCCTAACTCCTACTTCTCTCCATTCAACTTGCTCCTAAAAAAACCACTCAGCCAAGATATTTATATTTAAAAGATTTATCATTCCTCTGCAGCAAGCTCATTCTGGAAATAAATGATCTGCCCTCAGTTCCATTGGTAGTAACATTCAAATCTTTTCCTGCTAGTGTCAGCTGGTATCATACTTGCAGTGCAGGTACAAATGATGCTTACAGCCAATGAGAGACTCTAAATGTGGAAAATAGAGAATGACTGATAGTTTTAACAGATAAAAACAGAGAACTTCCACACAGGATATGTTGAAACTGCTGAAGACATTGATACAACTTGCCACACTTAAAATAATGACAGCAATGTAATGTCGGTCTCAATAACAAAAAAAGTGGAAAATTCTAAAGATATAAAAGCATGAATTTCAAGACATTCTCCTGTTATTTAAATGCTCTGTTTTTCCAGCATATCAGATGACAGACTAAAAGGCTGACCACAGCAAATATTATTTCCCAGTAGTTCCACTGAGCTTCTTAACCTCCGGGAGCAATCTCTCAACCTCCCACTTGAAAAAGGGAAGTTCAACATCTGGGCTACTCCTCATTTCACCAGAAGTTCCTGCCACCACCTAATCTGATGTGGGCTTAAAAAGCTGTTTCAAACGTATCATCATAGAAAGAACATTTTAGGAAAGCTTTGTTGTTGTGCATTTTCCCTTAGATTGGAGAAAGAAGTAAACTTTGTCATCATGTACTGATCTTACTGTTCAAAAAAATACTTTATATGAGGACACAGAGGCACTCAGAGAACTTGGTGAGAGGAGACAACTTTTCAATTATTGTAGTGATACATCTGCACATCATCCACCAGAACAAGTAAAACAGGAATAAATGCTGAACTAAGAATGCTCATTTGTGCTCAGATCAACAAATAAAAAATAACAGTTGTTTTTAACTACTGCAGCTCCCTGGACCACAGAATCACAAAATGGCAGGGTTGGAAGGGACCTTTAGAGATCATCTAGTCCAGCTCATCTGCTAAAGCAGGTCACACAGGAATGCATTCAAGCGGGTTTCAAAAACCTCCAGACACCACACCACATACACCTTTCAGATACCTCTAAGTATTAATGAGCTCCCGCTTCAGTCTCCTCCAGGCTGAACAGTTCCAGTTCCCGCAGCCTTTCCTCATAAGAAAGATGTTCCAGTCCTCTGATCATCTTGGTGGCCGTGTGCTGGACTCTCTCCAGAAGTTCTCTGTCCCTCTATAGCTGAGGAGCCGAGAACTGGACACAGGACTCCAGATGAGGCCTCACCAGGGCAGAGGAGAGGGAGAGCAGAACTTCCCTTGACCTGTTGGCCACACTCTTCTTGATGCATCCCAGGATGTCATTGGCCTTCCTGGCCACGAGGGCACATTGCTGGCTCATGGTTAGCTTATTATCAACCAGGACTCCCAGGTCTCTCTCTGCAGAGCTTCTCTCCAGCAGGTCAATTGCCAGCCTGTGCTGGTGCATGGGGTTGCTCCTCCCTAGATGCAGAACTCTGTACTTGTCCTTGTTGAACCTGATGAAGTTCCTCTCTGCCCAACTCTCAAGCTGGTCGAGATCCGGCTGAATGGCAGCACAGCCTCTGGGGAATCATCCAGTCCTCCTAGGTTTGGTGTCATCAGCAAAATTGCTGAGGGTCACTCTGTCCCTTCATCCAAATTGTTGATGAAGATGTTGAACAAGACTGGCCTGAGAACAGACCTCTGTGGAACTCCACTGGCCACAGGCCTCCAACTTCATCAACTTTCCATTTTCCATTGATCACCACCCTCTGGCCTCTGTCACTCAGACAGTTCTTGACCCACCTCACTGTCCACTCATCCAACCTACAGTGCCTGAGCATTTTGATGAGGGCTTTGGGCTTCCTGGTTTTGTCCCTGCATACTCTTCCTATACTCTTCCCAAGAAATCAGGCCCTTTTTCCCACCTTACATAGATTTCTTTCTTCTCCTTGAGTAGTTTCAGTAGTTCTTTTTTGATCCACGTAGGCCTTTTGCGTCCTTTTCCCAATTTTCTACTTGAGGGGGGACACTGATCTTGGGCTTGCATGAAGTGGTGCTTGAAGATCATCTGATCATCTAGAATCTTGTCCCATAAGACTTCTCCAATCAGGTATTTGAAGAGGCCAAAGTGAGCTTGCCTGAAGTTCAGGGTTACAACTCAGCTTTGTGCCCTGTTTCTTCTGCACAGGATCTTGAACTCATCTCATGGTCACTGCAGCCAAGGTTGCCTCCAACTTTCACATCCCAGTTCTTTTTTTTTGTCGGCAGAAATGAGGATGACTCCTCAGTTTATTTACAATCTCTCATTACTGCACTTTGCTTGTATGTCTCATTCCAAACTTTGAGCATGACATGAAGAAACCTAAACATACTCATCTTGCTGGGTATAGTTTCCACAGAGTTACATTAAACCTCACTTGTAACTGACAGAGCAACTTTCAGAGTGAAGTACTATTCAGCTAAAGTGAGAACTGCTGGACTTGTGGTAAGGCAAGAGCTCTCATGAATTGCTGTTGGCAGCAAGCATGAAAAAGAGAGGACCTTACTGATGAGTTTAAACAGCTAAGATTCAGATATATAGTCACAGGATAGTGGAAGGCTCTCTGACCAGTTTCCTCATAAATAGTACAGCTTAGGACATTTTTTTTGCAAATGAAGTAATTCTACCACTTTTACAAAACACTTAAACTTTGAGTCTTCAGACCAAAGATTAAATTCTCTTTCAAACTTTCATTTATGTTTTTTGTCTTTAGGAAAGGGAAGCAAATGGCAATAAAGAGTACTTACTCAATTCACTGATTCAGCCAGGAGGCCTCAGTCAATCTGAGTAAAGCCTTAACTAAGTTAACAGAGAAATGTGGCATTTGGATCAGGGGCTTATACACCTCTTCTTGTTCTTGAATAGTATGTTTAATTTACATTTTTTCTGTAATCTGCAGAATTATCTTAAACTGCCCATTAGATAGGTTAATGTTTTAAGTTTAAAATCATGATTAAATTCAAAAATCCACAAAAAAATCCTTCATCTTTCATTGGATAATCATTTTAATAAGCAATTAAACCACCATAATGCCACCAGTTATTCCATAAGATTTGTCTTGCATTATTCAGCCTACACTCATCTTTCAGTCTTTTTGTGCTGCTTAAGTGTAATACAGTCTTATCATTGCACTTGCCCAAATCTTTCTTTTCCATCTACCTAAACTTTCAAAATAAAGAAGAAAGATTTGGTCTACTAACACAAGCACAACCTTTTCTTCCTTTGAAAAAGTTATTTGCAGAAATCCAAAGTGTAAAGTTTGGGAAGGCAGATTTCCCAAGGTCACAAAGTACCATATCTATGCCTGTGAGTACAATTGCACCCACCTAAGTTTGTAATCAAAGAGAAACACAACCACGTTCTTTCACTTTACCACAACTTTAGAGCTTAGCTTGAAATCATTTCTGAGGGAAGGCTTCCTGCAGACTTTTCGCTTAAGTAGTTGTAACTACAACCACAAAACACTGTTGACTGGTAGACTCCAGAGACTTGTTCATTACCTGTCATTAAATGTTTTAAAGTTTGCATAATTGATCCAGCCAATAAGTCATCATTGATTTATAGGGGTCTGTGCTGAAGAGTTGCTCGTTAAAAATTCATAACACTGGTATGTGTCTTTACAATCCATTAGCTGTTTACGTACCCACAGTCCTAAGATTGATTGACCTTGGACAGAGATTCTCATGGACTCTTTTTTTTTTCAAAAAAAACCTCTTTTTTTTCAGTTTTTGCACAAGTCCACAGTATAGAAAAGCAATATTTCAGCCTTCTCCCTTGACAGCTATACTTTGATTTTCTTTTCCTCTCCATCAAAACTGAAACTTTACTTGAAATGATGAATAAATAAAGCATACTCCATAAACAGCTTTCCACTATTATTTAAGCTTGCGAGCTGTGCTCTGTTAGTCTCCTTTCCCCACCATCAGATTCAAGTGTGTAAATGTTCTAAAAGGCTTTGAATGTTTTATGATGATTTCAGGGAATGATGGAGTAATAGCTGAAGAGAGAAGCTATTAGTTTTAATATTTATATTGAGTGCTCTGAAACATTAATGTGACAGGATGTAAGATCAGAGCAGCGGGACATATTTACTTCACAACCATTGCCATGTGGCAAAAATATTTATTTTCTGAAGCTCTGAGGCCAAATTTTTTTCACAAGAATTTGAAGTTCAGATTGACATATATATTAGCTTTTCCTGAACCTTGTATTTGTTTTTAGGAACTAAAGATTGGTTACTGTTTTGGATACAACTTCGTTTAGGTAGGACCCAAGTGTAATGATGTTGGCAGTGCATTATCGTCTCTTTACAGAAGCTTTCCAAAGCTGATATTAGTTTACCAATTCATCTCTCCCTGTCTGCTGTGTCTGCTTCCCAAAGAGCACTTGAAAGAAAAATAGTCCTTTTTTTAATAAAGAACTGGGACTGACTCAACAGCAGAACTATCATTAAAAGGTTGTTTCACATTGTCTTTGAGTATTTCATGCATTAAGTAAACCAGCTCTGTAAGTGTCCCAAGTCATTGTACTTGGTTCTTCTGTTCAAACTAGCAAACATATTAAGGTAAGTGATCTTATAATTACCAAGGGTCAAACAGTGCTCACCCCATTTGTGTGGTTCTCATGGTCTTCAGCGAACAAGAAAAGGAAGCAAGATGAGATCCCTAGGGAGAAATCTTCCTATCAGATTTGCAGAGTGGATCTGATATAAGTGGATATAAGTGGAACAAATGATGACTTATTGCAGCTACATTAGGAAAATGTGACTTCTCCAGATGCTTCCATGCTCTGTGCAAGTGCCAGGGAGCAGTTCACAGATGTCCAGCAGGAGAATCAGTTGGGTCTACTTGGTACATTTCAGCCAGATGTAACATATTGAACTGCATAAAGCAAGCTTACAAGAACAATAGCACTGGGCAGAAAATGCAGCCTCAGCGAGGCATAAACAGGTAGCCTTAGGTGAAAAAGTGAGGTTACCAGTGAGTTGTTAATGTTGATCAACAGAGTCCTCTTTATTCACCCCTCTATACAGTCATGGTGCACAGGGGACTTACATGGGCTCTGAAGATTTGGGCTGGAAAGTCATAGAAACACTCAGTGGCAAAGTTGACTAGAACGGTTTATCAGGTGCTTTCCCACCCTTACCTTTCCAGGAAGACAAACATAGATATCCAAGGTCCTAGTTATCTCTCAAACATTTCATTAGCCTAAATAACTTTAAACTTAGTCTTTGGTAACCTCCATTCCCAGTTACCTTCCAAACCATCCTCACAACTGAAGCAGCTGGTAGAAACCATCCTTTAGTCAGTTCTGACAAGACAGAACATGCAGCCTTTACTTCTGGAAGTCTGTTTCACTGACCTTCATGTCTAATGACACAAAAATGTCAGTTTATCCACCACTATTTTGAACATTCCACTAATTGAGTCAATTTCCTATGTTTTATATACAGACATCAAAGTCATAATTCTTTATCTTTCCAACATCTGCTTCTGTTCCTAACTTCCTCATGTTGTTTTGGAGGCATTTCTAAACACAATTCTTATTATTAACTGAATCATGCAGTACACTAATTAACAGACTAGAATCTTTAAACATACTTAAGGGGAAAAACACTTACCTGCAACTCTGTGTACAGCTATGATACAACTTCTTGGCCCTCCCTGTATCCACTGGAGAAAGTAATTTACAAGTGTTTGTTTCCACTGAAAAGACTTTGAAGAGTGCTAGAGAAGAGTTTCTGTAAGGGAAAAAAAAAAGTAGAAATTAGTATAGCCAGGATAAGGAAAAATCTCCATCACTTGATTTGGGGGTGTCACATTCTGACCCACATCAGCTACAGTATTTTTGAAAGGTGGAAGGAAAATGATGAAGTCAAGGTGTTTGCTACCTACCAGGAGCTCCTCCTATGCAGAACTCTATTAAAATACATGGTCCACCAAGGCAATACTTCACCTTGTCATAGAGCAGATATCACAGCCACAATGTACACAAGGATAAAGAAAAGAGAAAACAGAAGCCAAGAGGACAAGGCTGTGATGAAACTGGCACCCTGTCTTCTGCTCCCTAGCAGATGTTCCTTGGAATAAGGGTATGGCACTGCAGAGTCTGTCAGGCTCAGTCTTCTCCTCCCAAAAGAAGACTACTTCAGCAGAAAATGATTTTACTTAGTCTCCCTTTGACAGGGGCTTTCCACACAAATGCTGGAATCACAAATGGTAGTTTCCTCAGCCTGATGTTCATTAACAACTGCTGACTCAAAAACGCTAATTTCCATTTACAAACTTTATGTTCAGCAACATTTCATGCTTGGAATATGGTAAAAAGTGCTCATCATCATATGAAGTCTCTGCCAGTGGTGTTGAGGGAAATTAGTGTGATTTTAGCTAAAATGAGTCAAATTCTTCCCCACTACTACTCCACAGGCAATGTTTGGTTAAACCAGCAATAAATTTTGGCCAGCGTGATTAACTGGCTCATTGTTTAAAATTCTGCTTAAAAGTATGTGTTAATTTGCTTTTGCTCATACAGGTGAGCATTGCAGAGCCCAAACCAGAAGTAAGCTTTTGTTATTTACTACATAGCCAGCTTGCAGTCATGTGCAAAACAGAATATTGCCATGTCCCTAATTATCAGGAATGTGACTTGGTATACCTTGTGTGATACACAAATTGTGACAAGTTTGCTTTCAGAGTGTAAACTTTTAAAAACCACTATAAAGGCTCCATAAAAATACAACTTTGGCTAGAAAAAGATGTAAGCTGCATAATGGCTACATGGGTATTTTTCCTTAGAGATCAGGAGAAATATGACAAGTATGACTGCTATTATAGTTATATAGCATATTCCATTTAGCAGCAATATAGCAGAACTGTGAAAGCATATCCTAAGGTATTTTCACTTCATGCATTTGACATTGATATTAGTTATTGCATTTAAGATACATTGGGCTGTTTATTGCTGACTGTTTCCCCTCACTGAGAATGTTAACCACAGCAGAGGAATATTTGATGTTACAAATTATTTAGCTTGCTACTCTTCATTTTCCTTTTAGTATGCAATTATTTGTTTGGTTTCACTGAGCAAATGAAATTTCAAGGGCATTTCAAGGAAAATAAATAAAATACAAACCAAAAGGGGTGGGGTTTTTTTGTTTGTATTCACGAACAGCACTGAATCATGCATATGTATGAATCAACAAAATCAGGTTAGCTAAGAAATTGGAAATTGCACTCCACACTAGAGCATTTTTCTTGCTCTAGAGATCTTTGCTATGGATTTGAAGGACTAATAAAAAATCAGCAGCATGACTGGAACAGATGTTTTTTATGGACTTGGCTTGTTAATAGTCTTTTTAGCTTCTCCTAAGGACTTAAACCAAGTTCCTCACTTGTTCTGAATATCTGAGATGATGTTAACATTGTCCAAAATGTACATTAACAAGCAGTAGTGAAAAGCTAAGGTCTTACATACAGTTATGAATAAAAATTCAAAACGTTGCTGTGAATGTGATGAAATCCCAACATGGGCAGTGTTACAAACAAAAAAACCAAACTTATTGACTATATCAAACCCACAGAGTGTCATTCTCTTGAAGGGAAGATAGGCTGGTAAAATACTTCCATTCAGTGTACTGCATGTATGGTGAAAACGTGGGTTCATTATAACTGAAGAAATTCCTGCTATATTGTAAACCATAGTTCATTTCTGTATACAATAAGAACAAAACCAAAATAAGGCAGATCTACAAACAGTGCAAAGTAGCCAGACTTGACTGGCTCCAGTGGCACTATGTCAATTTATATCTGCCATATAGGCTTTGTGTTCTCATTCTAGTTGGTCAGTTTGTAATGGTAGAAAAGAATAATTAGGAAAAATAAAAATCAGCCTGTGATGCACATGTTTCTCTGGTCAAGTGATGTTACATTTTATCTGTTGCTGGTTTATTCGCTCATGTTTCTGCTATTTCCTATATTCCTCCATAATTTCATACCTGCTAGATACTGCACATGTTGTACATTAGGACAGGCTCTGAAAGAGAAGGAATTGCCCCAGAATTTGTAATTTCATCACACCTTTTAGCTAAGGTTCCAGAACAATGCTGCTAAACAGTAACACTCGGACAGGACTGGTCCCTCCAAATCTCAATCAGTGGATTAGGGACCAGCAGATCTACAATTTCTTTCTCAGAGAACAGGAGAAAAGGAAGCTCCATTCCAGTTAGGGAGTACTTTTTTAAATGGTACTTGAAAAAGCTCACAATCCCAGTTTGCTGATTTTGTTTGTTTGTTTGTTTTTATACAGAGGCATCAAACCATTACTGGCATTCAACATTTGAGTATTCTAATGTCATTGCTCTGTCAGGTAAAGAGATACACATTCATTCACTTCAGCCAAGTGATACTCAAGCTCAAATATATCTTTCAGTAAGGACAGATTGCCTTTTCTCTACATGTAAAACATTCCCTGAGAAACCTAAGGGTAATAGAAATAGCTTTTTTGATTGACAAATGACTTCAACTCAGGTGCAAAGTAAGGACAACTATGTCCACCCTGTTCTTAAGCTTTATTGTGAACGTCGTTTATATTCTTGACAATTCTGGTAGGAGTCTCACAGGAAGGACTCAGGATTCTCACTGAACTACCCTAAAACCTGTGGTGAGTAGGTGCTGCTGAGGGATCTATTGAGACCTATCTTTTAACCCATTTGAATTAGGTGCAGGGGAAGTTTGCTCTCTGCATACGTCTTTGCTTATAGCCTCTGTAATTTATATTTTCAGAACATC
This sequence comes from Urocolius indicus, assembly GCA_013401255.1. NCBI lineage: Eukaryota > Metazoa > Chordata > Aves > Coliiformes > Coliidae > Urocolius > Urocolius indicus. The sequence continues at coordinate 181,957 of WBNH01010386.1, forward strand.
CAGCTTTGGTTTGAGAGCTTTGGTTTGCAAATAGCTTGACTTTAGAACATTTGATGAAACACTTTCCACAAATGGCTGCACAAAAATTTGAAAAAAATAACAATTACTGCCAAAATGTTCCATTCTGATTCAGTACATCCAATGCAACCTGTGAAGTATACTGAAATTCTTTCAGATTTGTGCAATCTGACACAAGAACTTGTGGCCACTTGTCTCAGGCTATGGACTTTTTCTACATAAAAAGCACTAGAAAAGGAGAAAATGCCCTCACTCAAATTATACACATTAATTATCTACTTGCAGGTTCTTTGATAGAAATTTTAAACACACTCATCTGCTGCTTCTATTATCTCCTGACTGATAACTGCTTAAGTCAGCAGCCTGAACACTCTACTATATAACTCTTTTAAAAAAGAACCCAAAACTAAAATGGACAAGACAAAAAGCAATGAAGAATCAGACAGGATAAATCCCCATACACTTCTTGACCCCCTCCACAAATTCAGATTGCTAAGGCCATAGAAAATGTTTGCAAGAAGCAGACTTTTTCGTGAGTGCCACACACAGTAGAAAAAACATTCACTGAAGGGAACCATCTACTACCAAAATGCAGAAGGTTTTAGGGAAGCTGTCCTGTGATCTAACCTTTGTACTGCCTTTGGACTCCCAGCTCTTTTCTGGGAGGGAAGAAGTGAGCAGCCAAGAAGTTCCCAGTTGTTTGATAAAAGGAAGCTATCCTACAGAACAGAATCTCTACTTGAATTCACATTTTAGTAGCATTTAAGTGAATAAAAATATAAAATCTTTTCTAGTTAGTGCATCATAACGTGATTTTCTTGGCACCATGTTTTGTACCCCATCACTATCCTTACACTGTTTCACTTTTCTCAGATCACAGTTGCAAACAACAATCTTAAGCTTATTTCTTCTCTACCTTGGCTTTCTTCCTGTCACTAAAATAAATCTAGACAGTTGTTGCAGCTCCTTTCCCTGTCAATGTGGAACTTGGAAAAATAACTTTGAACTGAGCTGGAATAACTCCTTGGTAAGATTTTATACCAGACAAAACTGATATTTTGTCTCATTTAAATAATGATAAAAGCTCTGTTTTCTGACCAGGAGAGACCCCAGCACATATTCTTTTTTATAACACTGAAAGTAAGTGTTAGTGAGACCTGCTGATTATCTGATAAGAACACAATTAATTTGTGCCCAGACTCATTAATCTTTCGTAATACATGTCAGCCCATTATGTTTGATCCATGACCTCTGTCCCCAGACTTGCATGAAAATCTCTCAGGATCAGAATCACATCATGATTTGGCATAGAGCCACTAGCTCTGGCAGTTGACTGCAAAATGCTTCAAACCCATCAGCAATGGTAGCTGCTGTATTTATGTGCACATGCCTGAATGATAAGTTCACAGTTCCTCTATGGTGGACTGAAAGAAGCTGGTGACTCAAAAGCCTGAATCCCATTAGAAATACAGCTGTGTCCCTATTTGGATCAAATGATAACTCACCTTCACTCTCACTTCTGTTTCCACAGACACAAGTGTCATTTAGGGTGCTGGGACAGCCTATAAAAATACCTTCCCCGTGGCTTCTGTAAACACTATTTGATTTAACATTAATAAATGTGCAGCAGTGCTTTGAAACCAACTGCCCTTTCACATATGGACATTCATGGATGGAGGAACAGAGGATCTAGTTAAAAAAAAAAACACTCATTGTAGTATATCTGGGTCCTTCCTGCTTTAACAATCATCTCAAGACAGGGAAGTGTCATTTTTTTGTAAAAGTTCAGGCATTTGGATTGATGAAATTACCTGGCTTGATAGGGGACATGAACACAGGACGTTCAGTGCTTTTTGGCAGCTATCAAGTCACTTTCCCATCCATATTTAGCAAGGAATGTCCAACGGCTCACATTATTAGTACTCCTAGAAAATAAATGTACATAAGAACAAGCAGAAAATCTTTGATGGCACATGCACAACTTCCTTATGCAACAATATTGTGCACATATACAGTATTTTTTAATTGAAGCAAGCATTTCTAAGCTGAACTCTCTACGAATTGCTGCTCAAATTGATCCTTGTCGGCAGACAGTATTCACTGGTAGGAAAGAGGTAGGCACGGAATCTGAGGATGACAGAAGTTGAACAACCACAAGAACAACTCCATGTAGTGGTTTTTAAATGTTAATTTTAATGCCAAATGTCAAAGTTTTTGGCACCACATACTGAATTAAAAAATTCTCTCCCAGCTACGTCTAACTAACTTTTGTCACCAATACAGCTTGTGAAAAATACATAACCAGTTGCTATACAACAGTAGCCCATACATTGCATCACTCTAAAGGAACAGTACACCTTTTCCTGGTTAACTGATGATGTTTCATTTGGTGCTTAACACATGAAAGACACTGTGCTGCCACAGCAATAACATATGCAGCCAGTGGCTTTAGTGAAGGTTCTTCTGAGGGGTTTTCTGTGGATCTTAGCAGGTCCATGGCTTTTTACCTTCTCTTGGCTTTCTTCCATCCATGGAAACATAGAAAACCCTGCAATACAACTTCTAAAGACAGATGACAAAGCATGTGGTATTTCAAATACAAGTAACATTTTCTGAAGTTTCTAAAGAGCAATTTTTATTATGTATTGATTTATCTGCAACCACAGTATTTCCTGATTATGTCCTAGCAAGAAAATGTTTGGTTTATTCTTATTAAAATCTCAAACAGGATCCTAATCTTATCAAAGTGATTATACTGCAGCTCTGAACTGCTCTGCAAAAAAAAAAAAACAACACAACCACCCATTCATTCATTAATCACTCACTCATGCAATGAAGAAGGTGAGATTGTCAGATACTTACCAAGCCTGATGGGCTAATTATAAAAGGACACAACTCAGCTGCTTGCCAGCTGCCCAGAATGGTAACTCTCAAGGGAAACGGAGGGAAGAGAGGTTCTCATGTCTGCTCTCCCCAAACAGTGTCCTTTTCACATCTTCAGAAGCCATGTAATCTGTGAAGATGTAGACTGAGCTGTACTTTCCCACTTCTCTAGCACAAGAGTTGATCAGATCTATGTCTCCCCCTGCCTCTCTGTCCACAGACATCAGATTGTGGTCCATCATCTTCAGATGCTTTTTTCTAAGAAAAGAATAAAGCATGAGGGAATACTCATGGTTTTCTTTCCAAGCTTCACTGCAGGCACCAGGAAAAGATTGCCCACTCCTCTGCTGGGAGCTTTCTCCAGCTTTAAACAGATTCCCACCATACAGACTGCCAGGGTAGGATCATAAGGAAATCTGGTTTTTAAAAGAGCAGAATTCATATAGGGATTGTCACACATGCCACAGAGTAAGCAAATTTGGACTCAACTGTCAACCTTATTGCCAGATTGTCAGAAGATCTGAATCAGGAGAATAATTTAAATGTCAAATCAAGACACTGCAAAAGCAAATTCCTGTGATTTACCATGTTCTCAGAGATAACGTGACCTAAGGATAAAGAGAAGAGCTGACTGGGAAGAAAAAAAAAAGGCTGTTTTTCAGGGGGAACTTCTTTGTTGTAAATTCTCCAAAGAAACTGGAATGTGCAGGCAAAAACACAATGGCATTATGACAGAGGGTTCTCCAAAGGATCTCCAAATCTCCTGCATATGTACTCGCTTTGACAGGTATTTGCTATTGTGAGAAATAATAAACTAACTTTTGGGAAGTGCTCTGAAATCCTTGGGAAAGAGAAGGCCAAAATGCAAGTTATTGTTACTTTTAACTGTTTCACATGGAACTACAGATATATCATAATATTGCAGCTATTAGTGTGGCCCGTTGCAGTATTTTTGATTAAGCTTTCACTGTAAATGCAGAGACAAAAAGACAAACAGATATTTGTAACAATAAGCCTTTCTCAACGGCTAACATTGTGTTGATATTCATGACTTTAGAGAGGATTTTCCCTGAATATGGACTGCAGAATAATGTCCAAGTGGAAAAGAAACATATGAATCGAACTCAAAATCAAAAGAAAACCCCAGGCTAAGAGCTGCCATTCTGAAACTCATTTTCCCCACCATGAAGATGAACTCTTATTACCTGTGAATATGGAATTCAAATACTATTTTCAAGTTTTAAATGTAGATAACACTTTACGTTATGTGTCAGTGCGGTACCAATTACAGCATAACTCTGATATTGTATATCTATTGAGAGGATTGAGCCAAGAAGTTTCATAGGAGCCCAAACTTCAAGTTTAAAAAAACCAATAAAAATCCATATTTTAGTATCCTGGGACACTCAGTGCCTATGTTTTTAATGTAACAAACTTAAATACTTTGCACTTTTCTTTTTCCTCTCCTGTCCCCTTCATGAGTGAAAATGAGATCTACTTTCACACCTTAGTAGTTATTGCATAATTTTCTCTACTCCTAGTACGGAAAGTCTGCATGCCCTGTTACAGCGTTCTGCCAAAAACACATTCTGGGCAAAGGGAAGTGGAACGCTGTTCTGGCTCCACAACTGAACTGTCTTCTGTCACTGTGTTTGAAGCCAGCTCTTTATCTGGCTGACCTATAGTGCTGTAGCTACAGTGACAGCTCTTCAGCTAGCCCAACATCTAGCCCTCAGAAAGAGGAAAAAATAGACACAATGGTATCAGGGAAGCTGCTTTAAAGAAAAGAAAGCAAGGCTGTGTCTTAATTCCTGAGATAAAACCTTACAGGATTTAATATGCAGCATTGCTGTAGGTATCTAACTAGCCTTTAGTGGGAAGATGCATGACTAATTTAGAAGCTGATGGCAACAACAGCTATATTTTTCATGAAGAGTGGAAACAAGGACATAAAGTCATTTCCAATGCTTAGTGAGGGCAATGGAGAGATTCTGCCACTGGTCCATTCACGGGTTGCTCCTTCTCGCTTCTTGAAGCTCAGGTACAGATCCACAGACCCTGTAGAGCAATAGTGTGCCATGGCTGAATTGTTGCTTTGGTGTGAAAATATAACAGACAAATAGGTCTAAGCTATTGAAAAATACAAGCTGTGCTGTTCTTGAAGAGAGGAAATTAATTATCTACATTTAAACAATAAAATAATGCTGATTTCCTACAGAATATTTCAGCTACACATGTAGTCTTGGAGTCTGTTGGCTGGACTGTGCTTTTAACCAGAGTACTAAGCCCCAGTGTATATGAAATATTATCTATGCAAGTGACTCAGTGTTAGTTAATTAGGTGCACTAGACTATTTTCCTCCCAGTGAATGGAGCTTGTATACTGGTATCTGCCATTAACACTAAATGGGGCTTACACATGTAAAATCCCCCCGGCACTGAGAAGGGGGAAAAAAAAGCCTTTTTCATAAATAATGGATCTGTAGAAAATTAGCATTTCATGAAAAATTTGAAAAAAACTAGAAAGAAAATATAATACAATTTCCATCTTCTGTGTCCCAGTTTGCCAGTGCATTGTGTGAATCTACACACAGGTCATCTGTACATCTACGACATAATCACATCAAAAATTCTCTCAGTTATCTGCAGACTCAACTACTCACCTATGACCAATGTCCTCTGTGGCATTATGATAGTAAAAGTGCCCTTATTCTACTGGAGCACTGTGGCACTGGGTTAATTTTCTGGTGTATGAATATTTCTGTGATATTTTTATTGAATTGTAATAAATGCCATGACTTTTCTACTGTGAAGTGTTCCTTTTTTTCTGTGTATGTTATGTGACATGCTTACACACAAATAAATAATGTTTTCTTTGCAGGTACAAATATAAGCAACTCTTGCCTGCTCTATTCCAATAAACACTCATATGGAAAAAGCTATAAGCCTAGGTTATTAAGTCTGCACATTGCAGACTGTGTACAGTACACTAAGTAAATATACACCTATTCATGACATCAAACATTTTTACCTCCTAGTCATTTCATTCACAATGCTTTCCAAGGTGACCAAGACATGCAGTAATCGCCACTCATTTTATCTGTACTCCACACTAAACCTGGCTGCATTTGAATCATCCAGAGTTTTGCCATGAACCTTGATGGAAGAACAATTGCAGCTTGTTTCTTTTGTAACAAGATGATAAAGGTCTCACCTAAGCCAAGACTTCCCTATGTATTTGCCCATTACAATTAGGAATAGTGCAAAGGAATAGTCCTAACTTCCATGAAAATCTCCAGACAAGACCTGTGCATCATGGTGTGATAAGAAAGGGAAAAAAAATCACTCAAGATAGGAAAATTATTTTAGCAGGCCCACCCACAAATGGTAAGACATTGACATTTTCTTCTTTCCAGGATTCTGTATCTCAATCCCATAGTGAAGCAAAACCTATTAACACTGGGTCTGTGTTTCCAAAAGAATAGAAGTTGTAATGCCAGCAGGAACTCAAATTCTGAGAGCTGTGTTTTTGAGATGTTCCATAATTTGAACCTAAGTTTCGCAATAATTTTTCTTTTTTTTTCTTCCTCCTTGAGTAAATCATAATTAGAGCAGCTAGATGCTGACTACTTCTGAAGCCAGGCATACTTACAAGTCAGTATTTTTGGTCAGAAAGAAAATAAGCAATGAGTATTTTTGTGGTTTAGGAACAAAAGACCATGATTAGCCTCAAGTACCAAAGACCTGAGAATTGCCAAAAGGCAGGGAGAGCTAAATTGCTGCTTAAGGTCCCAGACAAAACTGAGCAGGCTACTCTGCTTGGAGAAGACAACAGAAAATCATTTAATCCAACACCAACTAAAGCATAAAATCCCAAAACATAACCAACACAAAAACAACACAGAGTGGTACAATGATGGAGAGACTCCAATCAGCCCTTTAAGACCACCTTCTCCCCAGGCTCAGAGCCCTGATCCCTGTGTCTTTACCTCCTCCCCCACTGAGCAGGCTCAGGGGGGCTGGGAATGGGGGTTTCAGTCAGCCTGTTCCTGATAGCTTCTGGCATTTTTCTCTCCTCAGAGCAGGTGGCTCTGCACCAGTCCTCCTTGTACGTCCACGGAGTCTCTCACACACCCGGCAGCTCTGCACGGGCAGTTCCAATGTCCGTTCATCCCAAAGGCTGCAGCTCCTCTCTGCCTCTCGTGTGAGGCTGCTCTGCGGCCCGCAGGCTCCAGCACAGCCTGTGCCATGGCCACCTCCTCACACAGTCTCTGCCCATCTGGGCGCAATGACGTAGAGCTGCTGCCGGCTCTCAGTCCTGCCATTGCCCTCCATGGGTTGCAGGGACACAGCTGCGTTCTCACCACGGGTTGCAGAGGGGTCTCTGGTCTGGTGCTCCTCCTTCCTTCCTCCTTCTCCAACTGCGGGGTCCGCACAGTCGCCTCCACCTTGTACCACTCTCACACCTCCTGCCAAGCACTCCAAATTCCCGTCCCTAAATAGTGCTGGCAGAGGTGTCAGATTGGCCCAGCCGGGCCGGAGGTGGGTCTGAACCCAAGAGCTGGAGAAGAGTCCAAAAACTCTTTATCAGGTTTTAACTGCAACCCGCTCCCCAGTTACTAAGTAAAAACAGCTCATTGCTAAACCATGACACGTATTAATTTCTAAGTCTACATTCGTTGAACATACTGAGACAGAAGGAAGAAGTTACAAATTCATTAACCCATGATCTTATTCCACAACTCCTACCATTAGGAATTCTGCTCAACTGTTCTTTTGTAGGACACATGTAAAGATTTGTTTATTTATTTATTCTACCTTTTTAATTTCTGGCTTTTCTGGCTTTGGTGTTTTGATGCTGTAAACTTTGTACCAAACAAGGGACATGATTACGTTCTTTGGTTCTTGATGTCATTATTTGGCTTACCTTTAAAATGGAAAAATGATTTCTGTTTCCCAGTGGATCAAACAAACAAGCTGGGAAGTCAAAGGAGAAAAATAACATCCTTCCTTAGGTTGAGCAATGTGATTCGTGTTTCCTCCTTACAGCTTTCTGCCTATGGGAACATCTGTCAAAGCTGAGTCAGCACCTTCCCAGGAAAAACTCATAAACATGTTAGAAGACATTTCATTTTGTCATCTACCTAGGCACATTGGATTAGTATGCAAATAAGACAGCAGAAGAACAGACCTCAGCAGCAGTGCTAATGCTCTAAGTGATCTTTCAGTGTAATTAGAATTTGTTTCATCACACTAATTTGACATGGCAAATTAGTGAAGCTAAGATAAGGGGGTTTAGTCAAGCCAGGGCCCTGGTATGTACACAGAAACTTGCCAGTAAGTCCATTTGCATATGGGAGTTGTGAAACATTGCAGAGAAGTGACAATTAGTAAAAGCTCTAGAAAATATCAGTTTGTTTTGTTTTTTATCTAGTAACTTGACAGGTTATATTTTATTCTGCTGTTACCTTATAACAGTGGTTTAGAGATCTTATCCTCTCTGCTGCTAAGAAATCTTACAAGACTTAGGGTAAGCTACATGGTACTATAATTATACAAGTTTAGTCAAGCCTGGCCCAGTGGTGCACAGCAACATGCTGTTATCACACCAGAATTCAAGGAGCAACTTCGTGATTTCTGTTTCACAGAAGAAGCTAGTTGAAAGCCATTCCACAGTGATAGCAAAGCTGTGGACAGTGGTTGGCTGCTTCTCTGCATCCTCCTACCCCAGATCATGCAAGTTCAGGAGGGATCCTGAACCAGAAATGAAAACTGGTCCCCATTGCTCCAAAGTAGTACCAAAACTCAAGGGTGCCTGGAGCAGGCAGAAATCTGGCAGATGTCTGAGGGAAGGCCTGCTTAAGAAAGAGGACTCGTCCAGCTTACAGGGAAATAAAAGCTTCAACTTCCTGATTAAAATGAGGATTTAACAGTTCTTAGTTTTCCTAAATCATTTATACCCTAGTATTACAGTAAATAAATTACCTGACCTTTGATGCACCACTCCTTTTGTTTGGACATGCTGAGACCATCAGCAAATTGAGAGAATCTGTCTAGAGATGTGATGACACACCTTTCTCAGCTGAGTCACAAACCCACAACTTCATCCCATAGCTGCAGCTTCCTTTTTCATCTCACACTTCCCAAGGGAAAAAGGCTGCATAAGCCAAAGAGGAGCTGTCTTGAAATGAGGTCTACAGATCTGAGACAGAAATCTTACTCTTTGCTCTTTTGTGTTCTAACTTTTTCAGAATAATGTCTATGGATAATATCAGTTATAACATTTGTATCTTATAATGAAATGCTAGGATAGGGTTTATTACTTGAAACTTTTAAGGATAACAGAGTAGAGACTGATATGTATGGATATGTATATTTAATCTGATTATCTGTTCACTGATAGGATAATATCCCATTCTTTCAGCTATATACTTTGGATTGCTTCTATAATTTGACACAGTCCTGAGGATTATTTAAGGTGTCTTTAGGAAATGCCAAAGGATGCAGACTATTCAACATCTAAAAGGACAAGAATGGTGCTCAAAACCAAAGCAAGTCCCCAGGCAGTGTGAAAATCCTCACTATGGAGCCTAAACAGAATTCAGAAGGGAATCAGCAGAATAGCCAGAAATGCAAGGTGCCCTTCAAACAAAGACAATTGGTATCTTCAAGTTTTGTACATCAGAGAAGTAACAGCCAAAGCACTGAAACAGAATAAACTGTAGCCAAAGTCGACCAAAATAACCCCGAAAACTCTGGATATCAGCCTTTTCTTTCTTTTTCAGATCAGAATGTCGTATCTTTGGGAAGAACATCTGACAAGAACATCAAACCCTTCCAAACCCAGAGGTTTTGTCAGGCACAGTTAAAAAGTTGACTGTAAATCCACTCCAGGAAGAAAGAAAAAGAATTCCCATAAAAATAATTTTTCCTCTTGGAATCACCTTTTGGAACTTGTTTTTTCTCTTTTTTTTGTTGTTGTTTTTCTGAGAATTGGGTCTCATGCCCCAGAAATCTGAAAATCATAGGATGAAGAATTCCCTAGAACCTGCATGGTAGATTTGCACTCCTGAGGTAGAGCCAAGGAGAAAAGCCTTGAGAAACAAAGGTGCTTTTGTGTTTACTCATACTTGGAGAACCCTTCTTGATTTTAAATGTGGCCTACCTATTCTTTTATGGAGTTTTTCAAGAACTTTTTCTTGTTATAAGAATCACTTTCTAAGGAAAAAAAGATTAGCATTTTGATTCTTTATCCCCAAAGAAGCTTGACTATACTGATACTCGCACACAGAAGCAGACAGAATCTGTGTTGTTTATTATAAAAATGAGCTAACATCACCTGCTTCTGAAGGGAACCAGATATTGCTCATATTTTGAAGCTCAAAAAGTTAATACTAATGTCTGTTCTGAAGACGTTTAAAAGAAATCTAATTACAATATAACTGGAAGCTGTGGAGAGATGACAGGAGAAAACACTATTCATCATAATATGTGCAATAAAAATGACTTTTTTAAAGACAGAGGAAAAGGCCATACTGTAGGGAATATTTCATGGCTAGTGGGAGGGTTAAATAAACAAATGATAATAACACCAATCAGACCTCTTTGCTTAAAGCCTGCAGAGTCAATCTGCTTCTGACTGTGGAGCTACCAACCAGCAAAGGCAAACTAATTAGACACAGTCAAACACTTAGGCAATCACACCTTGTGAATGTAAGCGTCTTCCTGTCATTTGGCAAGTCTCTCAGCTGCCTCTGAGCGTGAGACAACAAATCCCCTGCAAACAAGTTCCTCACTCTCCCTGTTAGTGAGATCTAACAGAGCACAATGGCTGGAGGTGAAAGGTGGCAGTCTAGTCAGGTAATGACATCGTCTTGAACAGCCCACATTAAAATAGTGGCACTTGTTTAGACTAGCCTATTTGCACCTACCTGCAGAGGGCCTTTTTAATGTAATTATTAGCCTCTGCAGCCCTGCTTAGGATTTGAAAATATCATTCATTTTCATCTTGCTTCAACTACCGCTGCTATCTCCTATTCAATCCCAGTCACCTCATCTCCCTACAAGTAAGTGTAGAAACAGAAGCAGATGATTTGAATTAACAAGAAACAAGTTGGCAGGTGAGCTGTGTGACACAATAATAAAAAAAAAAAAAGCAGGTAAAAAATTTGACAATATATTCTAATCACTACCTGACTGTAGCAGAGCTACAGACACTGAAATAGCTTTCTGGGGAAAAGAGAAAAGGCAGCAGGAGAATGGTCTGAAGCCTCTCATGTGAAACCCAAGGGCAGGAACTAATCTTTATGAGCCTTAGAACAAATATGCAATTATCATCTTTCAAAATTGTCTTATTTTCCTCAAGATTTAACTATTCACTATTGATAAAAAAATGACAAGAAATACAGTCATGGGAGTAACAAGTAACCACCATCCAACTCTAGACTGAGAGACCCAGACATACAGCTGACTGCACAAGACACAAGCCTACATGAAGGAATTGTGCAGCCACAGCCCAAAGCTTCCATCCCATTTCCTAATGAAAATCTATGTTGCAGTGAAGAGGTGAAGTGAGCTATCTTACCTCCCTGTGTCCTCATTCACAAAAGGTCCAGCAGAAGCTGTCTCAGAGTGTCTCAGAGCATACACACAGCATTTGCCAGATGAGTGGGGCAGGATGCATTTGAGAAGTACTCCAGCAATAAATGGCCGGTGATAGTCAAAAAAGCTGAGGAAAAGAGGGCTGGTCCATGCAGAGAAGCTGTAACATCCATTTCCTCTTCCCAGGGAAGCATGGATCTGTCCAGCATGAGATCATTCTTCTGGGGAAGTTCTACAAAAACAAAAATGATATCAAAGATACACAGAGGAGGAAAAGGAAGAATTTCTGTTTCATTTGTACAAAGAGTCATTTCAACTTATTTTAAGGAATAAATTATTTAATTCTTGCCTTGTCTAGCATCAGTGTCCTCACAGAAAGGACATCTTGTTTACAGGGTAAGTGCTGATGCCTGATAAAGAGAAGGTTTTTGGCCTGTATGGAAGGTTTGCTCAACATGATGTCTTGCTTTTCAGTACTTACTTTGGGTTCTATTATTTACCTTACAATTATCTCACAAATTGTATCAGTGAAGATATTTTCTCCATCTTTGTGCTGACAAGGTATTCAGATGCATTTCTCCAGTACACATAGGTTTCACAGATGACATAGTCCAGGTTATCGTCTCACCTGGTGCCACTGCCTAACTTTCCATGCTGAAAGCACGCTAGAGAGTCATAGTACGTCCCAAGCACTGCTGATGCCTACTTTGTTTGTTTGTAGCTTTTTTCTTCCATCTGGCTAAGATGGATGAGGGTCCTTTAACTACACTTGTTCTGTAAACTGATATTATGCATCTGACCTAAAATGACAGCTGGAATCAGGGCCACACTTAGAGATGATCATGCCCAACACAAAAATATAAGCGAGTTCTGGAGGGTGCCAGCCCTGGGTCAGTCTCAGCTTATTTGTCAATCTGCCAGTTCACTGCTCCTCAGTGCTCTCCTTCTCCAACTAGCAGAAGGCACTGCTTTCAGGGGTAGTAAATGCAGCATGTTGAGAGACAAGCAGTTGGCAGGAGTCCTTATGACAGGGGTGGCAAAAGCAAGACAGGTAGCCAGATGGATCTGGTGCGGCCCAAGGCAAGCGCAGAAGCAAAGGGGTGAATCAAAATCAAAGGGTTACTATACCCTGACGGGAATCTCTGATTATAGTGACACTGCATAGGCAAACTACATACACTGCAAGCTCTTATCTATGCTCTGGTGCTACTGCACTGTCTTGGGCAAATCTTGTTGTGCAGTGACATTCTAAGTCATTTTATATTGCTTCTATTATTGTTACTCATGTCAGTTTGTTTCTGATCAGTTCATCCTCCTTTTTCCACTTGGTCTCACTTTGAGACTTGGGGGATTTATTAGTATTCACTGGTCCTCCAGGCTCTGTATTAAATTGGTCTTAAACATTTCTATCACTTCTATGAGAAATTAGGACCTTTAAAAACTAAATGTATTTATTAGAAAAGCAGTATGTTTTGCAGGCAGAAGTACTGTCTTTCCTTAGACTAACTGATCCAAGTTGGGAAAATAGGAAAGCTCTCCAGCCATTAAAAGCTGGCTATGATACCCTGAAACACCACAGCTACTATTACTGCAATATGCCCATTAAAAAAGAACACTGTAAACGAACTTCAGAAATTCAGTTTGAAATTCTCAAGACTAAGAAGCTGAAAATAATTCATTTGGTCTAGATAAATTATTCAGTGCTATTGCACCACTAATACTTGTTTATTTTTACTTATTTATACTCATATAGACACAAACACACATGCCCCAACACACTGTTACTCAGCTAAATATTTCAATTGTATCAAATATTAACTGATTAATACAGTATTCTCTTGCATATAACCGACTTTATAGTCAAGCAAAGGTGGCAGCATATTGAAGCTTCAGTCTGTGTGTGAATCTCTGTAATGACATGCCACACCATTAGAAGCAACTGTCTGACGATATTGAAACAGTCTTTTCTCACACAAGCTTGTCAAAATTCAAATGTGATTGATCCCTATACCTGCAACTATTTTCCTCTCAATATTGCATCTCGTTTTGCATACTTGCTTCTAGAGGGTTCTCACTTGCACATTTAGCTAGGACTTAGAGGACAGACTAAAGGACACCTGCCTTTTTCCACCTTCTGGAAAGCCAGTGACAAAAGCACTAAAAGCACAATGGGAGAAACATTGTCCACTGCTTTGGCTACAAAACTGAAACAGAGGTACTGGAGAAAATGAAGAAATCAGGATTTTGCCAGAGCTGTTCACTCAGACTCTTCCCATGTTTCTTTTTGGCCATCAGACCTGAATCAAGATAGAAGGAATGATCCTGGAGAAGTTAATTTCCTCAGAAGACAGACATCTCCTGGACATGGCACCAGCTGTCAAGGTACCTAAACAACAAAATTTGTTCACTTTCATCTTCTTGCAAAGAGTGTTTTAAAGAAAACGATGTTCAAAGAGGGAAACATTTCCACAATAAGGAGCAGCCTAGGAGATGGCTCAAAAGAGACCTGAGGCAAATTAAAGCCCAATTTAACTTTTGCTCAATAACTTCACTTTATTTGGATGAATCATTTATGTGGTGAAAAACTTCAGCTTACTACACTTGAAAACTCAATTAATAGCCAAAGTGCTCAGAGAATAGGGAAGGGGAAGCATGGAGGTAAAACTCCAGTTACTGAGTTAAGAAGCAGAAGTAAAAGCCTTTCAACACAGAGCGTTAGAAGTATCAAAGAGGAAATAGCAAGAGTTCCCCCCCCAAGTCCACAGCAGGAATAATGCTTGTGCAGGGGTGTCAGTGAACAATAAGGGATAATAAATCCAGGTGCAGGACTTGGGAATGACTTATACCACACTGTGCCATTGCAGGTGAGCTTCAAAAGACCAGCCAAAGACCCCATGGGAACATCCTGTACTGGAGTAGGCACATGGCTGTCAGTGACCCAGCTGCCCCACTGGCACAGTCATCACCCTCACTGCCTCCTTGGATAGAAGTAGTTTCCCTGCTCCTTGGATTACGGAAAACATGTTTTATCCTGGCTTAGAGAGAGACATTCCGAATTGCTCAGTGCCGTTAGTGTAAGGCCCCTCCATGACTGGTCTGCTTCTTAGGGGCTGCTCTGTTTCTGCTTTCTCAGCAGAAAGTACCAACAGTATCCAGAACAGTAGCATAAAAGGGAGATCACAGTCTTGCCTTTACCAAGAGATAACAAGACAGAAAAATCCTCCAACCTTTTTCACATCCCCCATTGCTTTTCTTTTGGATCTGTGTGTAACTTCACTAATGTATTCCTGTGTGTTTAAGGAGTTAAGCCACATTTACCACGGTATCAGACATCACTTTTCCTCAGATTTGATGAATCCAATTCATCAAGGCGTGAGAAACAAGTTGTGGGGCAAAAGCAGTCTGTGAATTACCTTTTTTTTCAAAAGGGAATGGAGGGAATGAACACTTTTGCTCCCCAGCAAACTTGGACTTGGCAGCAGAAACCAAGTCCATAACTAAATTTTTCAGCTGGTTCCCTTGTTTGCTTCTCGAATGTAGAGAAGGAATATTAGGTTCAAGCAGTACCTGCAGGAAAGGGGAAAGTGAGTAGCTGAGACTGAATGATAGCTTGATTACTGTGGTCTCTCAGGTTTTATCACATTAGAATAGGTTTAACCCTTCAAAATCCAGTCATTTCTCATCTGTGGTAGGAAAACGGCTTTGTTAGAAGAGAAAAAAAGAAAAAGGCACTGGTGCATATGGTATACCATTAATAAGTCTCACACCCCTTAATAGGAACATTTGTACACAAATGTGGTTTTTGGGACCTAGCCAAAACCAGAACACCCTAGTGAATCATAATGCACAGCTAATGAGTTATTTTTGGTAAATCTGGCACTTGGAGTTAATAGAACCAATTTGTCCCCAAAAAGCTAAATCACTTATCGCTTCTTTGGAGGTGCTAAGTGGATCTAGAACTTCAGGATGCTCTCAATAAAAATGAGAGAAACTCATCAAAGCTGCCTATTAATTTGTGCTGCTCTCTACTTCTGTTTAGAACAAAGGCAAGACGTATGAGATGTTATGACAGGCAGGCAAGAGTTCATTATAGGAAGCAACAGTGCAATTTAACTGTGCCCTGGGGCTGATGCTTGTTGTCTGAGGTGGGTGGACCACAAAGAAAATAGACTGTTACTTTTGGGAAACATCCAATTAAGATAGCTAGACCCAAAGTGCAAAGCTCTGAAAAGATGTTCAACTGTCCCTGTCCTAAGCATTCCAAGATGCAGAGTTTTGGTTCAGCCTGCTACAGACTGCTTAGACATTCAGGTCTGGAATTATATCTCACATCTTTCTGAAACAGAAAGGTATTCAATTCAAATTGAAATTGAAGGGGAGGCTGAGAGGTTAATATGAGGGTTTGGTTTGGGAACGTCTCCGGTGGCAGAAAAAAAGTAAAATTATTTTCCATTTAGAGTGTATTTCTCCAACTCAGAAAGTCATCACCACAGATACTGGCTCTATTTCCTATGGGAAATTCCCCTTAACTCCTCCCTTTCAGGTGTAAGTTGCCATTAATGCCCTTCCTAAGTTGAGCAAAGGAGCTGCATCTGGATGTGCAAAAGATATCCACTGAAGTTTCCACTTTAATATCCAATGAAAAATGTATTTGGGTAGGGAACTCTAGTTTTGAGTGTATCACAATTGTCTGCATTAACCAACCAGTCTAAGTGGAATGCACTGAATAGAAAATGAGAGGAAAGCAAAAGTTAGAGCTATGCCAAACTACCTGAGTGTAATGTGGATAGCAGTGAACTGTGACTCATGTCATGTTGTGTTATGTAGCATCAAATCACTGTACGGTATGACACAACGTAAGCAACAAGAGTGGCGTGAATGTGACACAGCACAGCCTTTTTTCCTCTCCCTTTCTCTTTTCTTTTTTTACTTAAAAAAAAAAAAACATTTACTTTTAATCAGATAGCTGCTGTCAATTCAGATAACAGCTGCCTGACCCAAATTTTCAGCTGACTGAAGTGGACGTATACTGAAGTGTGGACTTTCTACTATGAAAAGTTAAGGCTGCAGACTTGCATCTCCACGCTACAAATATTCCTGCCTCAATCTCTTCCCTCCATGCACGTCTTTCCTCCCCTAACACTAGTTCTGTTTTCTTACTGATACTGAATCAATAATTTCATTTCTATATTACAAATCTTAAAACAATGCTGGCAAAAAAGTGTACTGGAATTTTACTTACTGATGTTTAATTATTGATGTAGGCTTCTTTAAACATATTTGGCTCTCTGAAACAGCTCTTTAGAACTGTGTTCCATTTCTTATTGCTTACCTATTCTGTTTGTTCTCTGCCTCCCTGATCCTTTTCGATTTTCTGCAGGTTAGCAAGCGCTGCATTGTCTGCTTTTGAAATGTGTCTTTAGGCATGCTTTTGTTTGACAAGGAATGCCAAGGCTGAGCTGACAAAGTCTGTTTGAAAATCTTTTTCCAGGTATACAAGATCAGTAAGTCTGTTCAATGTATTCTGTGATTAGTATTTTTCTTCAGATATTTATATCAACATTTCAGGTTTAGTGAAAGATGTTTTCTGAGCACACCTGTCAGTGTGAAACCTACTAAAGGTAAGTAACAGTATCATTTATATATTCAAATGTATAAATATATTTATGGTAAATAGTTGACAGCTCTCTCCATATAACTTAAAAGAAAATATACCTTTAACAAGCACTCAGTCACTGTTCTGTTCAGAGGTTGAAGCAAATATCAACTTACGAAAGCTGTCTTTTAGGTATTTTGGCTCTAGCTTTTACAACTAGGATCATTTTAAACATAATATTTAGATTTCTGCACCCTTTACCCTGCAGGGGCGGGGGCACTGGGGATAATGTTTCTACTATAAGGCAAACTCTCAGGTGAAGAAAGCCTTTATATATTCAGACACTGCAAGCTCATGAATTCCGAATAGGATTTTTTTTTTAATCCAAAACAACTGAAGGCACATCTTTTGCCTTTTACCTTCTCAGTAGCAACACTGAGATCACGTCCTTGACTCTTTGATTCCTATTTTACCAACATATCTCCTATTTGCCATGGGATACAAAGGTCTCAAGACATAGACTTCCAAAATACTGACCACAGAGAGTTTTCTGAATCTTTGGGGAAAAAAAAAGACACAGCCCCAAAACCCTCATCTTTGATTTCTGCCCTCTGCAGAGCTCCTGTCAGGCTGGAGCCTGATGACTCTTTGTCTTTGCATGGAGACACCTGAGCAAATGATGGTGCTGGGACTTACCAGGTGACGCTGGGATCCCAGGCAGTTCTCTCTGATCTGGAAATGAAAGCCTGTGTAGAAGATTTGACACGAAATGTTGATGAGTAAAGCAAGGCTGTGAGCTGAAGGCAGACTACGGACCTAACTTGATGGCCAGGATTTTTAATGTAGAACTGAATTTTCCTTCTGATGACAACACCAAATGCTTGCTGGAAGGCAAATAAGGTATTTGTGAATCTCTTCTACAGTGAGATGAAGTCTGTTCTCCAGCAGTAAGATTAGGTCTGTTCTCACCTAAAAAGCTGGACAAATTCTTCAAAAGGAAATCATTTTTATTTTCTTCTGATCAAAACTCTGGGTAATAGAAGTGTCAAACTCTGAATTCCAAAATAAGCCACACACCTTTAGTTCTTTCAACGTGTTTTGTTTGTTTGTCTTTCATCGAGGACTAAACAAAACACCTAAATTTGAATATGACAGAACCAAAATCCAGGCTTTAATCTTGGAGCTCTCACCTTCACCTAAAACTGTTTTACTGTGGTTACATTTTAAGATTTTAGTCTCCAAGTGCATCCTTAAATGTCCTGTATTAGGCATTGTCCTTTAATAAGCAACAGGGAACCACCTCCAGTCAGCAAAGAGATTCCTACATCTATTGGGTGTATTAAGATTCCATTGCCTCCTTTCTATTTCTTCCATATGCCACTAGATTTTAAAGCAACATCAAGATAATAACACAGCCCAATCCTACCAAGGCATGACCTTGTCAAATCATCATCAGAAGTGATGAGCACGCACACTCCATGTTTCTTCCCAAAGGGCAAGGTAGACAGCTGAGAAAGACCATTGGAGACGAGAGAGGAAACTTTAAACATATGGTGTCACCTTAAAAATATTTTTCACTTTCACTTTAATTTCAATTACATTAGTGCTAATAGCAAAAAATATCCATGGATATAAGAATACCTTGTACATTCCTTGCCCAAAGAAAAAAAATAATAGGAAATGTCTGGTTTTATGTAAAAATAAAAACCATAAATATTCTAACAGTTTTCTGCTACAGCAAAAGCACTAATCTAGTGCATTTGAAATTAGAAAAGGGTAACAATTGATCTTAACTTTGAAACATGCAAAAGTATTTTCCTTATGATCTTTTGCCATAGAAAATGAAACCAGTCAATTCAAAAGGAGTTGATCTTGTTTAAAAGGTGCTTGGCTCTAATTACACGAGAAGTACCTTTCTTCAATAATTCATTAGAAATATGGGGGCAAGATAAAGACAGAGTCTAAAAATACGCACCATGTAAACCAGTGTTGAACTGCTCTCTTAAAATTAAAAGCTGAAATTCTTTGACTGTCTCGTTTTCTAGCAGAACACAAGAAAGGAATATTTTAGTTGGTTCTCACCCTCCAGGCAAAGTAGTATAAAACCTCTGGCCTGATTCCAACCCCATTATCAAAGGACCACTCACCTAATCTAAAAAAGCAGCTCTTCATCAATTTATCATTAACAAGAGCATTACAATATAATGTAGGGAAACGGCTTTCCACCAGGGATTCAGTTAATGGGAGTCTGGAGCCACATAACAAGCATGGCAGAAGATATGCCACAGTAGGTGAAGATAATATACATATATTCTATGCAAAGAATACTGCAAATAACTTCTGTGCTGTTGATGAGCTCTCTGAAAGTTATTTTTTTAATATTTCATTTTGAAAGTCGAGGTCTCATTGAATTCTACAGCCACATACATGAATGCAAAATCATTAGTTGCTGAATCCCTATGAAAATGTTTTATACACTTTATTTGGCACCAGTGAAAGTGTGACTGGCAGGTTTTTGTGGGATTTCAGGAGTTCACATTGATTCCTGTTCACCGTTCATCCCACTCCCTCTGTCCTGAGGAATTTAAAAACCACTAGTCAAGCATCCAAAATTCAGGAAGTGGTTAGTTATCACAAAACGTTATGTGAGTGATCTTTGGCTTTTTATTCTCCTTTTGAGGATTAGGAACACTTCTCATTTTAAGCCCATAGCTCCAGAGAGTAAACAAGCTGTTACATATTTTTTAAGCACAAGCTGAAATTGGACATACTCCTATAAATGCTGCAGCTGATGCTTTGAAGAGAATGCTGATACTCTAAGGCAAGCCACAACATCACAACTGATGAGTCTTTTACAAATATCTAGGCTGTGGTTCTATTCTTGGTCATTAATGTCGTGTCATTGCTCCACTGCAAACCCCAATAGGAAAAGAAAAAAAGCCAGACTGGGAAGTAACATTTTTGTGTAGTTCACCAAAGCCTGCAATATAGACTTGGTGACACATTTTTGAGCTCACATCAGCTGGGAGAGGAAAGATGTATTCATTCTAGCTTAAAACTTGCCAATGCAAAGTTAACCCATCAATGATGCTTGAAGAAAGCGGAACCTGCAGAATGAGCATCTATCAGATCAGCACTTTGCATAATAAGGCTGCAGGTTTTTGGAGACCTTTGGCAGGAGTCATGAAGCTAAATACATCACTGCTGCACAGCCTCATCTGAACTCAAAAAAAAAAAAAATACGTCTTAGGGACAGAGAGAGAGAGAACTAGAGTTTCATGGGAGTACCAGAAAAAAGGTCTCACACCATTCCTATTTCTAAAATAATTTCATTGGTATACTCCTAATATTATGTTTCCCTAGCATATAGGTTTGCTGAACTATACCACTCTCAAACATTTTAAAGCATATTTTGAACATTAATTGGACATTTGGACATTACACTACTCTAAGGGGAAAAAAATACCCACATTTTCCAGTATAAATGAACGACTTTCTACCAGCTGTAAGAAATTAATGCATTACAGGTCATATAAAAATTTCTTGTGCTTAAGTGAAGGTAAAAGAAATTACTAAAAAAAACCCCAAAAACCAGCAAAGCAGGAAATACCTTCAGTAAACGAATGGGTCTGATGAAAGTGAACCACGTGGCGTTCACATCACTTCAACTCAGGTCTACGAGTGAAGTTACATTCCTGAGAAAAACACCGAGTGGTGCCACACATAACAGTTCGTCTCATCAGCAACACAGGTCACAGCAAACACTTCACCCCAGTGCTCTAGCTTACCGTGCAGGCTCCCTGCAGAGCTCAGCAGAGCTCAGGGTCGCTACCCTGGAATTGGAAGTGTACTGCAGGACTGGCTCCACCTACCTGAGAGACCTCCTTTCCCTTCTCTGACCACGGCCTCCCTTGACAGCTGCATTCCTGCAAACAGGCAAGACACTACTGAGAGGAGACAATGATATTTGGGGGATGTGGACTGCAGACCTTCTTCCCTGAAGGGACAAAAATAAACTTCATCTTTCCAGCTGAACTCCCCTCAGTAATTTCTACAAACAAAGAAAATTCTGTAGAATAATCCAACTCTTTGGCTGTCAGGCTGAGAAGAGAGAGGGAGGCATACTTCATACACAAAGATGTATTTACACACACACACTGCTCTTAGTAACACGAAGTGTTACAATATTATGCTGCACGAGGGTACACAAGAGCATACTGAGACCAAACACCACAGTTACAGTGCTATTGTGTTGTGGAAGATGTACTACACTGAATCAGATATGTAATGAAGTGCTCACATAGATATTTGATGTTATATCGCTATTTGCCTCTATGTGCTGCCAAAAGGACCTGATATCCTGACACAAAGCTTAAACACAAGCCCAACTCTCTTTCTTCAAATATTTTGAGTGTCATTGGACTGGGATAATCCCTTACTTCCAAAGCAGCTGCTAGTCATCTATGCTAACAAGTTTTATATGACGATAGCTTCATATAAGACGGCAAAACTTTCACTTTTGATCATCTCCTTTCAAACAAGGAAGAACAAGACTGGGGTAGGAGTGATTACCCAAGAGCCATGTCCTATCAAGATTTTCAAGGTTTTACTCTCAATTCTGACCTGAGATAGAGGCCAATTTAAAAAAAAAATAGATACAAGAGTACACAGCAAAACAAATCATGTCAGCAGAAACTCTTCCATTTCAAAAATCTTTCTTTTTAATTCAGTTTTTACAAGACACATTTTGGGATTCTACTTACCAGATACTTCAAACTAGACAATTGATTGCTGTCCGTATTCAGACCTGTCAAATCCAGACATTTAAACCCCAAGAAGTATCTTCCAAGAAGTTATTAGCATATATTCATATGATTTAATGTTGAGGAACTGGCAGCTTCCAGGGAAATATCTACTTTGCCAGAAAATTCCCAGCCAAACCCAACAAATATCACCCCTCTAGAAGATCTCAAGAAAAGATTGTGAGTGATTTTCCCTATGGGATTGTTCTGTTAATGTTGGACATTAATTTCCATGCGTAACAATATCAGGTCAAAGCTGTCAAGAAGATCCACAGAGGACTTGCCTCTGCATGCCACTGCAGAGCCCCCAGGCTGCATCCCACACCGAGAAGGTGTCAGGAAACATACAGACTACAGCACCTCCACAGGAAGAGCCCAATTTCAGAAAATGCAGCCTCTGTTCCAGTTAGATAAGGTATCTGGCCAGGAAAACTGCAAGAGCAGCAGTGAAGGAGGAGAACCAGGCTGAGAATCTGTAGGAGCAGCAGTAGGAGATAGGGATAAAGGTTACTGAAGGTCAAGTACAGCCGACGCATCGCTGCTGGCATGAAATTGCTGCTGCATTCCAGGAAATCATTCCCTCTCATCTTCCTGAGCCTGTCACATCCTATTTCACTTGCTAGTTCCTTTTCAATGTGTTTGTCTTATTTGTCTCCTTGGGTTTGCTGTTTATCTCCATTTATTCTCAGCATAATTTGAGGCTCGTTTGAATCCTGTGACTGGTGGGCAGGCAGAGGGAGAGCTAACCTGTGTAATGATCTGGAGAATCTACGTGGGAAGGAGAGAGAGAAAGATTAGTAGAAGTGATTACAGCAGGAGTTGTGATGGGAATATCATATCACCAGAGCAAGCAGTGGGGGACCAGCTGGCCTGCGTCTCATCGTTTTTGCAGAGAAAATGTAAGGAGCCACGTTACTCTGTGAGCTGTGTCCGGGAGCTATAAAATTACCTACTGATGAATAAGCTGGAAAGTTGGCTGAAATAAAGTTTAGGAAGCACTGCCATACCTCACGCAATTCCAGCTTTATGGTAATGTATGTTAGATAATTAGCACCAATGGGTAAGAGGCACGAACGTTCATACATCGAAAGTAAAGCATTAGCATATATTTAGCAGATTATAGTTAAATTTATCATGAGCTACCTGTCTCTGCTGTAACAGATCTTACAGCAGGAATCTCAGTCCTCCTTTGGAAAAGAAAAAGGTATTAGGACTTTACATTTCACTACCTGGGGGCTCTTTTGAAGAAACCAAAGCTTGTATTCACAAATTAACTGTGAAAAAAAAAAAAAAAAAAAAGCTATCACTAGTTTGGGCCTACACAGCGGTGGTGAAGGCCATGGGGACATTGTCTGTGAGGTGAGGCTGGGGCTGCCCCATGTCAGGATGCTGAGCCCCACAGCGATGTGCAGGGCACCTCTGGGAAATCACATTTAAAGAAAAGGCAGAAAAATGACAGTAGAGAGAAGAGCAAGGAACAGACAAAGAAATGACAGAGGGAACACTAAGGTTAGAGGGAGAGGTGCTCCATTAGGTTAGAGGGAGAGATGCCCACCGCAGCTTGTGGAGGATTCCATGCTGGAGCAGATAGACACTCCTGACAGGACTGCAGCCCCTAGAGAGCCCACTCTGGAAGAGAGGAAAGATGTAGGGAAGAAGGAAAAGGAGAAAAGAACTGTGATGACTGATAACAACCCCCATTCTTGCTACACCATTCAAGGTGGACGTAGAGGAATCTTGAGTGAAGTTGGTCCTAGGAAATGGGGGAGAAAAGGTGTTGCTTAAACATTTGTCTTTTTGTTTCCCAGTACCCAAGTTATTCATTAAATACTTATTTTACCTATCAATAAATTATTTTTTTCCCCAAGTTGAGTCATATATTTGAGGGAGATTGGTGCCTAGCTCCTGCTGAGCTTAGGACTCAGTGTCTACAAGTTCAAGTGAGCCAAATGTAGATGGATCTGAGGCAAGCTGCCTTCTTCAGAGGCAAGACACAAAGTCAGCTTATTGCTTGTGCCTTGCACCTTCAATGTGAGCTAAACTTTCTTTGAATTACACAGCTACATCTTGAAGCCATGAGACAGCTCCTGTCTCCTTTTGATATCCTGCCCTGTGTGAAGAAGTATCTTCTCTGGCTCTAGTCAATATTATAACATCTTTTAATTTTAGTATTGTGATGTGTCAATATTTGCACTGTGCAGGTTTTTAATCGTGATGCTAACAATTTACCAGTGAACTGAGTCAAAGATTTTCTGTGCCAGGAATCTCCTGGGTAAATGACTTATGTTAAACTT
The DNA here is from genome assembly GCA_013401255.1 of Urocolius indicus. Taxonomy (NCBI): domain Eukaryota; kingdom Metazoa; phylum Chordata; class Aves; order Coliiformes; family Coliidae; genus Urocolius; species Urocolius indicus. The sequence continues at coordinate 206,150 of WBNH01010386.1, forward strand.
GTTTCCTGGATGGCTCAGCAACTGCTATATTTGTAAAACAATTCACATTAAGAGTATCTAATTTTTACATTCTTGCCCAAGTATGATTTTTTAATTTATTCATCTGCTTGTTTTGGGAAATGTAAGAAAACACTTTTAAGTTACTATTGAATTAAGGAGAAAATAATCCCTCTACTCATTCAGAGGAGAAAAACCCAGAACCTCAAACTTTGTCATCTGCACAGTGCCAGAAATAATATTGAATGTTTGTCATTTCATGTATCTTGGAAAGCCTAAGTGAAAACCAGTGTACTTTCTGAAAACAAAAATAAGAAGGAATAAGATGCATGAGAAATACTATCAGGAAAAAGACAAAAAAAAATGTAAATGAAAGTAAACTGCAGCTGGAGGGGCTGTAACATTGCTCAGGGATGGAGTATTTGCACATACTACGGTGCATAAAACCTCCAACTGAATATTAAAATAAACTCTTAAAACAAGGAAGTTTGTCCTTAAAGGGGGAAATATGCTGAGATTTGAGAATATGATAACCCTATTGTTATCTTTTAATTCTTTTTTCCTTCAGGAGTCACTGCAATGTTTGTCTTTGATAAAGGCATATACTGACTAATGCTGCTCATGTTATTAAAAGCCTACTTGCAGATTATGTTTTAAAAAGCGATATAAATAAAAGGATTTTAGAGCAACAAATTTTGTTTCTCTTCACATATCAAGACTCAGATCAGGCAGTTCTCTTATTCAGAAGTGGAAACCTAAGTTTAAAGTAAGAAGTCGGTGTTTCTTTGTAAGCTGGTTAGGATACACTACAAGGAGTTAAGAAATTGAAGAGGTCATGTATTTGACATTGAGAAGCACATCTGCACTTGCTTAAAACTTATATACTGGTCACAGCGGGATTTTGCAGAAATAAATCAGGATCAGAGGCAACAAGGGAACTTCTAGATAAACCCAGACAGAAAGGCCATCCAAGAACATCCTCTTGCCAAGTTGCTCAGTAAGCACAAGAATAAAAGTTTTCACAGAGATTTGTTTTCATACAGATTTAACTATATAAAGTCTAGTGATCCAGTGATAAAGACCAGCAGAGAGATCCACTCTAGAGTAAACAATAAATTGGAGATCAAAAAACTAACATAAGACATGGAAGGAGTCCTAGTCTTGATCTGGCAAAATAGCTTCTTTCCTCCTCTTTATTTTGTAAGGTTTTAGGACATCCAAAGGCAGAATGGGAAACACATTTGCCATCCACTAGGAGCCAGCAATCATCACTAGAATGAATCTGTGAGAGTAATAACTGTAGAAACATCTAATAGAGATGCATGGAGGGAAGGAAAAGGCTGCAGGCAGGGAATATGGTAGAAGACTAAAAAACCTTTGCATTCATTTTACAATTTTTACACCCATAGAAGCAGAGAAAGACAAGCAAACCAGCATAAAGAATAACAATGCATTTTCTGTGTTGTTTAAGATGCTTGACTACAGGACTTGAAATGTTCTTTTCTTTCTTTGATTCATCCATTTGCAACTGTTTTGGATAGAGAGGAAATGCAAAATAAACTTGAGTATTCATTCTTACTTGAATAATAGTCCATAGAATCATAGTCCAAGATGACTGAGTCCAACCACTAACCTCACACTGCAAGCTGAGAAAATTCAGCTCTCTGAGCTGAATGCTGCCTGTTCATGATCACTGCACATTAGAACTGTCTTACACTCAAAATTACTGAGTAGAACAACTTTGCTTCTTCAAAGAACTGACTTGTGGCTTGCATACATTGACTTGCTGAACACCAAGAGTGATATACATAACTTCAGTGTCTATATGCAACATTTGTCATATATGGTTTGTTCTTTTTCTTACATATTTTAATCATAGTAGAAAAATATTAAAGATGTACAGTTGGTTTTTCAAACACTTTCAGTACCTACATGAACTGAACATTACTTAGAAACAAGAACACTAGATATTCTTTAAGAGCTACAGTACAATACAAGTAACTGTTTATGCAAGGATGCCTCAGGGACAATGGTTAGGCAAGGTCTGAGTATGAGATATGACTCCAAACCAGAACTGGGGTTCAAAGATTTTGCAGGTACCAAGTCTATATAAGTGAGCACTGGATAACTTTGCAAAAGAACAGGAACTTGGTTTCTTCTGAAGCTGCTGGAGAAGGGTTAACCATGGAAAAGCTAAGCCTAGTGTTGTGGTTTTGCCCAGCCAGCAATGAAGCACCACAACAGTCTCTTGCTCAGTGCCCCTCATCCACCCTTACTTAGGATGGTGGAGGTCCCAGCGAGATGGTAGGAGATAACCAGGGATGCTGTTGATTGAGACAAGGGCAGGGAGGCCTCACTGCCGATTATGGTTTCAGACAAAACAGACTCCACTACTTGACTTAGAGAGGAAAGTAGGAAAGTTCATTCTACTACTACAAGAAACAGAACAGAATGAAAGCAAAAAAAAGAGTAGGATGACTGAGAAAATTACAACCAGCTCTTTAAGATCCCTGTCCCCCATCCCTCCTTTCTTCCCAGGCCCAGCTCACTGCTCCCCATACCTCTACCTCCTCCCTCAACAGCTTGCTGGGGTAGGAAAGGAGGGACGTGGTCAGTCTCTCATAGATGGGCTCTGCCACTTCTGTCTGCTCAGATCAGGATGACACCTGGCATTCTTCCCCTGTTTTGATATGGGATCTGCATGGTTGCTTCCCCTCTCTCTTCCCACTCCTTGCACCACCAGCAGCCAGAAAAGAAGAAAGGACAGAAGCTAAAAAAGGAACAGGAAGAAGCCTCCTCTTCCAGCTTCTTAAAAAGTTATTGTGGAGACATCTAATGGGCTCAGGTGCTGAAGTGGGTCTGGCTCAGAGCCGGGGAGAGTTTCGAGCAACTTCTTACAGGAGCCGTCTTTACAGCCCCTTCCCCCTTACCAGAAACAGCTCCATGTCAAACCATGACACCCTGTTTCCTTTGAATATAAATGAACTTCATAAGTTTAATTTCCAGCATCTGTTTGGTCATGTTTCAGATTTGTCTGTGAAAGTTTTGCAGAACCTTAAAAAAAAAATAATAGAAAAATACAGCCCCCTCCCTCCAATCTACATTTGGTAATAGAACACACTCTTTACAGATTCTATAAATTATTCATAGAGGAGGCAGTATTACTATTGGACCCTGGGGTCTTGGGCTCCCCACATGTAAAAGATCTAACTCTACACAATCAATCCAGCAGGATAACTCTGTTATACTCTACTTAACCCAGATTGCCTAACAGGGTTTGAAAATGGATTAGCAGATGATGAGCTTGCTTTAAAAGCAATATTATCTCCCAGAAAAGCAGAGGATAATTCCTACTAGCTGGTTTAAGAAATAGAATGATCCTAGGTTGGAAAGAAACTTTTCACGTGTTCTCATAACTAGTTAGACACTGACACATGCTATGACCAGAGACGTGGCAAAAGCTAAGCATCAAAACTAGCATCAATCAACAAACATTCCCACTAAGCAACAGTGTACTTAGACTCTCAGAAAGAATGTAGACTGACAAGAGGGTACCAAAATAGACCTACTCTTGCAAATTATCACCTATGAAGTATCAAGACAGATTTCTGGAATGGCTACAACTTTTCACCATTACAGCAGTTCTCATGATTAATACTGATATGCTGAGGATATCCTAATGAACTTTTAATTACAGAGAGAGGCATAAAGCTGAAAGTATTTCTAGAAACCAAATCTTTCACTGCTCTCTAGTTTTGGTGACTACAGGACACCAAAATAAACCAAGTTGTTTTTTTTTTTCCATAACAATGAGTTCAATTTTTATTTATCACAAAAACTTAAACCTCTGCTCACCATCAAAGGCCTGGGGTATGGTTAATTTTACTTTGCACTTCTCAAGATAGCTCTGTTTTTTTTGTATGGATAGGTTTCCTTTGTTCATAATATACGCTTGAAATAGAGAAAATGGCTGGAAATAGCTCCAGATTGGATTGGACAGCATTAGAAAAGCTTAGGAAGACTTACCTTCTCAAGGAGAGATCATGGGAGTTCATCAAACAGGTCAGAGTGGTGCTCTTCTGGGACGTATACGGGAAAGCCCTGTTCTCTTTAACATGCTACCAGCCATGTAGCCTCAACAGTGCCAAGGCTGGAGGCAGGAGTATTCTGCAGAATACAATTTATGAACATTCATTCAAATAGAGGGAAAAAAACCCCAAATCACATGCTTCCTACTTAACTATTGAGAAATAATCTAGATCTGTACCATGGCAGCTTCTCAGCAAAGANTAGGAGATAACCAGGGATGCTGTTGATTGAGACAAGGGCAGGGAGGCCTCACTGCCGATTATGGTTTCAGACAAAACAGACTCCACTACTTGACTTAGAGAGGAAAGTAGGAAAGTTCATTCTACTACTACAAGAAACAGAACAGAATGAAAGCAAAAAAAAGAGTAGGATGACTGAGAAAATTACAACCAGCTCTTTAAGATCCCTGTCCCCCATCCCTCCTTTCTTCCCAGGCCCAGCTCACTGCTCCCCATACCTCTACCTCCTCCCTCAACAGCTTGCTGGGGTAGGAAAGGAGGGACGTGGTCAGTCTCTCATAGATGGGCTCTGCCACTTCTGTCTGCTCAGATCAGGATGACACCTGGCATTCTTCCCCTGTTTTGATATGGGATCTGCATGGTTGCTTCCCCTCTCTCTTCCCACTCCTTGCACCACCAGCAGCCAGAAAAGAAGAAAGGACAGAAGCTAAAAAAGGAACAGGAAGAAGCCTCCTCTTCCAGCTTCTTAAAAAGTTATTGTGGAGACATCTAATGGGCTCAGGTGCTGAAGTATGTCTGGCTCAGAGCCGGGGAGAGTTTCGAGCAACTTCTTACAGGAGCCGTCTTTACAGCCCCTTCCCCCTTACCAGAAACAGCTCCATGTCAAACCATGACACCCTGTTTCCTTTGAATATAAATGAACTTCATAAGTTTAATTTCCAGCATCTGTTTGGTCATGTTTCAGATTTGTCTGTGAAAGTTTTGCAGAACCTTAAAAAAAAAATAATAGAAAAATACAGCCCCCTCCCTCCAATCTACATTTGGTAATAGAACACACTCTTTACAGATTCTATAAATTATTCATAGAGGAGGCAGTATTACTATTGGACCCTGGGGTCTTGGGCTCCCCACATGTAAAAGATCTAACTCTACACAATCAATCCAGCAGGATAACTCTGTTATACTCTACTTAACCCAGATTGCCTAACAGGGTTTGAAAATGGATTAGCAGATGATGAGCTTGCTTTAAAAGCAATATTATCTCCCAGAAAAGCAGAGGATAATTCCTACTAGCTGGTTTAAGAAATAGAATGATCCTAGGTTGGAAAGAAACTTTTCACGTGTTCTCATAACTAGTTAGACACTGACACATGCTATGACCAGAGACGTGGCAAAAGCTAAGCATCAAAACTAGCATCAATCAACAAACATTCCCACTAAGCAACAGTGTACTTAGACTCTCAGAAAGAATGTAGACTGACAAGAGGGTACCAAAATAGACCTACTCTTGCAAATTATCACCTATGAAGTATCAAGACAGATTTCTGGAATGGCTACAACTTTTCACCATTACAGCAGTTCTCATGATTAATACTGATATGCTGAGGATATCCTAATGAACTTTTAATTACAGAGAGAGGCATAAAGCTGAAAGTATTTCTAGAAACCAAATCTTTCACTGCTCTCTAGTTTTGGTGACTACAGGACACCAAAATAAACCAAGTTGTTTTTTTTTTTCCATAACAATGAGTTCAATTTTTATTTATCACAAAAACTTAAACCTCTGCTCACCATCAAAGGCCTGGGGTATGGTTAATTTTACTTTGCACTTCTCAAGATAGCTCTGTTTTTTTTGTATGGATAGGTTTCCTTTGTTCATAATATACGCTTGAAATAGAGAAAATGGCTGGAAATAGCTCCAGATTGGATTGGACAGCATTAGAAAAGCTTAGGAAGACTTACCTTCTCAAGGAGAGATCATGGGAGTTCATCAAACAGGTCAGAGTGGTGCTCTTCTGGGACGTATACGGGAAAGCCCTGTTCTCTTTAACATGCTACCAGCCATGTAGCCTCAACAGTGCCAAGGCTGGAGGCAGGAGTATTCTGCAGAATACAATTTATGAACATTCATTCAAATAGAGGGAAAAAAACCCCAAATCACATGCTTCCTACTTAACTATTGAGAAATAATCTAGATCTGTACCATGGCAGCTTCTCAGCAAAGAGTAGTGTTACAAGAACGCAACAGAATAACCATTGAGCAGAAGTTTTGATTTTACAACTGAGAAAGAGTGCTTCCCAAAATCCAGTACCAAGACTTGAAACATTCCAGACAGAGAACAGAGACGTATTCTGAACTTCCTATGCACCTACTGAAAGCAGTTCCTATTTTGAGCTGTTGAGTATCAAATCCTCACAGCAAACGGTTCCTAGGCAAGCCTTAGGCTGAAAGATGTTCGCATAAAACATTAGTTGAATAAATTCAAACTCACATTTCTGGATCCAGCACAGCAATTTGTAAAAACAGTGTCTACTGCTGGCATACATGGTCACTCCAGGGTTCTTTGAAAACAGACAGGACTCCAATACTCACAACATTTTACACTGGTTCAATGGATCTCTCGTTAACAAAATGGCAGCATAACAAATCACACAGGAGTACTGCTCAGCCCCTTTTGCTTCGTACATTTTCTCTCCTTTTATTCTTCAGTATGTTTCCTCCCAACATGTTTTTTTTTGTTTTCTGTGCTATTACCTGGCTCCTTCCTTTCAGACAGCCTCCTCCTGACAGTTATCAGGGTTTAACATACTGTACTAGGAGGCTCGTGAATATTGCTCTTTGATTTTTAGTACTTTATGATGAATGGTTTAGGAATCGTTGCTGTGGAAGAAAAAAAGAAAAAGGAAAGTAAAATAGTTTCTGAATATCTTTGTGCTATTGAATTCTGCCTGCAAAATCTCCACTACTTTGCTACAGGATTGTCACTCTACATGTTATATGTAACAAATCTCCCCTGCCTGTTCCACAAAACAGCAAGATGTAATGTGGGGAAAATGGAATAGTATGAAGCTTCATTTTGATTGGGGTGTGTCCTTTCTTACATCTTCACTTCTTGATTTTTTACTGTTTTATTTTTTAAAGAGTCCTCCTAGACATGCTTAAATTCGAAGTACTTTGTGTCTTTAATCCCTTATGATTTCACAACGTGACCTGACCTCTATTTCCATTACCTACAGAAAAGTAGGGAAACAAAATGTAAAATGTTAGAGCCTTGACTGACAAAGAATATTCACCCCAGCAGAGAAATAATGCTTCCTTCTAGTACATTTAGCAGCCTAGACAAAAGATGGGGTGGGTAAGCCACTGGAAGAAAAGTGAAGAGGAGCAGCTCTAAAACACAAAGGGAAAAGTCTGTCCAACTGCACGTTTCTGGGACAGATGCAATGAAAATACTCCTACCCCTAGGTTTCTTTTGTGATGTCTTATCTAGAAGCTTTCTGCCAGTGAAATGATAAACTTATCTAAGGTTTCAAGAGCATATAGACTGAATTTAGTCCATCACACCTAAGCAGAGCATATGTAGCAGGCTCCACACCTTTGAGAAGCCTTGGCAACATATTTGTACCTGGGAAATTCCAGGCAGGAGTAGGACCACACTGCTACTGTGTGTTACCATCACATCCACGCAGCTGGTAATCCAGCCTGAAATTCCTGCTGTAGCCTTATCCACACCACCCTGCAGAATCACAGAATCTTGAAAGTTGTAAGGAATTTCAAAAGATCATCTAGTCCAACCCCCCTGCCAGAGCAAGACCACCTAGAGTAGGTGCAGAGCAGCAAGGATCCCAGGGGGTGAGATTAGCTCTTGACACCACTTCTGGAGGTGATATAAAGGCAGCATGGCCCCGCCAGCAAGCGGCTCTCCTTCTCCCCCAGGGCAATCCCACAGTCCTCAGCAATGGCTGTGAATGTGGAGCAGCAGAGTATTGGCTGGGCCATGGAAGATGAGCAAATCATGTTATTTTTATCTTCCCCTCTCCCACAGGAAAAGAATCTTCCTGTCCTCTTCGCTTGGGGATAAAACAGTCCAGAGTTGTGAATACAAATATCATGCAGCAAAGTTCATGTTATGAATTTTTAACCCACTTTAAGGCAGTAGCTCAAAGTATATACCAGGACATACTGCTAGTTAATTCCCTAAAAACATAGACATTCTAGGCCTTAACTGACAGAACCTCTGAGAAGTCTACCAAGCACTGCCAATGTCACGGATGAATTAATCCAATTTCCACCATATTCAGGGAGCTGGAACCCAGTTTTCTCTATTCTTTCCATGACCTTAAAAATATGGGGTTTTCCTGTGTTTTTGTGTGGTTTTCCTTGTTTTTTCTTATTTTTGAAGCAATGACTTTACAGCTTTCCCAAATTTCTTCAGCATGATGGAAAAATGCAGAAGAACATGTTTCATAGTATGGTACAGTGTTTGTCAGCTTCTAGAAATTCTTGGTCTCCCATTGCAGCATATTTCTGTACCCTTCTCACTAACTGGCTGCAGCATGGAAGAATCGCACAAGCTCATAGCAACAATTTCCTTGTTCCTAAGTCTATTAAAACTATGACTTAATATTGAAGGTATACATGCTAAAAAGCTAAAGTAGTTTAAAGAGGATGAAAAAAATCTCAAGCATTTTTTTTTTAATTTAATAACTAGCCATAGATCAGGTTGTGTCAAGAGGCTGGAACATCCCTTTTTTCTATAGTAGCTAGCAACAGAACAAGGGGCAATGGGAAGAGGCTGGAACACAAAAAGTTTCACTTAAATGTAAGAAAAAACTCTGTCACTGTTCAGGTGAGGGAGCCCTGGCACAGGCTGCCCAGGGAAGATGTGGAGTCTTCTTCGTTGGAGGTCTTCAAGACCCACCTGGACATGTTCCTATGCAACCTCATCTAGGTGAACCTGCTTCTGCAGGGGGGGTTGCACTAGATGATGTCTAAAGATCCATTCCAACCATACCATTCTGTGATTCTATGGTCATACTCTCCTGCTAAGAGGACCTAGGTATGGACCAAATTTCCATTTACCAGAGGGAAGAGGAAGCAACACAGCAAATGTAATCAGCCTGTTGGAGCAGCACACTCCAGTAATGTAATATGACTTTCACTGTGTGTCTGTGCACATCTACGTTCAGACCAGAGCTTGCACAAGAATATGAGCATCACTTATCCCATTGAAACCTGCTGATTTCCTGGGGAGGCTCGTAGGAGGCAAACCTGTGGGCCCTGCAAATGGTGTCGCTCAGCCCTAGTGCCCAAGCAGCCAAAGCTCCTCTGAGATTGTAGAGGGAACAAGCTGCAGCCAGGGCAGTCACCACTCCTCAGCACTACTGTCCCATGACAACACATACAGACTTTCAGTTTGGTTTCCAACACATCAGACTTCCCAGCCAACTGCTTCTTTGCATTTCACCTGTATCTTTTAACACCACACAGCCAGATGCTTTCCTCCCATCTGTTGGCTCGCAAGTATAGTGAACTGTCAAACTCAAACGGAAGAACAGCCTTCTGTGTTGCATGACCAAATAGTGGGCACTCACAGCACACATCAGTATAGCACCAGTTATACTTGTCTAGTGTTGTGTAAGAGCGCTCCCACCAAAGCTAGCTGATAAAGAACACAAGTTAACTGGAAGATACACCAGGGCTCCTTGCTGACTGCTCTGTTAGAAGGCTCAACACAGAGACATGTCATTTCACTAGGAAGTCACTTTGCCCTGTGAAATTAGAGTGCCAGGGTCTCAGATGAATATGTGGCTCTTGGCTGTAAGGTCACCATTTCTTTCCAGCTTCTTTTCTGTGTTGCACTAGATCAGTCTGACGGATTTAACGAGATTCGTGGGATTTTCATTTTTCCTGAGAGCCTACTATATAGGCAAGAAATACTGTTTTATTCCCCCCCCCCCAACAGTTCTGTAAAATAGTTCCACCTTTTAGGGATCTACATTAAATTTTTAATACCGTAGAGAATCTTTGACTCGCAAAGGAACACTGGGAGTAGAAGAAGTTTCCTTTGCAACAGCCCCTACTCTTCAACTTTTGTGAAGTTCTCTTCACAAAGTTCCAAAACACTCTCTTTTAGAGGCAAAGCACTCAGAAAGCTTGTTTTCCTTTGTTCTGGAGTATGCATTTTGGGGCAGTGTTGTTAAGTAAGGAATATAACAAAAGATCCTGCAGAAAAGGTCATTTTCTGGCAGGAGTTTCAGTTCATACCTATTAAATGGAGCTTGTTTTATTGTTTGCTTGTTATAAAACTAGAAACAGCCTTCAGTTCCATATTCAGAATTTGTATGTCATGTTTCAGCCTGGAGCACGTTTCTACAGTTAAGTTATAAACTCTTAAATTAAGAACTCATCATAAAAAAATACACAACTCCCTAGCAAACATTGCAAACGTCACTACAACGATAAAAATGATTAAATGCTATCATTCTGTTCCAGGCATTGCCAACAGATTTTGTGTTAACTGTCTGCAATTAAAGGTCTGTCTTTTTAAATAATGATATATATTAATATATTCTGCCAGCACTTTTGTAGCTTCCAAAATATTATTAAAATAAAAAAGTTCAGGGGGAGAAAAAGTAACACAGAGAAACAGCCTGTTTCACAATTGTAAAAGCCCTTGGCAACAGACAGTTCCATTCTAATACAAATCTGAATCTCTTAATACAGGTTACCTGTACCAACCTCATTTAATATGCCTGCCTGAGAGTACCAAGCATTCACAACATTATACTCTGCAACCTCCAGGAACATCTGAATGAGCCAGAAGAAGAAGATTAAGCTACAATAAATACTTAAATTATGTTTTTTAAAGTATGACAGAGAGGCAGACAGAAGATTTGTACTGGCAGGAGGTTGCTCATTCTTTTTCCAGTCTCTTCATTACTCATTACTAATAAGTTAGCTAATTGCTAAATAACAACAAAAAAGAGGCACTAATTAATGGTTTTGACATCAGTGTGTATTCAAAGTTAAAACTTAATTAGAAGCTAAAACTATGTTGTTTTATTGATGCATACTTAGAGTTTTTAGCCCTTTAAACATTAAAGGGAAGTTCACTTAGGAAGGGACATTACAATGAAACATTTAAATACACTGCTAATTTTCTCCTCTAGTTAGTGATACCTTCCTCCTGACACAGTCACTAGGAAAAAAAGAGCAAAATGAGAAATTTTCCAAGCCTGAGCAAATATTTCCACGTTCCTTCTAGGGTAAATTATTGTCTCTGGATTCCCACACCTCATATTCCAGCTTTATTCTTTTCATTTGGCAGCAAAGGTATTCATATGCAACAGCCCCCCTTCTCCCCCCAACAACGATACTCTGCTAATAAACTCTTACTGCCTTTTTCTATCTATCAAAACCACTGCATAAATTGCTGCCTAGGAATCCTCACCACTCAAACATCCATACTGCTGACCCCCTTGGGGAGAAGTGAACAGAACCTTGTGCCAATCAGCAATTATAAGGTAATGGTACTAAAAAGACTGGGACTTACTCAGTTGCTCTGCCAACCTTTGCGGGACTCTTATGTGCCTGGGAATTAAGTAATTAAGAGACTAATTTATTGTTGAGCATAAAGGATTTCCATCTCTCTAGTTAGGTTTGATGTCATCAAAATTCACCACCTCATCACAAGTTGCCAATTGTTTGTCTTCATTTCCACAAGGCAGGGAAATCCATGAAAATATTGTTTCATACCTGAAGTGTGCTTTGAACAAAAATTGCTGTCACTGTTTGAGGTATTACCCTCCAATACAAACACGCACTCCTGATCTTCTAGAGTACCCTTTAATAAAGGGAGACCTAAATTCACAAGAGCTGAAATGAAAGCTATAATTGTAAGTTGGCTGAGGATATGTTGATACTCCTCACTCTGCAAAGTAAAGAATGAATGTAGTTCATTGACTATGGTGCAGACTGCACAGCATAACCCAGAACATTTCTCCTACAGAAGCTAGGTTGTTGCTGCAAGGAAAAAGCAAGTGTTAACTACTGATGGCAATGAACACAGTGCAAGCCATAGCCAACAGATTAGTGTTCAAACACAATATTACAGCCTGTGTTTTCTAGCAGATATAGAGTATTAAGGACTCACCTGCATTATAAATACATGTTGTGTTTAAGCATGAACAGGAGGGGTTATATTCATGGAAGTGATGGCTGCAATGTTATAGCAGCTCTCACAGTCAAGGGGAAATTGTCTTGAACTTCATGGATTAAACCCCGGTGAAGAACAACTTTCTCTTTCCTTGCTATTTATTCTCTTCCGTGTCAAGAAGTCTGCCAGGAAGGAAGCAGACAGATTTGCAACTTATGAAAGAAAAACAACAATCCAACTAAGTGTAAGGAATGAAGAGTGTGCATTAGAGATGCAAAATCTCCTTCACTGAAGATTTTTTAAGAACAAATAGGATAAACATCAGTTGGAAATGAGCTAGGTATTTGCATTCCTGCCTCAGTCCAGGGCACTGACCAGCCCTCAAGATTGCTCCAACTGGGATTCTTTCAGGATTATAATATGTATGCTGTGTCTTCTGCATCCCTCCTAGTCCTCTCACATCACTCAAATCAATCTCATCAGCTAAAGTTATATGGTGAGATGATCTCATGACTCTGGGTTGCTTTGGACCAGGAGAAAGAGTAAAGAGAATTCTATTGGAACTGAGAGAGCTGATCAGCCTGGGTAGTGGCTAGGAAGGTGTAGTTACCAAAAAAGAAGCAACTGTAGAACCTCCCTGAGAGTCTCTGAAGACTAAGCCATGCTTTCCTGGCTTTAACAGAGGACAACTTTCTTTACATTCCTTGGTGGAGGAGGCAAAAAGGATCTTGAAGAACGGTGAGTTTGATAAACCCAAAAAGAAGTGTTATTTAAAGTGAGAATGCAGAACATTGTATCACTAATGAAAACCTGGATGAAAAGTTGTATTGAAGGCTAGCACAAAAAAAAAAAATCATGATATGAATTCATAATACCTCATGCAAGTATTTTTAATGAACTTTTTTTTAGTCCATAGCTCAAATCCTGACATTTATTATTTCAATGATTTCAAAGATGCTCTTTCCAGGATTTCTGTGAAAGAAAAAAAAAAAAAGGAAGCCATTTTCAAACCCTGAAACAAATTGGCTCCCATATGTAAGTTTAAATTATCCATCACCCTGCAGGAGGATTCAAGCAAAAATCGAAGGCCATCTTGATGAATAATCAAGGTAAATTTGTCACATTTTTTACCGTGCTGCATACTTTCAGAGTTTCATAAAAAGATCCACATAATTAGTTTAGCTTACCAGGACAAAAAAAAGAAAAAAAAAAAGTTGAATGACAAGGTCAGGCTCTTGCCCTTTCAGTAAATTAGAGAAGATTGCCATAAATTGCATAATATAATGAAACACCAATTTGCATATTTGCTGCTATATTAAAAGGGATCAGTTTTAGCTCGCAAAGCAGAACAAATAAAAACATGCATTTTAATAACTCAAATTACTCCCAGGAAGTGACCCTCAGCAGAAAGCCTGATTATCACTACTTAATTAGAAGCCTTGGAAATCTAAATCCTCCTTTAAATCCTATTCTGTGTACAGTGAAAGATGAAGCCGTGAGTTTTGTCTTAGATTCAATATTTACTCTTTACTAATATGTTTGCAAGGGAGACTTTCCAAGCATTATGAAGACATGCAAAAAAAATTAATATTCAAAGAAAGAGTGCATAAAACCTGTGTTGGCTTGCAGGTGCAAAGCAATTAACAAGCTGGCATTTGCAGTACTTTTAATTAATTAATTAAAAATTCAAAGCTGACTTTCATTTCTTTAAATGTTTGAACATTTTATCCATCAATAATGAACCACTACTTACTGCTGTGCTACAACAGCTGGTAAATGAAAAAGTCCAACACTGTAAAAAAAAAAGTGCAGAGGTATTTCACGTTTTGCTTTCCTCTTGCAATTTAAAAATGCAACAGAGTGTGAAACTGTGTGATGTACAGGTGAGTCTTGTATGTCTGCTCAGTTGTGATAAATAAAACTCATGCTATACTGCAGCTCAATCTAGAACTGGAATTAAAATCAAAAGTTTGAGTATAAAATGTATTTAGGTTTAATATTTAATTTAACTTTAAAAAATTAAATCCTGTTTGCTTTGGCAAGTCAAAGGATTTTTTCTTAAGAATAAAGTGTTCTGCCCTGATCTTTAAAGGTTAAAATAGCACAAAATGAGACTGAGTAATTTCTAAATGATCCCAAACAATAAACAGTCAGAGGAATGTGCTGTGATTAAATTTACAAGTTGATATCAGTTGAACAATAAATGTATTGTTTTCAGTAGAAGGATTTTGATCAGTATATATTTAAAAGACACTACCATTAATATACTTTAATTAAAACATAAATACTACATTGCTACCTCACTAGGCATTCACTCAGCTGGAACTAACTGTATTTGCTTAATCTACAATTTTAGATGTATTAGCAAAAATAAATGTTGGTGAATGTAAGAGCCTGATTACATATCTTGGGTAAATTGGTGATAATGAGTCAAGAGACTTTGTGTTCATTCACATATATTAGAATAAGAATCATTATGAAATTAAAGCTAAGATTAATCCTGCTAATGACACCACGGAGCATCTGGGAATAAGATAACCCAGATGTCAAATTCACTGTGATACTGTGCTGCTATTTGATAGAGTAACCCCTTGAAGTGTTCTTCTAAGGCAGCTAGCTGGTACCCCACAGTCCCAGCACTTGAAATGCAAATGAGTGACAAGATAGACTAATAATGAGAGCAGATTCTAGCAGTAAGGAAAATGAATTAATTAAAAAAAAATCTGAACCACTGATAAGAACAAGCAGCAGGCAACCCAATGTCCTCAATTAGGGTGGATGACATCTGCAGTGTATTTCTCTCTAATAAAGCCCTCACTCTGTATTCCAAAGCACACGATTCTAACACTGTTAACATTTTAATGTCTTGGGCGTGCATGGTAACATTAATTACAAGATGATTTGGATGACTTCTGAATCTCTTTTATGTCTTCCACTGAGTAAAAATCTGAGTTGCAGCTTTGATATCATAAATAAAATGTAGAGACCTGCCAAGCATTAAAGCTCTCCTGAAGTAACTCAGATCTGCTAAGTTACATTAAACCTTTATAGCTAAGTAAAGAGTATTCTCCATGAATTTAAAGAGGGTCAGTGTCTATACATTTTAATGGCAAAGCTTTACAGGTCTCCAGCATTTTTCTTCAGACCACAGCTGTTGTTGTTTTTAATTACTAATGAGTTTAATCTAATGTTTTGTTGAGCTCAATTTACCTTCTCCATAGCATTTGTTCAGAAACTCACACCAGGATTAAGTGACTCGCTTCCTTGTTTTCCCAGCCCTGGGTCTTCTCCTGCTGACTGCTCTGCTCCTTGTCTGGAAAGCACAATTGTTAGCAAAAACACAACCAAAACAAGATCAAGATTATTGCCAACTTAAAAAAACAAAACAAAACAAAACAAAACAAAAAATCCACACTTTAACTGTGTTGCAAGACTCAGTGAGCAAACCAAGACCGATCCAGGATCCCCACAGGCTTTTCCATTTCACACTCAAATGCAATGGCACCTCATCATCTTTGCATTTTTTCAGCATGCTAACCACCTACTGCACTGCCATCATTCCTGCATCAGCTGCGTAGATGCATTCACTGCAGTAGGGGAAAGAAATTGAACAATGGTCAGCTTTTGTGGAAGAAAGACACAGTGGCCCTGGTTCTCTACTGCTCTGAATTTTAAGGCAGTACAGTAAAGCTGAAGAGAAACTCTTCACATGGTTTTGTAGCCCAGTTCATGTCAGTGTAAATGCAAGGAGCAAAGGCATGCAGAATCAAGGTTTTATTTTCTCAAATGAAAGCCTGAACCAGACAATGAACCGTCACTACTGTTTGGAACAGGACAAGGATGTATCATGCCTTTTTGGCACTGCTACCAGTGGTGTTAGGAAATAGACTCCCTTTTGTGAATCTCTCCCTGGGGATGGCTGAAGCAAGATACTCAACCTTCTGAAAGCTTCAGCCATCTCACAAAATTTTACTCCAACATAGGTTGCAATGCACAGTACCATAAGAGCTTTATGAGAAACACCACTGTAGGAAAGGCTCTTACATACTTGGAAACAAACATGTCTTTTGGGTAAATGAGCAAACGTAAATGCACAAGTTGACCAGAGCCTTTGTGCCAAAGGTGTAGGACCACAATGGACTCACTGGCATGTTTGTTTTTTTTTTTACAAGAACAAAGTAACAATCATATGACAATTCACAGCAAAGATTTGTGGTCATGAGGTTTGTGATGAGAAGCTGCTCAAGCCATTTAATCTCATTATAAATCTCCTCCCCCAGAATCCCACAGCTGTGCCCATTTCTGATGACATTTCTGGGACACCACCACTAGCCTGGCGTCTGCTTTTTCAGGTTCCAGGGCACATACACTCTTCTTTGTCTCTCTCTCAGCTCTATGTGAACACACACGTACACACAACACACACCTTCCTTTTTCTCATTCCACACTCCCCACCCGCCCCGCCCCAAATATATTGATGAGAGACTTTTACCGGTCCAATTAAATTTTGTACAACTCTGAGACAAGATAATTGAAGAGAAATTAAGAAGAAAGCAAACTGGCCTTGGGATCTGTGCCTTCAACAACGTTTTTAGGTGCATTTTAGAGGGTAATTTATACAAACTCTCATTTAATGCAGCCGTTCTTTCATTTTTCAGCCTTCACAGCCTCAAGAATTAATGAAGCACTGAGAAATTTCAGAGAATACCTTGATGTTAATAATTTTAAACCCTTCCTCTGAGGAGCAAGGGCAATTATTTCTACTGTTATTTTGTTGCAGTAGATCTTGACTTGCAGGTGGAGCCAGCTGCTCTGGTACAGTTACACTTGTTCTTTATGCCAATAATTTGAAGGGATTCACTATTCACAATTTAAAATGCTTTCGTTGATATATTTTAAAAAGTGCATCCTTTTAGATACTTCAGTCCATGATTTGCCCATGATTAGTCTTCTGTGGACATCCACTCCCCTGGGGGTTTTCATTTTATTTCATCTCTGCTTTTTAGCTTATATGTTCATTCTCCTTTTACCTCCTCTAGATCAACAGTGCAGGAAAAGGACTTATAAAGATGGAATTATTCACTCATAGCCTCACCTATTAAGAGCATTGAAAAGCTTGCTCAAGTACACCCAAAGCTTAGCACAGAATGTCTACGCCTAGAAGTTAATCTGTACAATCAGCTCCAGCTATTGGAATGTTTGTGCAACTAGGAGCACAGAAAACAACAAAATTCTTTTATTGTAGGTTTGCAAGATGAAAGTACAAGCTGAAAATCATCCTCATCTGCTGTCCTTGACATGCATGCCATGGCTTTGTTGGTGGTCTTCGCTAAGAGACAGAGACTGATCTTGTCCCAGGCTACATTACTCATCCTATTAATCAGAGCCTTAATGACTATTTCAAGTCAATTTTGAGCAGAAATGAGCACTAACTGCCTTCCTGCTTTCTGAAGAAGCTGTCTAGTCCTAAGAATGGCTTTGTACCACCCTCTGCCTTGCTGCTTCACTCTGCTCACCCCTGCAATCCCCTGTCAGTGAGCTGGAGGCCCAACACTCTCTGACCTCTGTTGTTTTCATTCCTTGGAGATGGCTTGCTAGGCTGTCTTCACACAGCACTGCACGGCTGCAATGGTTTTAACTTAATCTGTGATAAACCATAAATTTCAAAAGAGTTTTAAAACTCCATGGCCTGTTTTTCTCCTCTGAAAATACTACCAGAGTCTATTAGGAGACAGCGTGATGCATCTCCTTGTAAGAGCATAGAGTAAATGCATAACCACTGAAGCCACCAAAGAGGGGTTTTATTTGTAACAGAAGAAGTTTCATTATAGGAAAAAAACTCTAATTAAATATGCATAAAATGTGGTTTTTAAATAGCTGGAAAAGCTTGTAATGTAACCACAGGGACAAACCACAGAGACCCAGAGGGGGAAAAACCATTGAAGAGTTAGTAGAAACACTCCTTTAAAAAAGGTAGATGGTATGGTTAGACGCTATCCCTTTAACCAGGTACTTTTAGTAAACTGCAAGCCAGCAGGTTCCAAGAACAACTATACAGGGAATTTCAGAGGCAAAAGTTACACGGGTCTTGTCTTCCCTTGTGCTTGGGCAAAAATGCCATTAATATTAATGGCAGACAGGCATGCATGTAAAGGAGAGAAACCCCTAATTAGTGTCGTAGCACATGCAACATTCCTAACAGGGAAACCATTTTGTATGCCCTAATTGCACAAAATTGGCAACAAGTTACCGTATGCATTTGTATCAAAGGCTACAGAAGCTCATGAATTCTCCAGTGGTAGGAAAACGTGCCCATACTGCAGAGTTTGGGTGACAAAAGCAGTCTGTGCATGTGTTATCCTTATAACCTCTGCTACCTAGGCAAAGGTAGCCCTCCAGGGGTTCACTGGCTACCATTCCTGCTGCATCCCTTACCTCTCAGAGGGAAAGCACAAGCACCTGTATTCTCCACCAAGGCAGAGATACTTTTCCGAATTTTTTTACTTAAACAGATGTGATGGATCAGTCTCTGATGAGATGCAGATATTACAAAACTGCACTGAAAACATACTGTAGCCTTACAAAAATATGAGAATGGCACTGATCATGGTCGAAAAGAGTCTTCTCTCTCTCATTTACAGATTTCTTCACATAATGTGTTACTAAAAATCACAAGAAAGTCTGTTTGGCTGCAGAAAGACATCCAAGGTCCAAGTCACACCTGCTGCAATTTCATCTAAATACAAAGCCTTAAGATTTCTGCAAAAGGTTTTCAGAACTCATCTCACATTTAAGTCAAAAGTTTGTGGGTTTTTTTGCTAGCTAAAACAATAAACTATTTTTATATGCAAGCAAAAGTAAGTGGTGAAATGGAATTATATTAGCAGCAATTGTGATAGTATGTTTTTACAGAGAAAACCCCTGTGTTCTTGTAACAACTACCTTTTCAGATTTTTTAAATCTTTAAATATACATTACTTAAGCATCTGTTTTCCTCTCTTAAAAACATCAGAGCAAGTAATTCTTCCAGTAACTCAGCTGACTTCTCACTGATGCAACAGACCTTGTTTTTGCTCCAGAGACAGAAAAATATCCTATTCTACATCTTTTAATTTTTAAACTGGAGAAAGGAAATACTGTGTGAAACATTTTCATCTAAATACTTCATTGGAAGTCAACATAAACAGAAGACTGGCATCAACCTACTTAACAAGAAACATGACTGGCTCGCTGTTTTCTTCACTAAACACAGAAGTTTCTTTTAAAAAGCACTTTTTTTCCCTAAATTATTTTTAAAGCATTAGCCTTAATTCTTCCAGAACCAAAATCTCAAAGGGAACAAAGCAAAGTCTGAGAACGTGAAAGTTTAATCACCTAAGCGCTCAGGTAGTGACAACATATCCACTTCACCGAGTGCAATAAGACAAATCTGCTCATGTTGTATTTGTGGATAGACTGTTTGGCCCCTAATTCTCAACTTGGACAAGTTAATGTTTCCCTGGCTGGTCTACTGTCATGCCCATCTGTCGAAGTGGCATAGTGCCCATTCACAAGGTAGAATGCCAGTTTGAACCAGAGCGTGGATACTAACCAAAGACCAGTTTAGGAGGAAAGCCGATTGAATGCAGCTAATGACACCTTATTTACAGAAATCCTCCTGGTGTCAAGCAGTGCCAAATTAAGAACACATGCTACATTACAAGGATCACATCTGTTAACAAATATTGGCACTTTGTCACTGGCGTCTGCCTCTTTTGTTAATCCGCTTCAGTAGTGAAAAGGCTGCCTCAGAAGAAGAGGCGTTCAGGCCTCGGCCTACCAGGATAATCACAGTTTCGCTCACCAAGAATTTCCCAGCAACAGGCCAAAGTCTGTCATTGTTACTCCTGCATCCTTCTCTTCCCAGGGGCTGGTGATGCCCTGTAAAAAGCTGTGAAATTACAGCATCATAGTACCTATTCAAATGAGCTTTTCCATGTGTTGGAGGGTTTATTAAGCCTATTGTCATCCTGTCAGCAACAAGAGGAACATGATTGCAGAAAACAGAGTGACAAGTAATAAAAAGGGGAGAAACGACTGTTGTATATTCTCACTACAGCCGAGTTTGCAAGCTAAGTAAGAAATTGAATTAAACACCTCAGCCCAAAGGAAAAACCAAAACCAGAGAGTACTAAACACAGTGTTCTTTGGACAACTTTGCATGTTGGATTTTGCTTTTTGGTTTTTTAAGCTGAGTAGCATGGCTATATTAAGGCATGAACAATATAGGCTAGTACACAAAGGCCTCTGTACTGAAGGCATGTGATTACAGTTCCAATTTTAAGAGTATTTCCAGTTTCTACCATAACAACAACAAATTGGAACAAGTTCACCACTTACAAGCACCATTGCAATCCCTGCCAAAGCCTGGGCTCATGGTCCTGAGCAGGCAGTTTGCCATGAGTCAGGCCATAGACAGAGAGACCAGAAGCTCATACTCCTTGCCAGCAGTTTCAGCAGTCCTCTGTGTGGCTGGGGAGGAGAGAGGTGGGCTAGCTCCTTTTGGGAGCTGTTCCCACACCTCCTCTTTTACTGTCTGGAAAGCAATGGTATCTGCACTCCTAGCAAGTCTCTCATTTACCCTTAGTCCAGGAGAAAGGAAGGAAGGTATAACGGATGCAACATGAGGGCGAGACTGAAGGGGATGCTACTGTGTCCTGCCTTCTAGAGTCAGAGGCAATCAATTCCAGGGATCACCAACTTTCAAGGATGGTGTAAAGATATCATGGCAGCTGCAGCATTAGCATGACACTTGTATGAACTTCCTTTCAGGTATCTCACCTTAGTGAAGAGGCCAGGATTTTCTATTCTCTATAGCAAATAAGCTATAATTGCCTGGCTGGCCACATTGCAGCATGGTGCATCACTATGGGTAATTTACAATAGGATGGGAAGGTCTTGGGTGGGTTTTTGGTAACCAGCAGCTTTCACCAGAGGTAGCTTAAAGGATTAGTTGAATTTTCTTGAATAGGCAACCAAGAACAGCAGTCCTGAAGAATCTTTTTTGTGTTTGCTCTAGAAAGAAGAAACTACATTTACACCTTTTAGGACACTAAGGGAACAGAATGATGCTTTTGGGAACAAAATGAGTTATTTTCACTTCTTAGTCACACGTAGCTGTTGTTCAATAAACCTCTGTCCAAGAAGTACTGCTAAGTATTACTATTTAGTTCACATCATCTTAGGTGATGAGACACCTGGCTCTTTTCTCTGGAAAGAGTTTCCGTTGTTCACCCTGCTTTTTCAGTTACACCAATCAACCATGCTAGCATCAGTCCCATGAGCTGGGTGTATTTTGGTAGCATTCAGAGATCTAGTGTTCCTCAGGAAGCCTTGAAGATAACATGGCATAAAACTATTAGAACAACTCTGTCCTAAACCTCATCAGCAAGCACTGATCTTTGTGAAGGTTCAGCTTCCAGTTTCAGAGTGAGCTAGATGAACTATTTAAAATTAAAAGGCATAACAGGGCTGTATACCTGTGCCTTCAGTGTACATGTAGAAATTACTCTCTCCTAGCACCTAAAAGATATTCTTGTATGCTCTTACCATGGTTAAAATATCAAGCAAAGGATTTGTTTTATTTCTACTGTTGGATGAAGACCATACAAGCATTAAGTTTACTATGTTCTTCAGAGGCACCACAGTGTTTCACTCACCAGCTGTAAAGTTTAATCAGTTAGAATATACAAAAAGGAACTCAAGATTTTGTTGAATGATCCTGGAAAGTTATAGTTACCAGTCCTTCCTCTTCCTTTGTAGCAGCATGTCATGAGCAAAGACATTGCTTTACTAGACAGAAACACACAATTAGGAAAGAGGAAGCAGGTATCTTACACCACATGTAAATCAAGAGAGTTCCCCAACATCTCCAAACCAGCTGTCAGCCCACACACCTGCAAAACTTTGAGACAAACAGGCACACAGTAAGAGACGCATTTAACAACAATAAATAAAAAGACATGCTATTGTATTCATCTGAATAAAGTCCAGCTTGTGACAATCTATTTCAGAAAAAAAAAAAAAAATTACCACACATAGGATAGAAACATCACTCTCCAGCTTGGGCTGGTGAATTTATTTTGCTTAAATAGTCTTGAAGCACCAAATGACATTTGTGATAATGTCACAGGGGAAAGTGTTTAACTGCCTCCTAGATTTACCTGGCTTGTGAAAGATGCAATTCTAAAGATAGATAACAACATTCCATTTATACACCTCTTGTCATCCAAATTAGTCTTTCTGTTTTGTCAACTGCATAGGAATATCCAAAAGCCACAGTCAGTACTGGAGACAGCTTAAACTAGGAAATAAGAATTTGACTCACTTGAGAACCAGCATCTGAACTACAAGAGGCACAACATAATTAACCACAGCTCAACTTCTGAGCTAGGTGTGTCCTTGGCGTGTTTGTTGCAGGCTGAGCATACATATCCTCAGGATCCAGCTTTCACCTTGGCCACACAGCTGTCAATCCCAGCAAAGATGCCATTTACAAGTTCACCTAAGTCAATGTTGCTTAACCGGGTAAAAAAGTGAAACCACCAAGAGCATTCCTCAGCACACATAATGGTTCCAGTACAAACCCTGGTCATATCTGATTCTTGCTCACCAGGGAAATGCACTGGAATCTCTGTTAAAAGTGACATATGTGCCTATAGAGTCCAAGTTACATCACTTAATTTTAGACACACGAGCTAGATGTCTCATCACTCAAATGCTATATCTAGAGAATGTGTACCTCCAGAAGGCATTTAATGTCTCAGGTCAGTTAAACTGCCTTTTTTAATAATCTCTCCCACCCCCATAACTAGAGAGAAAGCCAAGGGTGATGTCTCAGATTGTTACTGCTTGGTGGCAGGAGTCACCTTTCATTTGATGCTCCTGGCTCAGAGAAGCAAAATGGTGTTTCTTGGCTAGTAATGAATCATCAAATACCTGCTTATCTAACCCTAAATGCCACATCACACTCTTTAAGGGTTCTTGTCTGGTCAGTGAGTCCAGGTAGATTGTCCATCTGCATCTCCAGCCCTGAGGAGGCTGCATGGAGCTGTTAGCCTGCTCAAGATATACCGAAGCTCTGGCAAAGCCTCGCAAACTGGCAACCATTGAGGAACCAACATCAGCACAAGAGAAGATTTTTACTCTAGTACCATTATGAGGTTCCACAGGTGCCTGTCTTATAGGTCTACTGAGACTCTGCAGCAACCGAGATCTTTGCTGAATAAAGTAATAATGCTGACAGGACTGCTCAACAAGCAGCACTAATAGAAAGAAAACCAAAACACAAAAGAGAATGGCTAATAGACAAATGACCCCATTCATGTTGTATTCTTTTACAATAACATAACATTTAAAATACTAATTTAGATACCTTTAAAAGGCTAAGGATAGAAGATAAGAGGCTGCAGGGTGCAATTTCTACAAACCTTAACTAATACATCCACCTAAAACCAATTCCTATTTCTTAGTAAAACAAGTCCTTAGAATTTTTTCCAAAAGTCTTCTCAAGCCAAGTAATGTTCCAAGTGCCAGCTCAACAAACAGAAATGGAAACTTCTGTCAGAGAACACTGTTAAAAGTGTAATTAAAGTGATCTGCATGGATTTTTGTTAGCTGTGTGGAAGAGCCTGCTTTTACACGTTTTATCAAATGCTGCCCTCTAGTGAACAGAGCACTTGGAGATGAGCGTGGGCACACACACATACACACACCAGTTGTAAGGTCTGAATGAAAAACTTAACTGAAAAAAAATCCAAGTACATACCAATCTAGACAAGGGAGTTAAATGAGATCTCTGGATCATTAGCAGCAATTCTTACACGGTCAAATCACTGCTGGTGAAGTTTCCCCCTCTTACTATTGTATAAGCATCCGAATGCAATGTATTTAGCCATTACAGTATATTCTGTATGATCTCCACACCTCTCTATTGTAAACCTCCATCAGGCATTTATATTTCATATGCTTAAGTTTTAATTATAAGTTTCACCATCTGTGAGACTCATCATACAGGTAGCTTGTTTGGAATTACATTCTGTCAAATTAACCTACAAGACAACAGTGTTCAGTTCTCTGTATAGATATCTGGAAGCACGTCAGGGAAGAAAAGAGCAGTGAACAATGTCTGTCACCATGCTCAATTCATACCATTCTTTCTCCTTTTCCCATGCAAGGGATATCTCCTATTCCTTGCTTGCTTACAGAAAATATAAGGTTCTGCTTCATAGCCATTGATGAAAAGAAGTGCTCTGACAAACAGGCGGAGGGGAAAAAAAGCATGGAAATTCTCATAAACCACAGATATAATTAAAAAACAAGACAACAAACTAAGACTCTCCAGCTCCCACAATAGTATGCATTTAATGGATTCCAACCTGTTAACAGTTATGATCTCAATATTTTAATAGTATTGGTTTTATTTCTCCATCAAGTAGCAATTTCACCCATTAAGGTAGAATTAGCTGCCTTATAGTTTATGAGCAGCATTTAAGCAGAGGGTTTTGTTTTTCATGGGGTAATTTTCCTGTAAGTGCACACTGGAAATACGCTCTAAGGCTGAGCTTTCCTCATATTGCATATGCTAAACAGGTCCTTTCAGCAATAAAAGGATAACCTAGCACTTATCATTGCAATCCAAAAGACTGTGTGTAATGGGGTCATAAGGAAACATTTCTTTAAGGCAGTGCCCCCCAGTACTTTCTTGTTAAAAAAAAAAAAAAGAATGCTTGTGTTTGGTTAAAGGTACGTGAAATACAACAGGTTAACATTAAAAATTACTGTTTCAGTCACTGCTGCCAAATAGATATTCTGCCCACCACAGCTGGGAGGCAGACATATGAATTAGTTTCAAGCCTCATCCTTCAATCTATCTTAGTAACATATCGATTCATAAGATGGTAGGTATCAGCATTCTATGCATGGGAAATAACCAGGCCTTGACAGCTGCTGGAATTTCTGTTTTCTTCCACACTTTCCAATATGCCTGACAAATTTCACTGCAAAGGAAGCAAGCCTTCAGAAGTGCTGGCAAATGTAAGGGCATCCAGTTCTGTGTGGCTACTCTTACACAGCTTTGAAGAGCCTGGCTTTTGGAAGATATTTGGCACTTATCTCTTAAAAAATATTCTCCTTTCAGGCTTCTCAGACAAAACACTACACAAGAGATGCATGGTGTCAATGCACATTTCTGAAGCTGCTAGTCCGACTCCTTTGGTTTTATCTTTATATCTACATCTGAAAAAGATAGAAATGGCACTAAAAATATAGAAAAAAAGAAGGAGAAATTGTTTCAGAAAATGGAAAATGTAAGGCTTAGGTCAGATTACTTCACGGAGAACATAAATCACTACCACACAAAATTATCTTCTAGATATGTCAAAATCAGATGTTTACATCATGCAAGGAGCTGCTGAATGTGCTGTGCAGAAGGGTTGCATGGAGAAGACTGTTCATTCATAACCACTCATTCCTTAGACCTCTGATGTGACTCCACTGAGGGGACTTCTCAGGTGTACACAGGAATACATCTGCATGACTAGAATTAAAGCCAGCAGGAGATGAAAAAGATAGACCAACACAATACACAACACAGAAAATACCAGTAATCTATGTTCCTATAACAGTGCAAAGCAGGCACAGGAATAATTTTCAGCTGTGAAAGAAGATGGCATTTGCCTTCCTTTCATCCTGACTTCTAGGCCACAAGACAGTAACTCTCCTTCCCCAAAACGACAGTTGCCCACTCTCCAGTGAACATGTATATGATCAGGATTCAAGGGACAAAGATGGCTGGCTAGGTCATTAGCTTTACCTGGTAAAGACCTAGTAGTGGCAGAGAGAGTGAGGAAAACACTGATCCATTGCTCCCTAAACACCCACTAAAAGGAATCCATAGACTGCACTATAGACTTAAACAGACTTAATTATAGCATATGAAGATTAATGAACTCCATAATTTGTGCAACATGGAAAGAACTGGCATCCTGCACAATGAAGCAAATCTGAATAAATAAGGCTTTGCTCTTGCAGAAAGACTTTCAATGCTATGGAATGGGATGCAACCAGCCCTGGCTGCATCTTACCCACCCTAGCAGCTGGGTGCAACTTGAGCAACACAATACGCAAGGCAACTAACCCTAGTGCCAGTTCTCAAGATTTTATTCTAGGTTACATTAGTTTTGGATAAATTCTAGCCTGTGGTTCTCTGTCAACACATAGGGGTCTTATGAAGACTCAATCAGTGTCAAAACAAGGGCTGTGTTTGAAGTGATTCTCCCAGTTTGTGAAGTAGCTCACTGAAATCTACCTCCAGCAAGCCATAGCGCACCCCCCATCTCCCTGTTACCACCAATCCGCTCTCCCCTATTACCCACAGCCCCCCATTACCAGAGCTGTGTGACATACACATAACTTCTGCTCATTCCCCCTGCCAAGTCAGGCACGGTTCTGCCACTGACAGCAAAAATTACTGCCATTAGTTTGACCGCAGGGCCCTGGGCAGAGCCATTCACTCAACTCTGACACCCATCCTCACCCTAGAGCAGGGAAAGCTGCAGAAGGATATGTAAAGGGTTCCTCATTCCACTGCACACTTTCCATTTCCTATCCAACTAGCACAAAAGTTAAAAACCCAGTTTGTGCTGGACTTCCGTGCTAGCTAGACACCTGCTGATTCCATAAGCTCTCTGTCCACAGAAGCTTCACTGCGTTAGATTTTTCCTTTCTGAATTATGCCAATTGCAAGTTAAGCCTCTGCTCACAGAAACATTTATTCAAGTTCACAGAGGATGTTCCTGTCCCACAACCAAGCACTCAGGTGCTTTGCCTGTTTTGAAGGAGCACATCACAACAATGCTGGATGCAGTTTAACTGACCTGGTTTAAATTCACACCAGTAGCTGTGACGTAGATTCATTTTTTTCTAAACATTTCCTTAAAACTGTCAAATGGAACATTTCTGTAACTTCCATCCTGACAGCTCTGCAGTCCGACCCAGATGAGGTTGAGAGAACTGTCTTCCTCTAAGACCTACTGTGCACCTGAATTGCTCATCCCATACCTTTCAAGTTTCATACCTATGCAAGACTCCCTAACTTAACTGTTTATCCCTGTAAACACTATAGACAAAAGTTCCTAATCCTAAGAGAGGCCAAATCAGAGGTTAAATTCTATCTCCCAAATATTTGGGTGAGAGATGCAAAGCACATAAAAAAATGCTTTTTGCATACCATTTCCAAAGTCTGTTTGCAAACAATAAGTCTATTGTGTCATTAGCTAGTCAAGGATTTCATCATCTCTTTTCATAGACAGTGGACTTTCAGTAATGGCACACGCAGAAAGGCACTTTATACAACTCACTGCACTTCCACATGTGCTCAGCTGCTGTCTGTTGTTGACTGCTCACAGTTGAAACCCATGAATACACCTCATGACTGGCAGCATTCTAGCTTGGCATAGTTTAGAGCAGATCTCCTCCCACCAGTTCAGGTCACGTGCTTTTCTTCACTTTAATTTACTCAAGTAGATGGATAATGCTATTCAGACTTGGCTTGAGTTTGCACAGATGAATGCTTGTGTACATACATATGCACGTGTGTGTTTATAATACACAGCTATTTACGTCATACAAAAATCCTGCATAAAATCCTTTTGCAGAAATAAAATACATCTAAGCAACAGCCATGCAAATATCTATTTAGGCAAATACCATGATAGTAAAATCATCATTGCAAAATAGGTTACAAGTAGAGTACCCAGTCCTGCTTCCCCTTGAAAGAGTGACAAAACTCCCCTTTAATTTCAGTGGAAGAAACTCTGACATCTAAAGAGCCACCATCCATCAAATATGCTGTCCTGTTAATATTTTGCCATTTTAGAAATAAAAATAATCCAAGAAGAGAAATTAAGCCTCATTATAGATTCTTCTTGGCTTTGCTTATTAGTCTCCATTGTTTTCTGAGACTTTTCATGAAAATGGAAGTTTTCAAAGCCAACAGTTGACTGTTGGTCCACTCTTACCAAAGACAAACACAGATTTGTTTGAAAATTTACTTAAAAACCTGCTCCCAGGTTAAGACCTTGGATGCCAAGTTTCAGCCCAGAGTGAATTTTTATGGCCGAGATCTAAACCCTTGAAAATAGGAAACTAATACGGCAAGGATTTAAAATAATAGAAAATGTTTCACATAATATAAATCCACAAGCAGAGTATTATATTTAAGTCTTAATATCTACATAGTTGGATTATCTTATATCTTGACAATCACACTAAGTAATCTTGCCTCCTTTCCCCTTCCTTTGATTCAGTGTTTCATTCTTATGCATTAACAATGCTCTGGGCCATAAAATACTGTATTAATATTAGTTTGTCACAGTAGACTAAATTTAGAACAACTCATTAATATGAGAGAGAAAAAGGCATTCTGCCAGGAGTGTGAGTGACTCCATAAGCTCTTAAGGCTATAAGTTATGCAGATATGCCACTTGAACTAGAGAGATAGAAATTCTTTTTGTTACTAATAAGAGATTCTATTAGTTGAAGCTGATTCTATTTCTAATTAAGAAATGTGGGAAAAGGCAATTTTACCATTGGACGTCTCTCTGATATGTAGCTGGAATAAGCCATACACCACCTTTCCCTGCTTTCTGGTCAGACAGGATTCGCAGCACTTGCACAGAAGGAATTTTCCCCTGCAGTATACAGGAAAAAAAAAAAAAAAACACAACTCCACTATAGCATTTTCTTTGGTACAATCATAACCTGTGTATCCAGAAGAAAGTTCAGCAATAAGAGCTATTTCAAAACAAATCTCGTAATGTTTAGAATTGCCCCAGTGAAGAAAGTTTTCATTTCTCACAAATCTAGCCTTTCATTCGTATAGTTTCATGCCAGTAATGCCTTCTCAAAGGTTGTCAAATATTAATTTTTTTAAATTTAGTCCCTTGCTAAGCTACAAATATTCATGTTTAACACCAAGTAGCAGTTCAGGGGCTGACAACAGTATGTACCTTTTGAATGATGCATAGAAAGCAGCAGTTAGCACAAAGACAAAGCCACCAGATTGGTCTCAGGGAAACCCAGTGTCTGAATTTTTCATGATTCCTCTAGCACTTAAAGAATAAGAAACTGGCTACTACTGTTGGGAGATCAGCATTGTGAAGGTCAGAGCCCAAAAACATGCAAGTGAATCAGGTTTTGCCTGGGGAAAGTGAAAAGGGATTTAAGCTGCTTAAGAGAATTATAAAGATTTTTTAATGTATTTTACAAACACTGTAGTAGCTAAACAATAGCTATAAAAATGAGAAGAGAATCATATCCACCTACTATTCATTGCTTGTAAGTCTCAAAATAAAGGACCTTTTCTTTACATCTGAAGGCTTAAAACTTCCAGAGATCATCATTCTTCTTACAGACTTCTCATTACGCTTCTTTTGCCTTTTAAGAACTGCAACTACTTCAGTAGAAAATTGATAAATGGAAAGTGTAAAAGAAATGCAAGAATTTCCCCATGCTTACAAAAATGCAATGGCAGTAACGGGATGTCTTAATTACTCCACAGTCCGGTGGCTTGCTTATGTGTTTATTTTCCATAGCAGGCAAACTTTACTTGATCTCATAATTATTTCTAGGAAGTATAAATCGATTCCATGGGGGAAGAAAAGAGAAAAATAACAGAAAATGCTTAGAAAAACATTACACTGTTTAAGCAACCGATGGCTTCACCTGTCATCATCTAGTTAAGCTCTTAATGAGTTATTTTCTATTCTTGGTCACATCTGATTTCTTCTCTTTTTTTTTTTATATAAGTCCCTTTGAACAGCTGGGAGTTACAGCATCCTTTGATCACAGTATTCTGAATTTTCAGTCAAAATGAGGACATTTTTGTCCTTACTTGGGCTATTTTTACAAGTGTATTTCTCCAAGTATGTTTTTGGGCATCACTTTGCAGGCACACAAGGAAGCTGAACAATTAATGTATACATTTTTACATAAATGTTTATAAATTTAGTAAAGGGAGAAAGCTTTGCCACAAGAAACCTCAGCTCTTTTGAAGGCAGTTTTCTAATGATGACCCTTGGCATGCTAGCCCACATGGGATTCCTCTGAGAAGAGTCTGATGAAAATTAGTCTATTCTCATTTCAAACAGAATTTTGCTGAAGTCCTGATCAGAGCATCAGCATGGAGTCCAGGGAGACAACACACGCTACTTGATTCACTCCGCAGCCTCCCTCTCCTGGTAATTGTTGCAGGAACACATAGTGACAAGACTATAGGATGTGAGGGGTCTGGATGTACTCAGGCTGTTACTCTCTGTTTAAAGATTTAAACCATCAGGGTATGATAAGGCTTTTTGATGTTCATTGAACATGGAGCTTGGGTACAGAAGAAGGGGAAAGGGCTTCACCGGAAGGCAATCATCTTTCAGAGCCACAGTAAGACTGAGAGAGGTGGGAAAATCTCAGTCTCAGCATAGACATGGAACAAAGGGAGATGAAAGGGCTAGGGTGAAGAAGGGGCCAGATCTGGCTGTGAGGCAGAACTTGCACTAAAAGATAGTTCGATGCCTTAAAAAGCAGAAAAAAACATTTAGTGTTCTTGCTCCATTAACATACACTTTTGGCTAAAATTTAACTGTTCTGCACATTATTTTCCAGTTTATGTTGACACTAGGTTTAAACAATGCCTCTGGCTTCTTTTGAAATGATTTAACGAATGTACTTTGTCAGATGAGCATCATTTCCTAATTACACAGGAAAGTATTCGGTGATGAACTGTTTTAAAGACCAGATACAATCTTGTCGTTCGTAAGGGACAGACTGAAAACAGGCTGGTGCCACACGTTGCTGTATAACGCAGGTGATGGTGCAAGGAGGGACAGAAAGGTTCCTTGTCTTAAACACAGCAGATCTATAGCTAGGCACCTTTGCCAAATATTGAGAGATATTACCATCACTAGGTAAGGCTAATATGCCACCATTTCATCATCCAAAAGCGAATGTCTGTTTCCAACAATAATCAAGGGCCTAATCCTGCACCGTGAATGTTGATGAGCACTTTTGACTCTCATTAGCTGTAAAGGGAGAGGAGAGGAATCAGTAGGCCATAGGATCAGGCTCTAAAATGAAAGAGAGATTTGAAGGAGTTGTCTGCATGATTTCAGATGCTGGGAGGAGCAGAAAAACAGTTTGATCTGAGCATCACTTCTATGCTCAGAGAGTTTCACAGCACCTCCACTGTACAGCACTGTCATTTTGTAGGTCCAATAGGCATTTGCCAGCACTAGCAGCTCTGAAATAAGAGAGAAGGTAAAGGATTCACACAGAAAGCTGAGTGTTATGCTGATCAAAGTTAGAGTTACAGGGATTTATATGCACCTTTCTAGCTAAGAAACAGTGTCTGTTTTTTTAGACTAATCTCACTGGGCCAAATTTACTCTGATGTAACTCAAAGCATATCCGAAGAATTACTGCAGAGATAAAGTGGACCCAGTCTCCCTGTGATGTTATTTATAATCTGTGTGTTTTGCTCTGTAATAGAATATATAGTTAGCAGGTTGCTTGACTGCATTCACTTCCAAGGGTGCAGAAGTCTATTGACTTCAGCAAAGTTAATTCTGAGTTTGATGAAGGAGATTCACATCAAAGCGGTAACAAGGGCTATTCCTAAAAATCATTCCTAGCTGTTCACTGATCTTCTTAACTTGGCATTAAGAGCTATATTAGTGCTCACATTAGGCTCTGCATTCTCCTTCAAATCTGAAGTCTGACACCCTTTTTCTAACAGCTAAATGCATCTGTTGTGAAACCGCCCGGTCCTGCAGTGTGTACTGTGAACAGTCTGCTTCTGTCAAAGTGCTTAGCACCTATGTCTGGAATCCAAGTTAGGCTTCCAAATCCAAGTCTGGCATTTTCAGAAGCATTTAAGAGACTTATATGCTTAAATCGTACTGACAGTCAATGATGGCAGTCAATGAGACTTGTCTTCCTAAATCAGTTAGGTTTTCTGAATGTTAGATCCTATTGCATTCCAGTAACAGTTGTTTGCCTCACAGCTAAGGCTTTGAAAAATATAGACAACAAAATAACACTGCCACAAAATTAACACAGAGCGTAGGCATCAGTTGTATAAATTGAATCTTTCCATGATCAGCCCACTCTAAATGGTAAGATCTGTAAAAGTGATTCCTCTCTATCCAGGACCCTCTCCAGACTTTCTGTGAGGAAAGGAGCACTAGTTAATGCACAGGTGGTCCATCTGTGACAGTCCAGATAAAGCCCACTTTATTGGTCACCGTATTGGCCAACTTCCACTCAGACAGGAATGGAACTTTCTTTGCTGCCATTACCAGGAGAGGCGTGTGTTTGTTTAAACTTCTGTCATCTTCTATGACCATTTGGTATGAAAATTTTCCTTTGTTCTGAGAGGAAAACAAGTATGATCATCATTTGTCATTATTTTGAACAGCATGAGCAGTAAACCTAGGGACCTTGCAGGAAGCTACAGACAAGACCCAGAAGATGCTGCTATGCCATCCAAGTCTCTGTAGGGATAGTTGATGTGGTGTTTATGTAATCGCAGTTGCAGGAAACAGAAGCTGAAGAACAGTTTGGGATTGTTTTAAATGGAAAATGTATTCCCTTTCTTTCATTTCCTTTAGTTGCTGCCACACAACATATTCATCTGCAGCCATCAAAGAAATTATGCACGGAGCGGTAGCTCACCCAACCCCCTGTGGCTTCAGCCGACACTTTAGAAGCTGGGATCCAAAATGCAGTCCCAGACCATGGATGTCCTAGTTTTGCCATGCAGCACTCCTTCCTCAGACAAATTAAAAAATGCAGCTTTGTATGAGCTGACAACCAACAGCACTGAAAAGGGCCAAAGTTTGCATGATTCATTGCAGTCACCGCAGGGACAAAGTCTATAGGAACCAAAGAAGCCTCAGTGGGATTTAACAACTTCAGCCCATGGCTGAAGAAAGCAAGTTCTGAAGACACAAATTTAACCTGATTTCTTGTGACACAGTCAATTGTGGAATAAGTGCTATAATAGACACATACTGTAACAAGAACAAAAATTGCACCAGTTGCTTTTGTGTTATTATACTTCCGGGTGCTCTCACAAAAACCTTCCCCAGAAAAAAAAAAAAAAAAATCAATAAAGAAGATTGTGCCCAGCAGTCACCCATTACAGAATTAAATCCATATGCCAACACAAAACAATGAAGAAAACAAAACTAACAAGGGATCCATTTGGCTTTGTTTGACTTTGCCTGCCAGAGAATGAGAATGCAAGGCTGGGTGCAATTTAATGCAAACCTTGGCCTATCCTGGTCATGCATATGACTGACCCTCAGGGCAAGACCATCAATTTTCTATTAAAGATCAGAGAGTTGACATATCAAAGTCAACATCTAGCTGAATAACTGCAGTAACTTGATAATAATTCTTTTGTGGATTTCAGAGTGGCTTTTCAGTAAAGTATCAGAAAGGTAGCAGTTTTCAATCCTGACCCAACAAGATCTGAATATGAAATAAAGGATTTGAGCTTGATCTCCCCATGATACGAGGATGAATGTTCTGGTAAATGTTAACTTAGTGCTCTGAATAGCTCAGTAATAGATGGGTTTAGGCTGTAATAGGTTTAAAATGTCAACTTATTGAATAATAATTTCATGTTGTACAAATACTACGTGTAAGAAGGGATTTGTTTTGCAAATTTTGAAATAAATGAATAGATTTATGATGTCCTTCACTGTTCTGGTCAGAATGTTACACAAGAACATAAATCAGTTATGCATCAATAATATCCCTCCCTCATTGTTTCCCTGTGTTATTCTAAGTAGGTATCACAACTCACGAGCTTTGTTTACTCCTTGCCCTTAAGTAGCTTGATAATTATGTTTTGGACCCCGTGACAAGAATGATAATTATTCATACTGCAAATGAATGACAGAAAAAAAAGAAACTTCAACAGATCTTTTCCTTGAAATTCTGACACCCAAAAACTCAGGACAGTGTTAAAACATCATTCCATCCGTTCTCTACCGAGTTCTTACTGAAGCAAGATCCAAACCAACAATCAGATTCAGAAGCCATAACAATCCAATGCTGCCTGACTGCTGACACATGGATGGAAGCACTCAAGCTGCTCCCTTTTCACATCACGCTATTTCAGCCATTGCCTCCTGTCGGTGCGCTGATGTTAAGCAACCTGTAGAGTATGGCTGGCATTCTCAGGAAGATGATACCAAGCAATTGACCATATGGCATTTTGGAACATAAAGGCATTCTGTGGGCCTTTTTATTTTTTAATTATGTTTTTCTTTATTCCCTCTCAGCTTGCTCCCATCCAGATCTTGCACTGAACTGACCTCTATGTATGCTCTCACACTTACGTAAGTGATGCTTATTGTAGCTTACATAGGTTTTGAAACACTAAATTGATACCAAGTTACCTGTGGCTGAAGAATCTTAGCGGTTTCCTTTTTCTGCCTGACCTTGAAACCATTAGTTGATCTTTAACATATTAATCAAGAACCAAAGATATAAACCAAGCCAAAACTGTTCAGAAACACATTCTTTATGTCAGAATCAGAAAGAGATGGGATAATGAGGAGGGTTAGCTAAGCTGAGTTATTCCTTCCACTTCCTCTTGATGAGTGCCAGTAGCTGTGTGGCTTGCTCCCCAGTAAGAGCCATGCAGCAAAAAGCCCTGTCTTCCAGAGCTGCTGGAGGCCTGGAGGGTCACACCTGCTGTACTCAATTATTCGATGGCCTATTTTGCACAAATAGCTTCATGCATTCAGATTTATTTAAATCTCCCGAAGAAGCATAGGCCTTCATATCACTGGGCAAATAACCCTGTCCCAATTGCAGCTAGTGAACCGAACTTGAGACACTCAAGTGATTAGAGCACACTTCAATTAAGTGTGGTGCTGTTCTTTGCTTCCTGACCTCAAACTGTTGACTATCATGGCCACAAGGTTAAATAAGCTCCATGGTTAAGCTGAGAATAAGCTGTAGTCGTGGGCAAAGAGATTCTATCTAAATTGTCCTACACCGAGAGGAAGAATCAAGAGCCTAAATTCCAGAGGAGACATGCCCCAATCACTCTGCCGTGGAAGTGGTAGCTTGAAAGGCAGATCCTGCTGTGAGACAAAGTTTGGGAGCATCCAGCCATCTCTATGGGAACTAGTTGTGATACTATAAAACAAAAAGTGATGATTTCTGTGTAAGATAAGGCACAAAGAGGAGGGGAGAGGCTGGGCTGTGGAAAGCAGTTCTCGCTCTCATACAAATTATCTTAGAGAACAATATAGGGATTACAGGAAATCATAAGCCAAGTAAACTGCTTTTTGGATAAGTATTTTCTGCTTACAAGGCTGCCCTCAAGGCAAAAGTTGCTCTTTAAACAGAATTTGATTTTAAGGGCAAATTTACAATTATAATTAGCTGCAACAAGCAGCCAAACCCAGAGGGAGGCTGCGTTCAGGTCCTAAGTACGCTGCCTCACAGTCTGGCATGTTCACAAGCCCCCGCCTTGGTGCCTGACCCCAAGCAACACCCTCCAGATAGTTTGTGGGTCATGCTGACTGGGGCACTCCTGTGCTCCAAGAAGGAAAAGGAAGTGGAGAAGGGGACACTGGTTGGAAACAATTATATGATTAAGTAAAGCACTTCAAAGCTGATCACAGAAGTGACTGAGCTCTCAAAGAAACTACCAGCACAGAATAACTTGAAGAGTTTTCCAGGCTGAATTGCCAACTCTTGTTTCAGCTTTGCCTGAACTCTCCTTAAGTCAAATAATATGTATAAGTGCTTCAAACTAGGGAAAACGAGGCAAGGAGAAGATTGGGGAAAAGCCTGCAACCAAAAACCCAAACAACAGAATACAATAAAGCAACCCCAAAAGACTCAGGGAGAGGCCAACTGTGGGAGGACAACACAACTTTAGCCCAAGATATGCCAAGTTATACCTCAAACCTTTGCAGGGAACAACAAGGTGATGCAGGAGCACCAAAGGTATCTTCAGTACAAACCAGAGAGTGGAAAGAAAATTGAATAGTGTTGCTAGCACTAGGAACATCAGCACCAGAAGGGAGATACAGTCATTGCAGTGAGCAGAATTTTTGCTTGGTTACTACTCTGATATCACTCCTTCCCAAAACATTGTGACTTGTTTCTCTTTCCTAGATTTTAGCAGTTAACATAACTAAGACAGTAAAAATAGAGCCTCCTTCCTGTAATCTATACATTAGAGCGTGATTCAGGATTGTGTCAAGATAAAATAGCAAACAGAACGGTTTGACTCCATCCCATAAGTGGGCTGACAGCTTGGGAGAGTTCAAATAGCAAGAACATGGTAAAGTTCCACACCAGTTTCCATGACACAAACAGTACTCTGTATTTAGGTTGGGACACGTTGCTGTGAATCCAGTCACTGTAACATCCAAAACCTCTTAATGGTGTACAAAAGCCACAAATGCTAGACAAGTAAGAAATAATTCTCTGCACTACTAATGCTGAGGACCCTGTTCATCCCTGGCTGCCCATTGACTTTATTATGTTATGAGCACAATACTGATTGTACATACAGCAGAAGCTCAAAAGTAGACCATTAATAAAAAAGAAAAAAGAAAATTCAGCTTTCTTGAAGAATACAGGAGCAAAAAGTACCTACTTAAAATCTATGCCTCTCTAATTCGATCAGAAACTGTGATGGTTACAACTTTCATTGGAGATTCCAATTGGAAACACAGAAGCAGTAATAAAATTCTCTCCTAATAGATCCATCAATGAAATCTTTCTCTTTAGACTCCCTGCCTGCTCTAACAAAGCAATTTGGCCAGGGAACATAAATTGGTTTCCTGAAGCCATGACCATCCTCCATGTAAAAACATAACACCACTGCCTTCAGGTGACTGGTAACTTTCCAAAAGAAAATCCAAGGATTTAGGTCTTCCACAAAAAGAGAGCTAAGTGTTACTAGTGTAAATAAAGTAAAAGTTTCTCCTTTGTTCCTCAAACAAATGAAAGCCAAGCTTCTAGGGGATAATATTCACTGTAGAACACCTCTTCTATAGATAGTGCAAGCTCTAGAGTTAGTTGTAAGTGTAGTCTTTGACTTCAGAGAAAGTATTCCTGCAAAGCACCTGGGATGTGCTGTTAAGCACCCAAATATCTGCTTCACATCTACTTTCATTTTGATAGAGAAAGCTTCAGATCAGTTAGTCATTGTACTTTACCTTCTTTCCTTTTCTTGGGCTCTTAAAAAAGTACTGGCTAGAGCATGAGTTCCTTCCAAATTCGAGGCGTGCATCTCTCCAACAAGAACATGTGGATAAAAGGATCTGCCCTGGAATAGGATTTTATATGACAGTTCAACTAGTGTACCAAAAATAGGGAGCCTAGAAGAAGGAGGGAAATCAAATTCACATCATCATTGAATCCCAGCACCAGCTCCTCTGTGCAATACTTTTGTTTTTCCCCAGGGTTTTGGCTTTATTTTTTCCTGTCAGAATGTGATTTTTCTTCTTAGCAAGCACTTAATTTTCCGAAGCCTAAAAAGGACACCTGCCACGTTAAAAAAGATTCAAAACAAAACCTTCTAAAAAAAAATCAGAGAAAAGGCTGTATCTGTAAGGCAGCTAGCTCCTGCAGTTCTATAATGCAGGCAACATTCTCTGTGAATGCAGAATTTAGGCCATTTAATCTTCCCTGGCCACGTTCTTTAACCTCCACAAACACATGTATTTTGTAACAGAGCTGCCTGCCACTTGAAGGTTGGTTATTAGTATCCAAAAGCCTCCCTGTATTGCTCATGTTACATATGCAAGTCTCATCCTTTGGCAGAATCTAACCTTTATTTTTTCCACTCTTGAAAACAAAGCTCATGTCAAGGGGGCAAGGCCTGCGGTGTCATCTTCTCCTCCCTGCCTACCATATGCAGAGCCTAGGGCAGCACTGCAAAGAGTCAAGGATTTGCCCTCACAATGAGAAGCACGGTAACAGCTGTAAGGCTCGCCCCCGGGACATGCATGTGTTGTTAGGAGTGCAAGTTTGGGTACATCTGCCCACACTCTAGGTCAGTGAAGTTACAAGGCCAGCATTTAGCCTGTTTATTTAAACAATCCATGGACACTGAACGGCATCCTTGATGGTATATGGGAAGTAGGTACTAAGTGATATAGAATGCACAGAGGACACCACACAGCCACCAAAAGAGCATTCAAGCTATAGAGAAGCATTAATTGCACAGATGAATCATCAAGCTGTATTTTTAGCTGCAAACTTGTTAAACCCACACTCACATGCCTCCACCAAAATATTTCATTCTCTTTGATTAACAAATCTTTCTTAAATGAGGTTCAGTCCTACACAAATGTGAAATGGATGTGTGTTTTTTAAAGCGCCCAGATGCATTTGCATTTCAGCATATTGATGTATCTAAAGGACAACTTTAAAAAAAAAAAAAAAGAAGGTTCAGCTCTTCCAGATTGTTTGGTCTCTGTGTTGGTTTTGCTGGTGCATATGAAGTTATCTGTCTTTAAAAATGAAGGCAAAGCAGGATCCATAGATAATCCAAGCAGCATAACATTTATGCTTGTTTATACCAGTATTTTCAGCTAGTACATATCCATGATTTATTTGCAAACAAATTAATTAATGTTTCAGCAGCTGTTTGCAGCCAGTCTGTGATCTAGTTTAAACACAGATGACACTTTTTCTTTATTCCACAGGGGCAATTTCAAGTACTCATAGATTATATTCTTACTATCAGTCCAAATGATAAAAGAGTAGTGAATCCTGAAACAGCATAGCTGACTTTACAAGATCAGTATGCTTCCACGTATCCAGTTATTCCCTAATGCCATCTTTCCTGTGTTATCTTTTAATTAAGGCTGCATAATGCCAGTTTATAAACAAATCTCTAAGTAAGATCAAAAACTGACATATTCTAAATGTTTTTCATTCTCTAGTTGGTGGTCTCCTGGGAGTGTTATTCTAAAACGTACATCTCTGGATGAAATTACTTTTTTATCGCATTGTGTACAATGAAAAGAAATGTTTGAATATTGTTCTGTAACCTGACAATGAACAAACAAATGAAAGAACAAATGCTGGGTAGTGTAACAGATAAGCATAGTATACAGTAGGTAGTTCACTACAGATGACATTACTATATTTTGTGATTTTAGTTCTCTTGTTTTAAAGAAAGGAAAAAAATGAAAGACTACAAGACAAAATCCCCAAAGCCTTGCTAGGCTGAATTTCTTCCTTCTTCTTTGAACAGACTACACAGATTTTGTTGACTAATTGAGATCAATCCCAGTTGTAAATCGCCTTGCTATCCTACAGCTTTAATTAAGCTACCAGAGGGAGTTGTTTATCAATTAACACTTGTTACAAATTATTAGTAATTATATGGACTTTGCGTATATACTTCATCCAGGAAAGACTAAGCCATACTTCCCTGTGATAGAGATTAATGCAGATACAGTGTACAATATTGTTCTAACCAAAAAATCCCAGTCAGTACACAAAAATACAGAAATTAGATCAGTGTGGGAGGACCTCAAGTAATCCATGGTATTACTTTTAGCTAAATGCAACAAATTTTAACATAACTTGTGCATAAACGTGGGCAATTACACTAAATGAATTAAGTTAGACAAACTCTTTTTAGACAATCATAGCATTCTGTAATGGGTTGCATGAGTTTCCTTTTTGAGTAACAAACATCTTAAATAAGGAACGTTAGGTAAAAGTTGATAATGTATTCAAACATTAAAGCTACCTATTGCTCTGTGCACCACATTCTGTGATAATTTTAATTGGCTTAATTGAGATGCACAAGTCTGATTAATGTTTAATTCCTTTATATTAAAAAAAAAGGAGAGAGTCAAGTAGTTAGACATTTCTTCAATTATGTTAGATCTTTCTAGACTTCAAAGGAATGTTACAGTAGACAGCCAGATACTGGATGAACTGATTAAAGAATAAAGACTGCTCATTATAATCTAAGAGTACAAAATTGGTTTGTGTAGCCTTTGAAAGTTGAAATTAAGAGTGGTTGAGCTAAAACTCAAGCTACAGTAATTAACCTAATTTATAGCCATCTTCACTTACCTGGCTGACTAAGATTAGTCATTCAGAATGATCCACTAGATTCACTGGCTCATTTATAATTCATTCTATGACCAATGAGATGCAATTTCACCCTACTGAAACCTTCATTTATGAGACAAAGATTTAGTGCCTCTACTTAATTTGTTTTTAATTATTTGAGATAGAACCTTCCTCATTCACATTAACGAATAGAGACCTGTTCAAAATCAGCCTTTTTTTCCCCTTCATTTTTTGACTATGTAAGCAGTAAAAAGTAAAAAATTGTGGAAAAAAAATATTGTGGAATAGCACAAGTGTTGCATTTTATATAAAGAAGTATTTTGCAGTAATTTTTTTATTGGTACAACAGTTGCTCTTTGCCAACACAGTTAACTGTCAAGCAGAAAGGGACAGTCTGTTCCTGTAGGATGTGGGTGGATAAAGCAAAACTACAGAGCATGAAAGGGATAACCTCACTTCTACTGTAATATTAGAAGTGAAGTTTCTTTCTTTACAAGAAGCTTGTATCAGTTTTGAAGTTTGTCTCGATTGGCAATAAACATTGAATCAATCACTTAAAAAAAATGTTTGCCTTTTGACCAGAATAAGAACTTGAAAAGCAAAGGTGCTACAATTGACTGCAGACCTTAAGTCTCAATTATTTACTATCTGCAGCACTTCATAAAGACAATAATCTAACAAATTGTATAATAATGAACAGGCTTACAAATAGACCTGCACTGCTACATTACTCACATAAAGTAGAATATGAGCATGGAAAAAAGGAGTCAGAAAAGCAAATAGGTAGCATTTTCTGCCAAATGGAATTGGCTACATTATGGACTGTGTTCAACAGTCATGGTAATGATTTGATCAAAGCTGTTCTACAGTTCAGGTTATATGGGAGCCCTATACCCAGCAACAGGCATATAGGCTAAGTGAAAAGGCTGCAAAACCAAAAACG
The DNA here is from genome assembly GCA_013401255.1 of Urocolius indicus. NCBI lineage: Eukaryota > Metazoa > Chordata > Aves > Coliiformes > Coliidae > Urocolius > Urocolius indicus. Next base: position 247,471 of record WBNH01010386.1, read on the forward strand.
ATAGCAGAAGCAAAGAAGCTTTCCAAATGGAACCTTTGAAATACACTATTTTTTGACAATACCTATTAAAGGTAACTGAACAGAAAAATATATCAACATATGATACTTCCTAATCTGATAAACTCTGAGTTCCATTGACATCAGTTGGGGCAAAGATAATTTTCATATTCCTAGAAGACTTGCCCAGTTGGCAGCATCTTACTAGTACTTTGTTACACTAAAGGTTTAAAGGCTGCTTTGTAATTTCCTATTCACCACAGCCAAGAGAGATTTTCTTTCTTCCCCTCTCCCATATTAAAATAGAAACTATTACTGAGATATGGAAGTGGTCTCTTTCTCCGGACTATCAGATTTTTCAGTTGGTTAAGAAAAATTAGATGCAAACAATTACAGCAAACCTGCAACCATCTATCCTGTCATTACAAATACTTAATTGAATTTGTAAAGGAATGCAAATGCCAGCTAAAATACCCCTTAAAACTAAGGCTACCTTCATTTCTGGAGGAAAATAAAACAGTACTGAGGCAGATTGACAGCCTCAACTCTCAGCTATTGCAACAATAATGCTACAGGACATGATTACCTTAACAAGATATCTCTACACCAGAGCTAATGGAAATAGTTTTGACAGACAAATTACTTCAGATAAGTTTTCTCTAATCTCTGGAAAAGTATCAGATGGAAAATATCTAGAACTTCATCTTGTCTGCTTCAATCTATGGCAGGACTGAACAAGGAAAACAGCACGTTCGGGAACTAGCTGTTCCTGCTGAAACACTGTCCACTGTACCTCTGCACACTGCTTGAATCTTTGCCTGGAAAGTCTGACAGTCACCCACTCAAGTTTCCACTGCCTGTCACAGCAATAGCGGATGCAATCTAAACACGCAATTTTACAGTCCAATGTTATCAGAGAAAATAAGCTCATTTGCTCCATGTTTAGAGCTCTTCTCACAAGTTAGAATAACCTGAGATTTTCTGCCCTCCTTAATAAAACTGCTATTTCACCCACTCACTAGGTACACTATCCCCAAGCTCCCCATGTGGACTGATACTTTACAGATACAAAAGAAGTGGTCAGGTGGTAACCCGGAACACAAAGATTTCTCTTGCATCGTCATAATTTAACCCTGAACTGTGTAGTTCTGCAGATAGAAGCCAAAAAGGCTCTGAAAACCTTTTCCCATACTGCTTGTTTGACATATGCAAGGAAAAGATTCGTGTGGACATTTAAATAGTGGCATGAATGGTACCTTACTGAGTTATGTGACAATGACAGGGTTTATATTTTTGCATAATACTCTTAATTTCTTCACATGGACTGTGAAAGTTTCTGAAGTACAGTAATCCACATTCTTGCCCTGACAGTATCTTCTACTGGCCCAGCCTCTCCATCCCTTTACATAAAGACCGTGATCAGGCCTTCACCCTGACACCTTGCTTCAGACCTTATCAGCTAAGCAGACCAAGGAGTGCAACGTTCACACAAGAGACCTCTATGTCCCACAGAATAGAGAAAGAAGTATTGGTTAATCCAGAGGAGACCATCATTTTTCTGCAGCAGTGCTGCAACTCACCTGTTAAGGAATTTCTCACATCTTTTGGACATAAAGCAGAACATAAAGAATATTTGTCTATTGTAATTAAGTTAAATGTTTTTATATGTCTATTCCTAAACCTCAACTGTCAGTGTACCTCCTTAGAGAGATGCCATCATTCATCCTAGAGGCAGCTACATTTTAGCGATAGCAAATAATACATTTTTTTGAAGCATTGTGTAACCCATGGCATGTAAGATACTCTTCAATAAGCTCATCAGCATCTGCCCTTGTTGTGGCACTCTCTGGTCTGCCAAATTACATGTTGCAAGAATTATAGGAGTAGACAAACTTGTACGTACATTCCCATCTATCCTGTATATGTTCAGTAGACAAAGGGAAGTGCTTGCAGCCATAGGAACTCACCTGGACATATATAGAGAAGCAGCAGTTCTGCACTCATCCACCCTCAGCAGAGTGTTGCAGCAGATTTCACATCTGATCATCAGGTTTCCTTATCTGCTCAGAAATGTTCCTGAACTACACAGCACCTTTGAATTTTCATCATTGGCTGAATCTGACAAACTCTTGGTATCATATCTCTTTCTCACTCATCTTGAGCAGATCTTGTTAGTGCAGATTAGAACTTGTTAAAGATTAATTCCTAAAGCATCCTCAAGCTTTCTTTTTCAACAAAGGAAACATCAATTATAGGCTCACACATAAACTTTGCCCCTATCTTGAATACTTGCTGCCCTTTATAAATCTTAGATTTCTTCCCCTTGTGTGTGTTCAAAGGAGAGATTTTATTGCCTCCAGGGGTTGTTAAACTGATTGCAATACCACGTATTTAGAGCAGTTCAGTGGGAATTAAGCTGGTTCAATGCTGTCAGACCTAGAATATAGCTGTCAAATAGCATTACAAGTAAAACACCCTTGATAAGAAATAATGACCAAATGTCAATCTGTTTTTTACCAGCAGCACTACAGACTTAGCCTGCAAATGAAAAATGCAATATTTTGCACATTATAGTAGCTATGGTTTTGTAATGCTACATACTAAAGAGTGTTTCAGTCCTTCAATTTAGTTTCTTTTTAGATGATACAATTTGATCACAAAAATGTCTCAGACCTACTATGGGTGCAAAGCAGTAATGCTTAAAATCTTACTTTAACCTCCTTGCTCTCTTCTGTAAAAATAAACAAAAACAACACCCCCCGACCAACACATGCATTAAAAATTCATTAATCATTTTCTAAATGTTAGCCATGCAGAAATTAAAACAGCCAATTTGGCTTAGAGCTGCTTTAATCTGTTACAGCACAAAGGTTCAAGTTTCAGATACCTGTAACTTCACACCACAGTGCAACCCATTAGGTACTGTTATTTTGACAGTTTGTGGATTGTTGGTTTTTAATGACTGCATGTATGAAAGGAACATATTTCTTTTCCAGATCCCAGTATTTGGCACTTGTATGAAGAATTAACATGCAATAAATACTTCAACACTTAAATACTTGCTGTTCCTATTCCATTACATACTACTTCAACACTTAAATCTTCAGGTAACAAACACAACATTTACCAGTATGTGATCATTTTTGATAATGTTAAAAACTTACATGAAATTGTTGTTATAAATTGACAATAAGTCTCAAAAATCTAAACCAAAAATTTTACCTAGACATAGCTCGAGACTCATTTATTCAGATGTGATGTAGTTCAAAGTAACATGCCTGAAATCTTGGTTTAGAGAAAGCAGGAGGTATTTCAAAATGTCTGCAACAATTCTGGGTCACAGCTTCAGCCAGAATAAGCATGCCAAGATTTTGTCTAGGAGAGATTCAGAGAGGAATGATATACAATGGAAGGGACAATGAAAACCTAACATCATATCCTTCAAAAAGAATTTTTAACCTAAGTATAGTATACAGTTCCCCAAGAGTTGCTGAGGGAAAACAAAACACAGTCCAAACTCTAAAGCACAGTAAAACTAAGAATGTGGATGTCAAATTGTGCTTTCTGTGGTATTCAGAGGCAGCACCTGTTGGCAGCAGTGAAAGTCCCAGCACAACATAAAATTAATGCAATATGTTTACACCAATAGTAATTGTTGTAAACTAATATTTAACCTAATAATAATTTACTTACAAAAATAACAGCAAAAAAGATATATTTTAATGTTTCTTAACAATTTAAACCTTCAAAATATCTTCCATCTCTGAAACAAGCAGCCAAAACACTGATAACATCTGTGTTTACTGCCCTGAACCTTACATCTAATTTTTTTCTTTTTGTAAACTTTTTCCCTGCAGCTTATTAAACCACCACAAAGAAGCTAAATTCATAGCTGCCTGAGGTGCAGATTAGAAACTTGTACACAGCTGAAAGTGTGGTTTTCAAGTATGCCTACAAAAAGACAAGACTGAAGAGCAGTGACAGCTTCAATCAGGCTGTACAAAATCTGAACAATTCAGCACTGGTAAGCCACTACCAGTCCTTATATTCCTAAGCAATTACCTGTCTTCAGTGAATATACATGATATGAAAGTTAACTCTGAAAATAGGACAGAACACCTGAGTAACTGAGCCAGAACATTTGAATAGAGATTTTTTTATTGTACTGTTTTCTGGAGGTTTTTTTGGTAGCTATGGTTCTGATCAGAAAGTCACCATAATGCATGACTATTGCCAGCTTCAAACTCTGCTCTTCCTATTGCCAACTACTGTACCAGGCAACAGGAAGAGCTGACCAATACAACATTATCATCATCTAAAAAATAAAATATATATTCCAATATATTTAGCAAAGGAAATTCTACTTTCTGTGTTAACAATCAACATTCAGTATTATTGGCTGAAGTACTGCATGGGATATTCCCTTTTGGATGAATTTCTAAGAGTTAACTTACATTTTTTGCTTTAAGGCTTTTCCTGTTGTGAAGTGTTTACAGCTCACACACTGATGGAGGAGTAACTGATTTCAAACTCAATGCCATCATTTCCTAACCACACTTAAGGAATCACAGGAAAACAGAGCATCATCGCTGAGTAATATGAGTGATTTTATGTTGCAAGATAAATGATGCAAAGATGGGGCATTTATTCAAAAACAAGTGCAGAACTATATCCAAAATACCTTTTGTTTTTTCTTCTTTAAGAAAGAGATATCTGGTTACAATTTCATTTTGTTTCCACTTATATAATTGAGCACACAGTCTATAATTATAGATTTTGGCACAAACCAGCACAATTTTCTCACAGTTGATTTGAAAAAACTGTCTTTCAATTGGTTTTGCAAGTTATTTTTCTTTCCTGTATTGCAGCTACATTACAACCAGTTAAATCACACTGCCAGCAAAGTACTTCTGAATTTATTTTAGTAAATATTTTCTCTTAATTGAAAATTTTATATTAACTTTGAATCATTCAGAAAGAGCGTCAAGCAGTGCATCAAACTGACATAATCATTACACAGCCTGATAAAAAAACACTTCAGTAAAAAATATGGGTTGAACTTCACTAAAAAAATAGAACTTTGCTGCCCTCTACCTGTCGATTTTCAGACTGTGGGAGAAGAGCGAAAAAACCACAACTATGTCCAGAGTCACAGACTTTTTAAAGAATACAAAAAAGGGTTCAAAATTAGGCTAATATACAATGTCTTGATTCAGCAGAACATCAAAGCCACAATTATTTTCTCTTTGTATTGAGAGTTTAAATGAGGGATTGCTATAGGACTACTTGGAAAACACAAAAAAGGGAACTCTTTCAGTTATGATTAAACACGGAGTGCACAACCATCACAGGAAGAATGACTGCTGAAGGATTTTAATTACATTCAGCTGGAAGTCACTGCCCCAAAAAAAAAAAAAAAAAAAAAAAAAAAATCACTCGATCATCTCATCATCCATTACTGGTGCTACCAACACAGCTTCATTCAGGCCAAATCCACTTCATTTCTTTTCTGTTAAGTATTGTGTTCAGTGCATGCAGGACAACTGCCTGGTTTCTACCCCTGCTTTCTCTTGCGGGGGTACACAGTCCCTTTCCTTTCACAGGCTGTATTCCTCAAACATTTTGGGTTTGTTTTGCTCTGTTAAAAAGGGCAAGACCTGCAAAAAAAAAAAAAAAAAAAGGCAGAATCAGTGTGAGCCCTTGCTTCAGCTGTTACTCTTTCTGTTGCACTAAAAAGTGCTTAACATTTAGAACTGTAATCACAGAAAGAAAAGCAGAAAACTCTTCTTCTTTACTTTCTTCCATCACAAATTCAGGTTGCATTTCGGCTAAACACTTGTGACAGAGAATTAGCACAATCATTACAGCTTTAAATTAAACACTATTCATTTAGATGACAACAGTTTTGCTCTTCCTTTTTAAAACTACAGTTTGTTCGCTAGTTTCTCTTAATGCCCACTTAAAACACCCAAGCAAAAGAAAACCCCTTTGAATCCCCAGTAGCCTGCCCATCTTCCCCTCTCACTGAAGAGAATAAGAGCTTCCAATGAATACTTCCCATGTCCATAGTTCTACAAAATAAGATCAAGGCAATATCCTTTAATACCATGATAGTTAAATAGGATAAGCCAGCTTTTCTTATATAGGTAAAGAGATAAAGTAAAATAAAGTTAAGGAGACACTTTCCATGCCCTGCCACCTCACCATCTGGTAACTGAAGCCATTGGCTGAAAGTAGGCCTACATGAGATGCAAAGAAGGTTCACTGCATTTTAATGAAGCTCTAAAATAAGATAGATTACTCAGGCTACTTTTACCACACACTATAGCCCACCAGGTCAAACATCTAGAGTATGTCATTAACTTGAAACACAATGAAGTGTTCGCTTCTAGCAAAAACAAACAGACAAACAAGATTCATTTTGTTAATTCTGCCCTTTGAAAGCCAGTATGAAGTGAAACAAGGCAAGTATCCCTTTTTAGATGTAAACTTGACTTACTCTTCTGAGAAAAGCCCTCCTCCACGCAGAAGGAAACCTCATCAATGTTTGTTTCATTGTCATTTATTCCAGTAACATTAACCATCCTTCAGATCCAACTGTTACTGACACCAAGGAGCCTGTATGGAGAGAAGAAGTTAACTTTTGTCAGGGTTAATGGTAAAACTTCCAAGAAGCTTGGCAGGAAGAAAGACAGCTCCTGCTCTAGGTAGCTTATTAAGATGTAAGAAGAGCATATGCTATCCAGAGAGGGAGAGAGGCTTTTCTTGGGGTATGGCCTAGGTCCTACTGCATGGCAAAGCTAACAAATCAACACTGATCATCTCATGATTATACCAGGCTTTGCTACCTACCACCACAAAGGATAAAAAGCCTCCAAGAAGTTCACTTGGGATCTCATTTTATTAACCACACTGCTGTACAGAAACTACACCAGTGGGCTCCACTATGAAACCTTAAGACAGATAGCCAGACAGACTCAGCAATTCAGACTTTTGTTGGGCTTTTTTTAAATCCTGAGTTTGTTTTAAAGAACAACAAAACAGAAAAAACAACTGAAAAAAAAGGGGGGGCGAAGCAAGGCTTTCAAGAGGAATTGAAAATCTGATGAGTTTCACGTGCCACATTTCCATCCACAAGGACTGAAACACTGAATAAGCACCTCTCATTCAAAGAAAAGGAATTAAATGAAAGCATCTTCATCAACCAAAGAATACAAGGACAGAGTAGGCACTTTACTTACAGAGAAGTCCTATGGTTATTAAGTCATGGCAGTAGCCAAACAGGGGATTCTGTGGTAGTCTCTCTTGGAATCTCAAAATATCTTCAGCTACTTTATGAACTTAGAATTTCCTCATTCAAGTGAGTTAAAAATCTCTTTCAGGAAGTGAGTAGAGATCTGAAATAAAGTCACAGAATCACAGTATGGTAGGGGTTGGAAAGAATCTCTAAAGATCTTCTAGTCCAATCCCACTGCAGAAGCATCTTCACCTAGATCAGGTCATGCACGAATGTGTCCAGGTAGGTTTTGAAAACCTCCAGAGAAAGAGACTTCATATCCTCCCTGGGCAGCCTGTGCCAGGGCCCCCTCACCTGAACAGTAAAGAAGTTTTTCATTAAGTGGAACAAAAAAAAAAAAAAGAAAAAAAGGGTTGCTCCATCCTCTTGACAAACACCTTTCAAATATTCAAATATTTCAAAATTGCAAATATTCATGAGATCCCCCCTCAGTCTCCTCCAGGCTGAACAGCCCCAGTTCCCACAGCCTTTCCTCACAATGAAGATGTTCCAGTCCCCTGATCACCTTGGTGGCCCTGTGCTGGACTATCTCCAGCAGTTTTCTCTCCCCCTTGAGTGAGGAGCCCAGAACTGGACACAAGACTCCAGATGAGACCTCACCAGGGCAGAGGGGAAGCAGAACCTCCCTTGACCTGCTGGCCACACTTTAGTCTGGAGAAGAGGAGACTGACGGGGGATCTCATTTACATCTACAAATATCTAAAGGGTGGGTGTCAGGAGGTTGGGACATCGGTTTTTGTCTATAGTAACTAGCACCCATAAGGGGTGATGGGGTGAAGCTGGAACAGAAAAAAATCCACTTAAATATAAGAAAAAACTCTGTCACTGTTGAGGTGAGGGAGCCCTGGCACAGGCTGCCCAGAGGGGATGTGGAGTCTCCTTCCTTGGAGGTCTTGAAGACCCGCCTGGACATGTTCCTGTGTGACCTGATCTAGGTGAATCTGCTTCTGCAGGGGGATTGGACTGGATGATCTCTAAAGGTCCCTTCCAACCCTGACCATTCTATGATTGTATGATTTACAATAGTGACGTCGACCTAAGAATTAGCATTTTTTTAACAGAGCTAACATGTAGAAAGAACAATTACCACAATGGGGGTACCATTATAGCACCTTCCATAGGTTTGAGATATAAGATTTTGTATAGAGGAAAAGCCACTCAGAAGAGAGCAAAAGAGAAAGTAAAAGGATAATATCCTGCAAAGGATGTAAAATCTAGCGGCCTCTGTTCCCTCAATGGACTTGCACTTAAGTATTTATGATATAGATTAGAAGAAGTAGTAAAGGCTACAGCATTCCTAAAAATATCAGACAAAATTCACATTGTGACACCTACAATTTCTGTAAAGCAGAATTTACTTAATCTAGCTGAAGTAACACCTCTTCACAAACTTAAATCTCTCACAAAAAATCCCACTGCATTTAGAACTTCCTGTGTCAATGGATTTCTTTGACATTTTAATCACCTTCTCATTTTGAAATACTTGTAGACTTTTTTGAAAACTATTCTGAACCATGAAGAAAAACGTTCAGAACATCATTAAATTAGTTCGTGAAATAATTTGTGATCATTTCTTGGCAAAAAACACACAATGAAAATCTGATTGATTGAAAAAAATCTTTGAAATCGAAGCAATTTGGTTCTGTCTGATGAAGATCTTTCCTTATTTTGACTGTGTCTAACATCCCAAAAAATCACACAGTCATGAGTCTCCAGCGAAAAGGAACCTCTTGAGAGCAGCAAGGACAAAACAAATACACATCAATGTTGATGCAAAGTTCATTTTAGCTAACTAGGACTACACTCATTTCATTATACACTTAGATAAATATTGTAAGCCTACTAACGTCCATCTTAAAAAGCAGTGCTTGGCTCTCATGCAAAAGGAATTAGCAAACCACAGGGCTTTGGCACAGAACTGGGCATGCTCTGAACACCATTTTAAGTATACATTCTTATCTTCACTAAGACTTTGTGCTTAGTGAGTTTTGCTGCAATCATTCAAGACTAGAGATAATTAGTACCTTACATTTACTTTCAGAGTCTGAAATATCCTGTATTTAGATCATCTGATAATAAAAACCACCTTAATTCAAATATGCTTCTGCAGTTTACTAATCTTTAACTCTTTCAGGACAAATCCACATTTATTAGGGATGAATTTATACACTTCTGTATTCAACTTGGGCAAATGAGTCCTTTTTTAAGTCTCTGTGGACAGGAATACTTTGGCTTTAAAAAGGATTTTTCTCTGCTCTCCTGAATTCCCATCTGAGGAAGGATAGGCTAAAGGCCATAAATGTACAGCTGCCTTTACAAAGGAGATTGAAATGTAAGTCAAATATGATTTCAAATTTCCACTGGTTTATCCTCTGTAATTAAGCTACTCTTGTTTCTTATGACAGACTAGTACACCATTGCCATTCTGGAGGAGCTGGACACTATCAGTTCTTAAAGATATGAATGAAGAGTAAAATAGTTTTGTTCTACTAAAATCCCATCTTTTCTTTATGGATTAGGTTTCAGAAAGCATATATGGATTTGTACTTCTACACTAGTGGAAGAGCAATCAGTTTTGTAAGAATAGCGTTGATTAAGTGTCCAACACTCGATCTTACCGAAGCAAGCTGGGTGCTGCCCTGGCCATGTTGCTGTCAGTGGAAACTCTGCCACTGGCCTTATGCACTGGGTACCTCATACGGAGCGTATTACTTGTGTCAAACATGTGACTGTTGTTTTCCATGCACTTAATATATTTTTTCTGGCAAATAGCAAATCACTAAAACGAAGCACTTGAATCTCCTTTAAGGTTGCTGCAGAAAATAGTCTGACAATTGTGTCAGTATTAAAATTGCTTGGATGAGCCAAGTGTAATCAAAGGCTGACAGCATATGCCTAACACCTTGCATTTAAAAATAGCCCCTTACACTTCATTAATCTCAAGGATTAAAACAGATGATGGGGGTTTGTAAGAAAATGAGTACTGGCTTTCAAGCAGACCCTTTCTAAATAATTTGTAGTTAAAATACATCTCAATGCTTCAATATAGACAAGAAAGTTGCAGAAAACAATGTAGCTGAAGCAAATATAGCTAAAGATTACTAGGAGATTGCAAAGGCTGTAGGGCAGGGATCATCTCCTGTCTGTACTCTGAAATGCCTGCCAGGCTTTCGGGTGGTGTGAAAACACTGAGTATAAAGTAACACTTTCATGAGGCATGTATGGCATAAAGGTCAATCAATCAATCACATCTTTCAAACTATGTCCTTTTCCGTTATAATGTGAATGTTGCTATTTCACAAGAGTGTTTCAAAAACAGCTGTTATTTTAAAGTCAGTGTTGGATTCTTATCCAGTTCAATAAAAAGCCAGGAAATCCTTAGAATTAGAAATCCTATACAGCTGTCCTCCTTACCTCTTATCCATGTGACATGGAAATGCAGATTGTGACTGCATTGTGCAGATCTGAGCAGTGAATGCAGCCTTACAAGGTGCTTAGATGGAGTCTATTTCTTCTCATTTAAAGTTACATTATGCTAGACTTAAGGCACGCTTTATTTACACACATTCAATCTCTAGTGGGAGTTTATATACTGTGCACTGGATAATTCTCTAAGTGAACAACAGTCCAGCATCAAGAAGAGTTTCATGCAGAATACAAATAGAAAGCATTAGACGACTACCTCCCAGGGACAGCGAGTTCCTCGGGCTTACGTTGGGGATGAGGATTGGTCAATCTGTTCACCCTCAGGGGCTGTCTGGAATTATAGATCAGGGACCTTATTGTCATACCCCAGCTGCTGCACAAAGCCACTAGAAGAAAGGAGATTTACGAGTATTTCAGCAGCACTGAACAAGGGATACAGAAGCTATACAACTGGGAGTACAGTGGCTCTAAATCTGCAGGCATTATGCAAAAGGAAAATGCAGAGTTGGGCGTCAAGGGAGCTCTCCCAGAGCAATAGGACATCTTTGTAAATTCTCTAAAGAATAAATTTAACAGTTATTAAAGAACAACACCCTGTTATTGCAGTCACTGAACTTTACATCACAAGGGAAGATGCAAGGGATTTTCAGAAAGACATCTGTCATTTAACAGTGACAGTGACCTCAGCACTGACAAGCAATTCAAATCCCCAGTGATGGAAACAAATTAACCCCTTGGTACACGGTGGGCTGAGAGCTCCAGCATTAGGACTGCTGCACACTGTGACAGTCTAGCCTATGGAACGTTTTACCTTCAGACAAGCAGTAAATGGAATTAAATATATTTAAATTAAAATTGCTGTACGTAAAGTTACATTTTTTAACATTGTGCTATTGACAGGCTTTAAAAAGATGCAAAGAAACTGCAGAAATAAATCCTTCACTGATAAACATTTATAATATAGTGTTTAAAGACTGGGCACACAAGTATGGAAATTATCATCCTTTATATATATCCCTTTCACATGGCAATCGTGTTCTATCATGAGGGTGTACAGACTCAGAACTGGGACATGCTAGAGATCCCATGTAGTCTTTTCACTAGGAACTGCTACAACACTGGCCTGCAACCTGACTTGACCTTAACTCCTCCATATAGTCCCTAAGGAAACCCAAGGAGAAATTTAAAAGATTGCCCATATGATCTAGATGCTCAGCACATGTCTGCAGGACAAGAGAGAGGCCATGGACATTACTCTACTGCAATGACTCTAGTATTCCCCATGATACCTACGGAGAGTGGGACTGTACAAGACACTCTAAAGGAACAATACAGTAAGACTTTTAGCTTTGCTTGACCTCACCTCACATTCTGTGCATTTCCACACAGAGAGCTAGCATAACACAAGATAAAGTATCCCTCCTGAGAAAAAACACCACACTCATTGCTAGACAAACCACAACTAAGGAAGGCAACTACATCTGTTTGAATATTGAACTCCAGTTATCAGCATTATCAATGACACTAAGTTGGAAAGCTCTTTCACTCCACAGAATCACTTGGAATTCTGGAACACTGACTTAATCTCACAACGCCTGAACCAACTACTGACATTTGCCAAAGGAAAACATATCAATGACACATGAACCTACAGTTGAGTCTGGCAGGCAACTCAGCTCTCCTAACTTCATAGTTTCACCAGTCTTTTGAGGGAGGAGATGCCCATGCAGCATCACAGATTGCTTAGTAGTCAATAGGATTGGCACGTCTCCCATTCTTTTTAAGTTGTTTACTATGGGATTTAACCAGTGTAGGTTTTATCCCTAACAGAAAAAAGAAGTAACAATGGCAGATACCAAGGCTGAAAACCAGGGCAGTGCCATATAGTCCCACACTACACTAACAAAATCAGTTTTGGCTTTTAAATAAAATATGGTAAGAGATTGTGTAAGATTCACCCCATCTGGAGTGAAAATAAATTAGCCTACTAAAATACATATTTCTAGCCAAACAAAAAGACATTTGATCACCAAGAATAATGTTGTTGACATTATCTAAGATGGCTATATAATAGCCATCTCCAACCTTAAAAGTCTACAGCCTTTGCATTTGCCACCCTACCCCAGGTAACCAGTAACTGCACGTTGAACAAATTGCTGGACTGCCATCACAGTACCCCCTCAGAATAGTTACCTTCCAGATGGATGCCTTTGACAGAGAGTAAAATATTTAGACACTAAGGCATATTTAGATCTTAAAGCAACTGTAAATTGTCCACTGCCATGTGTGTAGTAGCTACACATCTATCTTAGCTGAGTCCTAGGAAATTCAAACAGGCTCCAACATGTTTCAGTCATCTTAGCATCTCAAACACCAATTTACAGGTAACTCTTGAGGAAACCTTCCCATTTAATGGTTTAATGATATAGCAACCTTACAGACTGATAACATAACAAAATAAAGGTATCTGAACCACAGTGTGATGCTGTTCTTTCATCAGCTGGTGAAAGACACCATCTCATGACATTCCTGCAGTGAGATGATTGAAAAGGATTGCACATTGCCCAAGATGCTCCTTTTTATATGGAGCACATCAACACTTGAAGCTCTCCTCCCAAGTCCATACAGCTGTTCTGCTCTTAATCTTTGACAAATGTATGCAGCAGGTTGTGCTTATTCACACTACATGAAATCTTCCTGCCACTATTAGCCACTCTTCACTGGTTTTGAAACCCTAATAGTTCCCAACATTCTTGACTTACCTTCACAGCTTTAGGTATATACAGAACCCAACAAACAGAGGAAGAGTTTGTAATACACATGTTCTAGAGTCCACTAGGAAGATGTATGGGGTAAAGAGAAGTGAAAATGGCAAGCCTCCACAAAAGAATAGGCACATTTGGAGTGAAGACTCGAATGTTTGGCCTGCAAGGGACCACAAAAGCAAGCAGGCTATTTATTCCTTATTCTCCCATAACACTTTGTACTCTTCAACTCTGAAAGAGAAAAGAAAAACAACCACACTTCTGCATACAGGCAGAATTTTGTTTTAAACCAGAATCACGGGGTAGGAGGGGGTCTTCAGGTCTTGTTAAGAAGCCTTCCCTTTTATGTTTTTCTCTCTGCAGATTTTGATGCTCCAGTTCACCCTCTAGGTATTTATTCCTTCTCCTGTGGGCATCAGCTTTGAAGTACCAAAGGATGGGATGAGGAAAGCTTAGATTTGTAGAGTAAGATCAGAAGCTCTTTTGTTTTAGATGTTGGACTTCAGTTTATACACATTTTTCTTTACAGAGAAAAGCTTATTCATTGGCTAGCTCTATTTAAAACCAGTCAAAGCTGTTTAAAGATAGATGAGTTGAGCTGCAGAACTTTGTACAGTTACACTTCTTTTAAAAGCAAGTACAATATTGTAAGCCTAAAAACTTAGGATTAACTTAAAAACAAGTTAAACAGATATGTTATTTTTATACTTAACTCAGAACAAACCTTCATTGCCAACAAATCTGGTATAAAATTCCCACCTTCTCACACGATTTGAGGGACTTCATCACAGGCTTTAGACCCAGGAGTATGTGGCACTTACCAAGCCTTTCCTTACTTTCAGCTGGGAAGAAGAATCTATGAGACACCCAATTCTCTGATGGTTATGAGTACTCCTTAAAATAAAGTTTCTCCCTACAATCCTAAAATATGAGTGAAGAGTTTGTTTAGTAGAAGGATAATCAACTGAAGAAAAGCTCTGGATCCTCTATTTTAGTGCTCCTTAAAAAGAACAGGAGCCATTCTAGCATCTGAAAAACACTGGAAGACTAGATTAGCATTTAAGGAAAAGCTTGACTTTTTTCCATAACTCTGTTGGCAGAAGACAGCAAGAACATGTTCAGTTAATACCTGACCAAGCTGAAAACTGATTTAATTTATTCTTAAATGTAAGCAACACAGGAAAAGCCAGAGCAAGAGAATCTACAGGCTCATTTCAAGACTTACATTATTTGCATAGTATGAAAACAAGTCAAACATTACACTGGTGTGATGCTGATCATACTCCAGTTATACTGAGTAGTAAAAATAATTGTACATAAAAAGCCTAATGCATTTGGGCTGCAATACACATAAGAATACATACATATGGCAGTTATTCAGTATGTGTAAGATGGAAAGACTAGAGCCCATCTTTCTTTCTACTGCACTGTACTTGTCATCTTGCAACTTCAACCCCAAACAAATAAAATCCACAAATTAAAAGATAAACCACAACGTTTTTTTCAACACTTTCCAGAGCAAAAAGATTTCAGTTCTAGCTTCAGAAAGAGGTAGGTAGAATATGAGTTGCACGTACTTATTCAGCACAACTATGAACACACAATTAGGCAGTATCCTGTAAAAGAGTAGAATTGCATCAATGTGTTTTCAACAGAAGTACAGTAGCATTAATATCATTGTGCAAGTCAAATCCTTGCAATTTTTGTGCAAGGTAAATCCTCAGCTAAAACATTCCATGCAGATTTGGCTACTCAGGTCAGAGGTATGACATCTTCTGTTGACCCCAGTCAAAAAGACACTGAAGAGTTGTCTAGCTCCTGGACTAGAAGACCATTAGAGAAAGATCTTGCCTATAATCTAGGACACCCTTTTTAATTCCCCAATAGATCTTTTTAAACATCCTGAAATACTTCCCATCACTTGATGCCATGTCTTTGCCAACCACAAAATTTGTTACCGAACCTCTCACTATTGGTTCCAGGATACAACACACTCCCACCAGCTGCCTAAACTCCATCCAATTGCTTTTCCCTGATCAACTGACTCTCCAAAGACAAGTTAGTAACCAGTCATCATCTGGAATGTGAACCACAAACTACATTTCAGTTCCAGTTTTCCACTGAACTTTTGTTAAGTTCACCTGGACTTTAGGGATGGGGAATACAACTATGCTCCCAAATTGTCTGTGGTTTTATATACACAAATATACGGAGTAGTCAATGTTCCAAGAAGGTTCTTCAGAAAAATATGTAGGAAAAGGCATACGTTACTGTTGACAAAAAGTGTTACTTGCAGTCAGGAGGTTGATAGCATATAGCTGATCTTTGGTAAATGCAAAGGAAACTTGAAAGGTCTCCTTGCACAGAAGTATAAATACACCTGTGTATTCCTATGGGTAGCTTCATCCAGATCTGCCTAGAACTGAGGTTTTTATTTTTGAAATTCTGAAACAAATGCAATCTCCACTCAGCTTGGAATAAATGGGAAGGGAGCACAGCTTACCAGGAATTTGTGTCATCTGGAAGGGGCAGCCATCGCTCCCTCTGAAAGGATTTCTATACTTTGTTTCTGGTGTAGGAAGCCAATTTAATTCGACGAAACATTAGCTATAAAAGTGACTCAGGGACTCCACTGAAAGTGCATTCTAAACCTGTAGAAAAGTGTAATTTTGTCCATTATAATCAATAGTTGGCCCTCCCCACAGCCATCTGTCATCTAAGTTTAAGGTATCATTTAACAGATTTTATAGGTGAGAACTGCCAGTAATACAGAAATCAATTATGTAGAGTCTCAGTGAAGCCAAGAATGCTTAAAGTTCAAAGATCCTGAGGTCATAGTGGACAAAAAGACCACAGCAATAGAAATTAAGTACTGAGATCTTAGAAGGGCTTATCTCAGCTGCTTAGAAGCACCTTAATTCTCTCCAACTATGTAATGGAGTCAAAAACAAAAACCCTACCACGTGCAGAAATTTGGACAGCATCTCAGTTCTCTTTACTACTGCAAACAAGTTCTCATTCTGTTTCTAGAACACTGGTACAGTTCCTGTAGATTGCCTGGGAAAAGATCAGCCCACAACATAAATAATTGAGTGACCAGCTTGTAAGGCAGGAGGAAAGATTACACTTTATATGTAATGAAAGTATGACTCTTAATCCTAGCCTTAAGATGGAGAACAGGTGAAGGAGTGTTTAGAGATCCAGGGAGTTAAGATGTATAGATACAAGACAGGTACCATTCAATCAGCTTAACACATCTTTCAACCAAACCACGCTAGCTTTTAGTTCCTAGCTAATCCACTTACAGGTTCAAGTCTGCATCACGACGATTTGTTTAAAATGGGAAAGCATAAGCCATAGAGAACAACAGGTCAAGGCCCTAGACTCAGTTTCTTCTGTTTTCCCTCACAATGTTGTGTTTTCTCCTTGAAGCTATGCTAAAACGCAGCAGCTAAAAGACTACAACACACAGCATTCCTTGGAGTTGTCTGTTACTAGATTTTCTGGTGGCCCAACACCTAAATCAAATATTCTCCCACAGTATTTGCACAATTTCCCCAATTCTACAATCAGTCACTGAAAAAGCAAGTTGGTTCACACTTGAGGCTAGAAGTATTTTAATTCTACCTACCCTCTTTCCACACTCTGCTCTATACAGGCGACGTAAGTACTGGCTGCAAAAGGACAGAAATGTTCTCCAGTAGTAAGGTTGTGCAACTTGCATCTCTGATGAGACTTTTGGGAAAAACTTCCCACAATAGCCATGAGAGACTATAGAGTTTCTTTGTTATCACATTTAGGGGGGAAAAAAAATGTAAATTACTTATCTGTACTTAAAAATAGTTAAGTCAGACATTCCCAGTGCACATTAGTCAAAAGCTAGATTAGAAGGAACTGTGGGGAAAAAAAACAAGTCTACTTATACTTATATATAAGTTCTAGATACACACTGCAAGCATGCTTCCCCTAGGCATACCTTCACAGCTGAAGTGCTTACCTGTCCTGGTAAGTGGAGACTGAATACATCCAAACATAGCAACTGGCAAGAGTCACTCAGATGCAACTACAAATTTTAAGCCATTTCAATCATAATACCAATTACAATTTCATGTGAAAAAAACTTGGTAGCCAGCATGCGGAAATAATTGAAATGGTTAAACACAGACAGTTTTAAACAGTAACATTATGTGTTTTATTGCTACAAACTGGTACATCTTATCACAAAAAGCTACAAGGCATATTACAGCACATACTCTATTATACAAGAGTGCAATGCAGTCCCCGAAAGAAGCCACACTCAACAGCACAGTTTTTGAAGTTACTCATTCTGTACTGAGGGAAATACATGCTTATGCCATACAGCACTTCACATATTTACCCCACAGACTTGCCTTTCTTTTCAACTGATTAGACCAAGAGTTATTATTATATCCAACTTCCAGTACACACACCAAAAAAATAGGATGCTTAAAAAAATATACAACACGATGTTTTAATCAGCTTTAACAGTCAGTTTTCTATAAAAAGCTCAACTAAAATAGTCTTAATTTCATTTTAAACAAAATCAGGAACACAGAGGAATTATATAAACAAGTTCTCCACGGAATGGAATGCATGCATATGGCGGGGAATCTTCCATTTTATTTGAGACTATTAAAAAGTCTTAGCCACTTTAGAGCAGAAATAAAAAGCTGTTTTGCCCCCTCTTAATATATTTTCTTGCACTTAGTTATCTTCAGTGTGGTCTAAAGTGAAGTCAGTTTGTTCTTCAGTTTCTTCTTCTTCCTCCTCTTCTTCCTCCGCCTCAGCTGGCTCATCAGCTTTGTCCTCTTCTTCTGCTTGCTGCTCCTGAGCCTGATCATTAATTTCAAAAGGATTTTCACCCTGAAACAGAAGATTGAGAACACACACTTTGATATCTATTTCAAATATAAAATAATACTTATTTCAGTGAATCAAAAGAGCAGCCACTAAAGAATGCTGTTTTATACAACTTTTGAATAGTTGGAAGCTTTTTGCAAGAAAATCAAATCAGAATTGATTTAAAATCAGCAACACCTTTTTTATGCACACTGGAAATTGAGATCCCAATAAACTGCTTTCATGAAAGCAGAAATGGCATAGAGAAAAAGTCAATGTCTGCTAAGTACAAATTCAGTTCAACATTCAGTAAACTAAAATTACATGGTTGGATAGCAATATATGTTTATTAAGAACTACATCTGCTTCCTTCTCACCACCTAAAACCAAATCTGAAGAGTTTTGTTCTGCTCTTCCTTAGTCTTTATTCACTCTGAATAATCCAATCCAAAAAATGCATTCTTCGGAAACTGTAATCTAGAATTAATTACATTGACTAGCCTGAAATAAATATCATTGTTCATCTAGAAAAATAATCAGACTTCTCAGACAGTATTTTAAATATCTTGACATTCTAATTTCACATTTTGTCTATTTTATACATTAATTCGGTACAAGACATACCTCAGCTTTCACTTGTTTCAGACAAGTAAGAATTATGAACAAGCAACAGAAAACATAGAACAAAGTGTTGTGAGTTTAGTAGTAAAACTCCTTTCATGTTACAACATTTGACAGAGCAAGTCTCATCTGAACAGACGATGCCAACTACCTATTACACCAGGATTGGGATTAAGAATATTATTTAAAAATGATTAGAAAAATGAGTACTAAGCCCCTTGTCTTTTTAACTCAATGTTTTTACATTAGTTACATTTTTCATGTAGGGTCTTTCAGCTTACAAATCACTGAAAAGTTGGAAAGCTATGAAAAGACTTAACAAATGCCACTAAACAAAAACTTGGCTTTATTATTATTAAAAAAAAAAAATCAAGAAATATAATTTCTGTTTAATGAGTAACCCAAAGAAAGCAGAATTCTTTGAGAGCATGTTCCTCCATGTCCCCAGATAATTTTATGTACATGCTTTCTAGTGGCAAGCCTACACCACTGGGGTGGTAGTATCTGTTGAGCCCAAACAATTCACAGCCCAATCAGGGACGTAATTGCCATATATAAACCCCATGAATATAGTAGTATTTCAACTTCTTTAAGATACAAAGTTTGGCTGCCAGAGACTTCCTGACTGCACAGCTTCTAGTGCCATTTTCCTCAGGTTCAGTCAAATATTTTCAATCACATTTGGGTACTGGAACAAGGATTTGCAAAGACAGACAGAAAAAAGCTAACTGCAGATGTAAGAATGTTCCACCTGTTTAGCTTCAAATATATGCTCATCAGCAGACATTACAGAGGGAAGACAGGTGTTTTAAGAGTTTCACATGGCCTAATAGGGAGTATTATTTCCTAGCAAAAGAAAATTAAAGTCGGCCTCTCTCTGTAAACAATTCACAAAGATTCAAAAGTCCTTTTATAGGTCTGATGCAAGTGGAAAGATTAAAATCCTGTCATGTCCAGGCTAAGCATAATGCTGAATTGTAGCTAAAGAATGTATTTCTGAAAGGACTACTTCCACACTCCTGCAGACAACTTCTGACTGTTCCTGACTCTTGGGGACACGTTACCAAAAATGACACTTCACTCCTGTGGAGACAGTATGTTGTTTCTCTCTAACCTAGTAGAAAGATTCACCTCACTACTTCCATCTGAGCAGATCTCTATACAATAACAACAACAAGAGTGAAATTGCTTTCTCCAACTGTTTTTTCCACAGAAAAATGCACTTTCCAAGCTCTCAAACTAAGGAGTAAGTTACTGCCCTCAAGGGGAAGATCCTAATGACTGCACTCTTTTCCAGCAGTGTAGCATCAGAGGCATCCAGCACAGCATGCTGAGTCAATTTTGATCCTAGTTGGTTTTGACAGCCACACTGGTCCCATCTTCCCCAGATGGCTTTAAAATACAAAAAGAAAAAAAAATCCACAGAAAACAAGAACACAGGTACACCACTGAACTGCTGCAGAAAGACTTTATGGTGTCTACAGAGCACCAGAACACAAGCAGGTAAGTAAGTTATTCCCAACAGATGCATTCTTTGGGATCCTTGCCTCTAGAACATTTAAATTGCAGAGAAAGCTTAAAGCTGTGAACTGGTATTTACAATCAAAGCTTCAGGACTCAAACCTTCACAGAAACTACTCTCTGTTTATAACAGGACTCCCGAATCTGATTCCAAAAGGTACCAAAGTCTGCCTACCTAGCTGAGGCAAAGTCTCTTCACTGACACCCATGACCAAACAGCCCTGTGATGCAGGGACAGAAAACAGCAACCTCTATGTTGCTTCGAGTAACATCCAGGCAGGTTTTAAATCATAGACATCATTCTATCTAGGAAATTCTAAATGGTCCCAAATTAGAGATAGTCACAACTTCATCAAGTGGTAACTTTTTGAATGAGAAATAGAAAAGTCTTTTCTTCCTTATTAAGAAGGTATTTGCTACATACTCATAGGATTTCTAAGATTGTTTCAGAGTGGCCAGCAAGTGGGTCACGGTGGATCCCCACCCCACCTCCTTGAAGAGCTTAAAAAAAAAAAAGCACACAAAGAGTACACTGGACGCATGAAGAGGTACTACACAGGATGAGTGGGGGGAAAAACAGACATCTCTAAAAGAAAAAAAAAAAGCCAATTCTTTCAAGATTCTTTTATTAAAATATCTATGATGAGGATATCAAATGACACGTGCCCTCGTGGCCAAGAAGGCCAAGGACATCCTGGGATGCATCAAGAAGAATGGGGCCAGCAAGCTGAGGGAGGTTCCTCTCCTGGAAGACTGCAAGCACCAGATGCATGCATTGCATGCTCCAATTGATCATATGCTATATAATAAAACCAGACTCCCTTCAGCCTTGTTGATAATACATTTGAATAAGGTTGAGAAGGATTTGCATAACCCTGAAGCCAGATCCATCTCACTAAGCAGGCGCTGCTGAAATTGTATGAAGTTCAATCCACCTCAGCAAACACCCATACTAGGCATTCTGAAAATGTCAACAGTCTCCTTGTGAAGACAATCCTGCAAACTTCCAACTGTCCCTCCTCTCAGTACCCCCAAGGGAGCCTCCCCTAGGGAGCTTTAAGAGACAATGCCCACAGGTATCAGGCCACCAGGAACAGTGGAAGAAGTGGCTGGAAAAACTGCAAGTATTGCAGGCAGTGTTATATCTCCCCATTTGCTACCTTTTCTGAACAGATACAGTTGTCCAAAACTCTCTTATCTAACCATATACAATTTTGCAAGACATACTAATTTGATATTGTAAAACAACTTCTGCATTGGATCATATCTTCTCACATTTCCACAACACAGCATTGCTTTGTCCAAAAGAGTCCACAGCTTGGGCACAGGAAGAATTCTGAACCAATGGAAAGTACAATAGCTATCAACAGTAGTACAGAAAAAGCTACTTTGTTAGGCCAGAAGGAAAATAAAAAAGATCCTAATTTTGCTAAAGTTAATCCACATAGGTTTCTCAGGCCACATATCTGCAGAGGCTGCCATGCCTTTCAAATTTAAGCTTTCATTTTTTTCTATGTTGCCATGGATCCCAGAAAGTCTATGTAACAAAAAGTAGCTGAATAGCATATGCACTGTACTTTAGTACAAAGTCACACTGGATTCTTTGCTTCTAAATAGAGAAGCTGACTATTTCTACAGTGCTTTATACTCTACAGTGCTCATGCTTTCTAAAAGCTTTATTTTTTTTATAATAAAAACATCTAGTGAAATATTGACTAAATACTGACATGAAAGTGGTAAATCTAAACAAAAAAATGGCAAATCTGAAGGTGATATTTAATTCTGGAAAAGGAAAAGTTATCTGAGACTGGCAAAACACATTAGAAGTACACTCAATCTGTGAGTTACCTAGAAGTCAGAAACAGAAGACAAGAGCACTGAGGTTAAACTCCATTAGCATGGAGGAAACTTATATAGCAAATCTTACCGATGACTTTTTTCCATTTGAATCTTACCTTCACATACAGCTCATATCGTGCCTTGACTATAGGATTATTCAAGATACTGGTGGCAGTAAGAACACTCTCCCTTTTAATTTGTTCTCTGTAGGCCTGTGAAAAAAATAATCTTACAGTGAATAATTATCATAAACACAATTTGAATTCATGGTCAGTTTCTGTAAGGAAAACCATGAACATATTGCAGCATTAAATGCTCATTCTTAGCATTTAAGTCCAAACCACATAAGCTCCATTAAATTGGGTTGTGTTTATAGTTTGTTGCTTTAGCTTGATTAAAAAAAAAAAAAACAAAACATCTATGTCTTGTTTATATAATGAATTACACCCACACATCTGATTACAACCAGTTATCTATTCTCATCTGCAGAGAACATGCATGCTTTTCCATCACAGCCGAACATATTGTTGAAGATGTCCCCATTCACTGTAGAAAGCCTGGGCTAGAT
Source organism: Urocolius indicus (assembly GCA_013401255.1). Taxonomy (NCBI): domain Eukaryota; kingdom Metazoa; phylum Chordata; class Aves; order Coliiformes; family Coliidae; genus Urocolius; species Urocolius indicus. Next base: position 270,365 of record WBNH01010386.1, read on the forward strand.
GATCTTTAAAAGGTTTCTTCCAACTGAAGTGATATTCCATCACCACAGAAGCTCATACACAGACAAAAGTATTACTTTGTTAATCTTGCTTACTGAGACAATTGTTCTTTTTTTCACTCATGCTATTCTTTCAACCCTTCTACCCACCTTAAAAGTGTATCATTACAAACTGCACAATATCTTACTACAGCTTATTCTAAGCTGCTCTCACTTTTTTTCAAATTAAAAAGGTAACAGTCAAGCAAAAAAGAAGAGACACCCAGATTGTTATCTTGCTGCAAATATATGTAAGCAGTCCTTCTTAAGACTTACTGCTGTCAGCTATTAAGCACATCAAGGTTTGACTAGCTGGAGATGCTTCAGCACTGGCTGCTTCATGAGACATCATGTTTACAAAGGGTAACAATGACATTCCAGTTTTCTACAGAAGTAGTAATACCAACAATAACTTAGAAATTACTTGCAGAGTATCATAACACTTTTCACCTACTATTAGATTACACTTGCTGGTTTGGTTTTATTTTAAATAACATGTCATATCTTACTTGTTTTCCTTTTGTGTGATCAGGAGATTTTAAGTGTTGCTGAACAGAACTGTGTAATGCAGGCACATACACACTGCAAGCACTGCAGTGAACAGTCTCAACTTTCATCATGTGGTCATCAGCAGTAACCCCTGCCAAAAAAGATGCAACAAATCATTAATACAAAATGTGTTACTTCAAGGAAGCAGCAGAAGGGATTCATCGTTTAAAGCTCTCAGTTGCTAAAACATGTCAAACTGAACCACAGGGGAATATTCACCCAAATTCAGGCATCAAAGTAAGTTCTCTGAAGGCAATGATGAAGGAGAAAGTTTTTCACCTGGACATCTCTCGACAGACAATATATGGAACCCAGGTAATTATAGTTGCTGTCTGAGGTTATAGGATATGAACCTACCTGCCTTGATGGAAATAAAAATAACAACAATCCCAGTGAACTATGTACAAAAATGCTATCTACTTAAAATCAACAATAGCTAACATCCTTAATAGCACACATGTGAAAAACAAAGCTTCACCAAAACAGCTGAATTTACTTTACCCTTCATAAGAACAATAAATTTGTCCCCTTGCTTCTCCTCATCATCAGGAAGAAGCATATGATTCCAGTTCCTCTTGCAATTTAAGTATTGGCTTGCCAATAGAACATTCTGATCATCAAGACAAACAGGCCTTCCATTACTTAAGAAAAGTACACAAGAAGAATTTGGGAGACTTAAGATGCTGGCTATATCCATTTTTAATTAACTATTAGCAACTGAATTAGGGTAAAATCCAAATGCACTTATTGCCTACAGTAGAGGTACTCAACAGACATTCCCTCTGGCTCTAGCAGGTATTTTGAAACCCTTCAAACAAATGATAAAGAGGAAAGACATGGCAGAATCAGGCAGGAACACACAAAATATTATAGAAAACTGCCTGGAGGGCAGCCAAGGGGGAAAAAAAAAAAAAAGCAAAGATGCATCCTGGGTAGCCAAGATAGTGTTCAAAGTCCTGCTTTTGTCAGTGTCCCTCAAAACCACAGCAAATGCCCTACTTTATCCAAATCCTTGCTACCACATTTCATCGTTATCATCTTATTGCTTTCTTACACACTCTCTTTCATTCTATTTCATCTACCTGTTACCACTTCTCATGCATGATGCTGAATAAGACTGTGACAAAACCTACATAACTACTTGTCAAGTATCTAGCAGAATTTTATCTTCCTTTCTGACAAGGCTACCTGGACAGCAAATATACATAAGGTTTACTATCTCCCACTGTGCTTAAAGTCCACAGGAATCCCTACTCAGTACAGAAAAGGTGTGAAAGCTAATCATTTTAATCCAAACATTTTTATCAAATTCAAAAAGGAATGGCAAGAGAACAGGACAAGCAGAGCTTCACAATATGCACTTTTGCATACAAACCCATTACTCACCTTCCATTATATCTTTTTCGGCAGCTTGAGCATTTTCTGTTTGGTTACTTGTCTGTTGCTTACGCATAGCTGTCTTCTTGAATTTATTCACCATACACTCCTACAAAGAATCAGAAAAAGTAACACACTTAATGTACAGTTTATATTCCAGTAGGAACCTGTACTTCAAGTATTACTCAGAATCTCTCTGTAACAAGTAACAATTAATTACTGTTACTTCTCAAGGCACTACTTTTATTCATACAAGTAACAACATTTTACAGACTCTGAATTTGCTTCCACTATTAGCAGTATGTGCCATGCCAAAAGCCACCTACACAAGAAGTAACAATGACAAATTAAGTGTAATGTGAAGACAGTAAATTGTTGCATTGGAATGTAGTTAAAGAATTACATAAATAAAAACAGTGGTCTTACGTGAAGAAACTCCATCACTACTTTGTCAAATTTGGTTTGCTTCTGGATATGATCTAATGTTTCCTGGTGAGCTGCACTCTCCAGATGGGACTCAATTTCTTTTTCTTCAAACGTCCGAAACTTGCAAAATGAGCAAGTAAATGCCATTCTAGCAAGAGAAATACATAGATGATTCTTTAATATTCATGTAAAGATGAAAGTTGCTGAAATCAGAAGCTAAACATGTAAAAGCCACATTATTCTCTGAGTATAGCTATCATAGCTCTCTAGTTTGGGTCACCTTCTGTAGAACTCGTAGTCAAGCCAGTCCACAACTTCCTAACTACAAGTAATCAGAAAAAATTAATTTAAAGTTCATTTTCCATTAAAGAAACCTACATAATCTTTATAAGGAAATATGGTCTCCCCAGTACAATAAGGAAAAGGCCCTAATGCTGTGATCATATACTGCACTGAGAGAGAACAGTTTTGTCCAATGGTGGACATTAGCCTGCTTGGCTGTTGCAAGACTAAGAACAATTACAGGTCTACTCAATTTTGCTAGAAAACAGCTCACCATACATACAAATAAAACAGAAGACGGAATAAGTCAATTTCTAACAGTTCATTAAGTCAGCATGAATACATATCTACCTATAACATGTACTTCAAAAGCAGTATTACTCTAAGCTGCTGCTAAGTGTGCACTGATGCACTTGTGGGAAAGGTTAGGAAGTTGTGTATTTTCTGATACAGAAGTCCAGTGAAACATTCAGCCTTCTAAGCTACAGAATTTTGGTGCTGGGTTTTGAAGTTCTTTTTAATTTCAGGGGTTTTGGTTTGGGGTGGGGCAGGAGGTAGAGGTTTTTTACTTCTTTCTTTGTTGCATTTTTTTTTTCCTAAAATCAGACAAAGAGTCTTTCAGGAAAGCAGACATAACCTTACCAAAGGATAAAGTGAAACACTGCAGACAAGACAGAAGTTACAGCACAAACCTGTATCCATCACCATATTTTTCACTGTTTTTCTCCCTTCTACGCCTTTGCTTCTCTCTTCTGGCCTCAATCCGCCGCTTTTCTTCTTCCTCACTTTTAGCTTCTCCTTTGCCATCTTAATATACAACAGAAGGACTTGAAAGTGTTATGTTGAAAAAAAAAAAGTGAACCAAACAAAAAACAAACCCACACACAATGCAACCAAAAAAGCACCACTCCAGTTAAACTGTCTTTCCTGTCTCTTCAGTATGCAGAGAAGTGATTCCATGGTTTAAATGCCGCAAATTTCGCTTCATTTTCCTCCTCTAAAGACAAACAACTTAAACATTTGCTTCTAACAATGTCAAATCAGTAGTTAAGTGGTTACGCTCTAGATTACATTCCTAAAAATAAGGACATTCAGAGTTAAAGCAAACCCTAGCCCATTGTACCTAGTTATTAAAGGCGTCCTCAAGTGACCAGAAAGTGTACTGCGAGTGCATTGGGAGAAACATCATTTCAAACTCTCCATAGTTTTAGAGCATCCTTGCTACCATCCCCTTAAGTAAAAAGTAACTCTCTCAAGTGTTCCAATGAGAAGGTAGTTTCCAAAACTAAAAGCAAAGGTTCACAGAAAGTAGATAAAGAATGTTTCATTAAAGTACAGGACCCAACCTAACCTTCTACTGGTTTATTATTTTCCTCACTAGACTTCATCTGACTTTACAGAAAAGTAAACCAGGGAAGTAAAGGGGGAGGGTAGGAGGGGAATAACGACACCCTGCAACAAAATCTCAAACAAACTTTCCAAGAACTTCATTACATTATCACTTGGCATTGAAGACTGCAAACAAGCAAAACCAATTTCTAGTTACTATAACATTGAAGACTTTTAAGGTCATAGACTTTTTTGCATAAGTGCACTTAAATATTTGTCTCTTCACCTGTCTGCTTTAAAAGCCCATGGACAAAGGGAAACAAATAGAATATTATTCAGTGAGTAGTTTTAGAGCAGGAGAAAGAATATCATTTATTTTTCTTTTGCAGTTCAACACCTAAACCTCCATGAAATCTGTCTCCATCCAAACAGCAACAGCAAGTAACACAGAGCAACATAATGCAAAAAAATAAGACTTGCAAAAAAGCTGCAGCTCTACAAGTGTCACTGAGCACTAAGAAGTTTCATTCCTGGTTACTCCAAACTTTTCCATTTTGTAGCAAACGGTTTAAAGTATTCAGCTCAGTGTAAGAGGAGAAAAACTCCTATCTGAAAGACTTTTTTCAATTTGAAATTACCCATCCACTCACAGAAGCAATTCCCACGACTAACTTCAGGATTTTAATTTCACTTAGTGGCTTACCATCAAGTTCAGAAAATTGTCAAAGATGTAAAAATCTCATGTGGTATGGCATTCTGTGGAGTGAAGTGGCCTGTATCTTATCCCTCAAGCTCAGAAATTCAAGTGCCCATCCTGTTGCAAGCTGTGGAATGGGAGCCTGAATATAACCTGCCTGTATAACCTGGGACACCCTTCGTGGGGCTCCCATTTTTTAGTGCACTCACACACACACTTTCAGAAGTGAAAAACTTCACACAATTAAAAAATAATTTAAAAAAATTAAAAATTTATTACTATTTTAAGAAAAGAAACTATTACCAGCTTGCTGCAAACTTCCAGCATTTCTTACTGTTAGATTAGGCTATATCTCAATAGGGCAGCAAAGGAAAAGGGGCTAAAAATAGTTTTCATCCTTAACACTGAATTTCTTTGCATTTGTGTTTAAAGTGTCTATTAACTGTAGTGATTTTAACTGATTTTATGTAAACTAATTATTAACCTGTTTCATTAAAACTGCACATGTAATAAATCCTGTGTTCTTGAGAGCAGCTGAGTTAACTAAATCCACTTTGATGAAAACGACTCACCTAGGATTTAAAGGAGAGGTTGACCAGCTAGTGGGATAAATAACAGGATATGGGTGAGGAACCAGTCTGCTTAAATATTTAAGCAGTGGATGGCCCTAAGTATAGAAGACCATTTACATTATTTTCACAATAAATAAAACAAGTCAAAAAAAACAGATATGATGAGAAAGGAGGGAGACAATAAGCATGTAAAGAAGAATATGTGATAGATGGATGTTAAAATTACCTTCATAGCCTAAATTTATAAACTCTTTAAAACTGAGTAGCATGATGTTATATATGTCAGTCATACCCTTCAGGCTTACTAAATCTATTCAAAGTCACATAAATACAATATCCACAATACCTTACCTGACAAAGCAAACTGACTTACCTCCAAAAGTCTGATAGCCAAGATCATAAGCATCTCTCGTAAAGTCTTCATATATAACAACTGCACCACTTGTGTCCACTTCAATTTCCTAATAAAATCAAATCCGTAAGTTTTTGTAAGGAAAAAAAAACCAACAAAAACAATGCCATTCTAAATCCAGAAAAAGAGAGCAAATTGCTTACTTCCAATTGTTTGTTACTTGCATTTTATCAGATATGAAAATAGAAGGAAGCAAGGTATCTAGTTAGATTCAGCAGTTATGCATTTCTCCTTAATGCCTTGTGAAACTAATTCACGGAGACTTCAATCAGAATTCTCTTCTACATAAATACTCTTACAGTTCAGATGTTTAAAGAACTAGTTGAGAATATGTTAACTCCATTCAAAACAAGAAAAATACCATTCCAGTCTTTCACCATGGAACCAGGATAGACAGATACACCACACACTTAGCTTAATAATCCCCATTGCTACAACTGATCTTTCTGTAGGTGGGAAATAATCTTTGTACTGAATCAAAAACACATGTTAACACTGATTGTTTCATTTATCCCCTCTGCTTGATGAGTCTCATGTCTTATCCATTTTTCCTCACTGCTGTTCAGTAATCTCCCTGTCACTTGGTATTTAAAGTTTTTCAACCCATCCAGGCAGGACATAGTTGCAGGATATCAAGTTGACTGTGCATGACAACATGAGAAGTGTTCATATGCCAGCTCTCTGTGCATTACAAGAATAGGTAGGGTTTACAGATAAACTCTTTTTTCCCCAAGCCTATCTGTAAAAGTTATATCTCTCATTCAAAAAGCAGTAAGGATTTCAGACTGCAATCAAAATGAGACTTAGACAAAGTGGATTTAAAATGTTACTGTTAGAAAAACTTCCACAGTTAAGTGCTTCATCTTTATTACTCTAGTTTAATAACCATTCATCTTAAAGTATACTGTGCAAACTTCCAGAAGAATCACAAGCTTGTCCCAATTCTAGGAATCTTTACCTCTATAGTAGAATCCTGGAAAGAGGTCTTCATGTCTATAAACATAAAGTGAGGAAGAAATGAATAATGCAGAAACGTTGTCACTCTCAATGCATTGTAAGACAACAAGATATTCAGGAAAAAAGAATCAGCTTGTTATGCAGCTAGGACAGTATTATTACTAAAACATGACAGATTTTATCTATAGACTGTCAAATCAGTTATCCTTAGGAATAGAGTCTTCTATACACAATCACCTGTTTCTAAATCCACAAAACTAGAAAGTCAAGACTGCAAGGACAATGTAATAATTGAGACATTTATTACACACGTATACTAATTGTATCCAATTTTCTGTAATCTGTCACCCACTTTTTAGTTTTCAACTACATGATACTGCTGAAGAGAATCTTTCACTTCAAGTTTCAGAAAATTATGTTAAGCCAACCAACAGGTTTTTCCCACCCCCTCCAATCTGAGAGTCACAGGAGAAGTTGAGAAGCGCATTCTAACAGTCACTATTTACTCCACTTCTCAGAATAACTTTACTATTACATAGTACATTTATCATTGGATTGTAGAAAACAGTGAAAGGAAAACGATAGTAAAGTTCTTCTTTCAGAAGACCTAAGAGAAATCTTTGAGATGTAAGTCTCAGATATACCTGGACATGTATTTTACAGATTAATTTAATCAGAAAAAAAACCTGGGAGGTCCAACAATAATGTTCTCTATACACAAGGCAGAAGAACACATTCCATATACCCAGTTCCTGAAATTTTTCCAGTACTCTCAAAGTTAAGGGAACAGTTTTATAATACACTGTAGTGTTAGCCAGAATTACGAAATTAAACCCAAAATTTTCATGTGGAAGTTTCTACCAAGTCTATACATTTATCTTACAAGCTTTGAGCTAAAGTAATTTTAAATATTTTTCAGGTGTGATTTGAAACCAAACTACACAGAACACTGCAGATCCAATTACTGACAAAATTACAAGCACAAAAACCTAAAATTTGACTGTTTACACGCCATTCATAATGTTTTAATACCCAAGTTTACATTCCCTCAAAGGGCTGAAGCTCCTGCCAGGGTACATTTTAGAGCCTGGTCAGCCGTGCCCAGACTCGTGCGAGAGCACATTTGTCAGGCATCATGACTTAAGGCAACCTGAGATTTGAAATTATTTTCAATGCTGAAAGTTTGCCTCCAGGAAGTACCTTTATAAAGGCTGGACTAAAGTCTTCAGCAGTATACATTTAAACACATTAAAATATTCAATTTTATTCAGCAAATTCTCTATGCTATGAAAGAGTAAATTCATAAAAATCTGTTGAAAAGTACTTCAAAGACATAAAGTTAAGAACTACAAAACAGCACATACAGTCATCTTTCTGAATATTAAAGCAAGACAATTCCTAATGAATAAAAATGAGTAATTTTAACTAAGGAATTTTAGTACTTGTTACTTACTAGGTGATTTTTTCTGGCTCAGCTTCAAAATGGGTTTTGTCATTTTGGGTTTCTTGATAAACGTCCCACCAGGTTTGTTATATGGCTGTGGTATCATTTTTCTTTTTATTCCTCTTGCAGCAACTGCTGCAGGACTGGGTTTGTTATGATAGTCAACAACAATTCCAGGTCTGTGCATTCCTCCAAAGTCTCCCATATGCTGAAAATTTGTGAAATCAAGAAAAAAAGTATTAGTATATGAAGCCAACAGAAATAACACAATCACTTGGTACGATAAAACTGTGAACTACCTAAAATCTGCATTCTAGAGTATAATGCAGGGGAAATTTAAGCTCCCAGTCTGATGCTGTTTTGTATAATTGGCACTGTGGGTGTTTGTCCAGTAAGAATGAACACATATGTATAAACTGTGTTTCTGCTTATTCAGAACCAATGTCCAGACAATGAACGTTTCTACCAGAGTTCACCTCTCAGCCTATCATCTTGGCTCCTCTCTTCAGATTCTCTAGATGCCAAATGAGTTCTCCCTCTGGGGAAAAAAAAAAACAAAAAACCAAACAGCTAACCAACTCAGTTTTCAACACTCAGTCAGTAGTCATTAAAAAATTAAATAAGACAAAAATTTTAAAAGAGATTCTTTATGCCAAATGACTAGGAGTGATTTGAAAACTGAGTAAAGAAGGCCGTCCAGTGTGGAACAGCAATTAACTGAAGTAAGTTCATTCCTTCTTTCACTTATCTTTATCCTTATCTTTCCACTGACTTCAGTACACTCAGCATCTACCAGCTGGGCCTGGAGGGAACAACACAAAACCATGGCAGTAATATGAAAAAATCAGTTGAAAGACTAAACCTTTCTGTTATTTCTAAAATGCTGTACAACTGCTTATGGACACTTGTTTATGAAAGTTACCTCTCTGGAGTCACGGAATAAAGGAGTAATCTGAAGAGGGAGAATTTAGGGAGCTGTAATGTTTTCAAAAGTGCCAACATACTTCTCGGTATTAACTGAATTATTTGACTAATAAAGCAGAGAGAGCCCACTGACTGGATGGGTGACATGGATAAGCAGAAATATTTGTATTGCCATGAAAAGATAAATAGTATTACACTGTCAAAGTACATAAAAATAGCTTCAACATACTTCATGATAGGTATCACTTGTTTTCCTAAAGCATTTTTTAAATGACGGACAGAATGTACCAAAACAGGCACTTTTCTTAGTCAGAAGTCCATGCACAACATCTCCATGTTAATTTATTTAGTTGAAATAATTACAGAACTACCTAGCATGTACATTTACACTGTACACAATTTTGACATGAAGTATGCATTTGGATAACTCCCAAGTACTTTTGTTTTTTAAACAGACAATCTAGCTATTAAAGGTGCAATGCATTTTACATAAGTAGTTTAGCCTTTACATACTCCTTTATTACCTAAAAGACTAAAAACATAAATTTCAAAAGCAAAACAAAAAAGCAGTAAGGCTACTTGGTTGGAGCTCTGCACAAAGCTTTCAGATCTAAATGATTTCTGAAAGGATGACATTCAAACTTAAGAACCTAACACCTTCAGCTTCACAAGCAGAGAAACACAAAGATTAGAATCTATTTCTCATACCATGTTACATGCTACTCAGCAGCCATGTGCAAACTTGAGCTACAATTTTAATATTAACTATAGTGATCAAGAATGCTGTGAAGTAGACTTTCTGCAACAAAACCACCGCACAGTCATTTAAAAGACCTAGTTAAAAAAAACCCTTCCTCTACACTTGAAGCTACAAACAAGTTGTATAGTTTGATTCTAAAGAATTGTATCTCAAAGAAATATGGCACACTTGAGGATTTTAAAATCAATTACACCCAGAGTCACAGGCACAAAAGCATTCACTGAACTCTTCGTGCTTAAAAAAAACAATCAGAATTGGGATTATAAAAATCAAGATAAAGGGACACCATCAACTTAAAGTTAGTACTTCTGACAGTATGTTTTTTAGTTGTCTTCTGATGGATTGGGTTTTTTTTCCCCTAGCTCATTTAACATCAAGCATTACTCCTCAAAACTGTAATCCACTATTTTGTGTACAATTAATCTCGATGTTTCTTGGGCATACAGTTTACATCCTACACTGGAAAGGAATCTATTGAAAAGGAGCTAGAACGCAAGTCTGACTAGGTACACTATCTGGAAACTAATCTCAATTCTGTGAAAGGACTTGATTTCAAGTTGATGATGTCCCTTCAAGCACCCTTTAATTTCAAAAAAGAACCACTCTAACTCCTAACCACCCACCTTTGTAATTTCCTCCCCATCACGCTTCCAACACACAAGTCAGAGTAAGAATTAAATTTTAAAAGAAGACTTGATGTTTGATAAAGAACATGTTCAACCCATTAAAGAACTTGCTAAACTTCTACCTTTATAGGAAAGAAAAACTACTCTAGCATTCACAACCTAGGTTTTATTTTTTGCTTATACATTGCACCTTTAACCTACTCAAAACTTCGAAAGACTTCGAATTAAACTTTTATAATATTCAAGGAATTCCCCACCAGCAGCAAAGATGCTGGCGTTTACAAGGAAAAATGCAAGTCCTTTTAATCCCTTTTAGACCAAACCTATTACTTTTATCTTCACCTTTCAAGCAAAAGGAGAGATTTAACAAACCTTAACAACTAATCTTCTATTACTTATTACTTTCAACACAAAGAGGAACAAGGATTCTACTTGAAGACAACTTCAAGGGAGTAAACAACATTGCCCACCGTGATAGTTTGCCTGGACAAAAAAAATCCCACACTGTACTGAACAGTGCATTCATTTTAAAGCAGTGGTCTTGAAAGGGTTTAAAAGAGTGTCTAGTGAAAAGAATCTGAAAAGATTCTGTACTTACTCCTCGGCCTCGGCCTCTGCCTGTTGATGGTCCTCCAAAAGCATCATAGTTTCTGCTTCCAAATCCACTTTCAGGATAAGCAGGCGTTCCTCTCCCCCGAGAGCCTACAGGTGCAGGCTTCATATGGGGTGAAGAAAAACTGCTGTAGGAAGAGTAACTCTCTCTTCCTCTGTCCTCCATAAACCCAGGCCTCAATTTTGAACGGGAGTAAGGTGCTTCCCAGCTAGACCCGCCCTGGTTTCTACCTCCGAAAGAGTCAAGGCTATTCCGGTAGGAGTTGTCAAATCGACCACCATAACTACCTCCGAAGCGGCTTTGTTCGGGTTCATTATAACCATAGCCAGATCTGTACAGATCTCGCCCACCCAGAGAAGACCCGGAGTCGTAAGACTCATAAGGTCCAAACCTGGAAAAGTTGCACAGTGAGGAGAAAAAAAAGTAAGCTTACTAATGTTATACATTTCAAAAGACAAGTTATCAGTTGACATTTATCAACTAAAATCAATTTATTACTATACTGGTCCGTACAGTTGTGTTACTGTTTGATCTTGATTAGGGCTGGGCAAATCACACTATGACCAGATAGAAAGCTATCTGAGCCATTTTTGCTACAATCAATTCTGAAGTTCAGTCTGAACTTTGTTTAGATAAATTTTCAGAAACATTTATTTACTAAAACATTATTGGAGCCCAGCCCTAGTCTCGTGAAAATAATCACCTCTAGACATTCACAGGCTAGTCAAACCCTCCTTTCTTCAAAATCATGCCCTCACACTAACAATTGAACAGCAGTTAAAAGGTGGCTTAGTTCTGAACTGAGGAAAACAAATATATTGTTTTAGTGGTACAGTTGTGAGTCTTAAAACACCCTACAGTGGTAATCTTAAAGGAAAAATACACATGTTCTTCCATTCCTCTTTGCACATTTCGGAAATTGTCTTTCCTATAAGATTCAGTCTCCCAGTCAAAGAGTTTGTTATCCATCCTTCACTTGCAGACCATTAAGTCTAGCAACTCAGGATTTGGAAAGTCTACCTAATGCATGCACAGTAGACACAAAAAGAGTCCTTGGAATTTCAGAGTAGAGTAAGAAGGAGCTGGAATCTTATTTACCAGGAGTTTGCTTTGCCTAAGGTTGGGGGCGGGGGGNTAATCACTTTGTCCCTGCAGAGTTATAATAGGGTGATTCAGCAGGAGCTGGGAAAGACAACCCCTTAACTGATAAAATACAAACTATAACAGACTCAAATTACTAACTGTATCTACAGAAAACCGAATGCCTTCATTTTAAAATGTTAGTCTCAGAGGACTCAAAGCTACATAGAAAACAACACTATCTACAGAAAGTGTCCATGCACAACATTAACATTATATGGCAAGAGACATTTCAGTGTTCCAATAGTCATTCAACCTCAATCATATGCAGATTACTATATGGTAGGTACAGCTCAATGCTGAATCTCTGCTTAGACTTTTAAGTCTATCATTAAACAAATTATGCTTAACGAAAATGTTTAACAGAACCATGCAGCAGAACACAACACTTCTCCAGCCTCCCTACTTAGTACTGTCCCTGCCCAGTGGCACCAGTGTCTACAAACAAGAATTATACAGTAGTCTGGCTACAGTCAGGCAAGAATTCAGAGGCGCACACAAGAAAACCAGATTATCTAAGCTTTCTTCACATTTTATTCCCTCAAAGACAGAATCACTACTCTGTAAAGCATGCTTCTTTGAATACTATATTAATACCTACATAAAATCAGCTGCTCCCTACTGTTTTTACATGAAAGAGCAACAGTAATAGTATCCCAACATTAAATGCACAACTTTAAGACCACTGCATCAGAATTTCTTTTTAGACCAATCCATCCTACAAAGCAGCCAGAACATGCACACAGTTTTGAGTGTAATCAGTACCTGCCAATGAAATAATCTGGACATGACTTTCAGTACCAAGAATCATTTGGGCACCACACATTCAAACCAAAGAACACATACCCTAAATGTTCCTTGAAAACGGAATGTTGATAGATTCAGTCTAAGGCACTAAACCAGATAGGTCTAGTCAGCTATGTCAGAAATGGTATCTCAGGCCAATCAGCTACAAATTGCTAGCTGTTACCGAAAAAACTTTTTCCATTGTCATTCAAAGACGCGTGTTTCACTGATGAACTTTTCCACAAAAATGCTGATTATTACAAGACTCTAGCTCTTCCAGTTTAGTAGTCGCCAGTATTTATCAAATGTGAAGACTCAGAACAAAAGAGTTCATAGAAAAATCATAACAACATGCCTCAGGAACACTTAAGTTTGAAGACAGAATGATTTCAACTTAAACTGAATTTGGGATTCTTGGGACAACTGAAGGATTATTTTACCTGTTACCACCACCACCACCTCCTCCGCCTCCACCTCCATGACTCTCCATCCCATAGGATTGGTTAAGGTAAGAGTCCATGGATCGTGGGCCACCATAGCCTCCATGCCCATAATCACGGTCCATGTCTAAAAAGAGAGCAGAAAAATGTTTATCAAGAAAGCAAGCAACAAGCCTTATTAACTAAGCTAAACTCTTAAGTAAAAGGTTTACTCTTTGCCACAGTGCTTACAAACAACGTACAAAACTGCCAGTTACAAATGAATTTTGACACTGTGCATCTTTGTCACCATCTCAGCACTTCTTAACTGAAGTTTGTATTCTTTCACAGCAGTGGATAATCTTTGTTCTATCAGTTGGCATTCAGACGCAAGCTAAACTAAGAGAATTAAATGGAAATGCCAGATGTAGAATGTCAGAAGTTAGTGGAGAACTAAGAGCAGTTCCCATCCTTTAACACACAGCTCACAAGCATCTGCTTTCTCCATCCAACATCACAAAAAAAAAAACAAACCAAAAAAAACCCCACACTTCTCTTTCATTGACAGAGACCCTGGGTGAAGGTTACAAGCTGTCATGCTGCAGCGCAGACTACTCTGTGTATAAGCTACATACAGTCAAACAAGAGAATTTTCTCCTAGCACAAACAAAAATACATCCAAATCACCACCAAACTGCAGTTCACCATCTGTGTTAACGTGTTAGCATTTCATGGCTAAACTGATGTCACTTGACGACATCATCTTAACTTGTAATGAAGTCTGGCAAAAGAACCCACTTATTCTTCAACACTTGAAGGTCTATGTAAAATTTCTGGTTAAATAACCCACTCAGAAATTCAAAGCACTAAAACAGTGCCATAGTTCTGCATAACGAGTGTCATCTACTGTCTTCCTATTATATATACAATTTGCACTTCACTGGCATTCTAAACCACCAAAACTGCTTCCCACTATCAACTAACATCAACTTTTGGATAACACAAAGTCAATCCTCACAGAAAAGGTAACACACAGAAGGAAAACACAATGAACACAAGAAGGATCGAAACAGAACCACACAGACTTGTCCACTCTGGTAAGAGAGTATTTTACACATTTCAAAGCCTCCTGTTCATGTCGGCTTCTTGTTAGTACCAGGTAGTCATTGCAACTTCTTACAATTTCTTAGTATCTTAAGTTCTTTCTTACATCTGGCAACAAGAACTCTGCAAATGGTATTGAGCTGACTGTATAACTTTTACAGAGATGTGTAAAATGCATGAATAAGGACTCCAACAAATGAAGATCTCCTGCTGGTATTTCTCTTCTAATGATGAATTTTCTAAAAAAAAAATTAAAGATGAGAGTTCTGAAAGAAAAAAAAACTTTCAACATCTAAGTCACATTGCACCTTTCCATATTCTGAACATGAAAATTCTGCAGCAAAGCACACAAAGTTTTTCAAAATACTAATCATGTAGCACAGCATAGTATCAACTTCAACTGCAAAAAGTTATTCTTTGAAGAAGATTCTAATAGAAGCATCTGACATTCCTCTGGTATGACTGAATACCATCTAATCCAGTTGAATATCCTCAAGACTGACAACATAAAGGCCAGTACAAAGCATAAGGCAGTCAATAAAATAGATTCAGTTTCACAGAAATTAAGGTTAGAACCCCTGACCTGAGGCATTATTTTTTAAATACAGTATATCTAACCAAAAGACACGGGGAAACCCTGAAAATTGAAATCTGACCTGAGAACACACAATAATTCACCTTCGTTACACCTGCTACCTGTAAGCTACAGACTCTGAGATGATACAAAAACTAATTACTTCAAGAGATGAAGAGGTGAACCAAATAATTCATCAAGGAAGAATAACACCCTGTCAATATCTCTGCCACTGTAACCCAGTTCTACTGCACTGTGTTAAGTAGTATATGGACAGCATTGGTCACAAGAAGCCTGTTAGTGGGAAAACTAAGAAAACATGTACATACAATACAACTCTTCAAAAAAATGTCTGTAGCTTAAAAATCAAATTTTTAGTTGATTTTTAGCATGAAAGCCAACACTTAAACAGGTTTTACAATCACAGGATAACTTCTGATATCCACTTTCGCTCAATGCTCTCCTTATCCATAGTTCATGTTACCTAACATCAGCAATCTTGCTGCAGTTATGCCATCACTACCTCCACCTTAAGTGAAAAACTTACTCATCCTTTCCAGATCAGTGCACTACATTTGCCTACGTTATTATATGCTTATATTTTAAAAGGTTTAACAGGGGACACAAAAGGTGAAGAGGGATGATCATTTGACTGATTTTCTAGTACAAGGCACTAGAGGAAGCAAATGAAACTTAACAAGACAAAAAATTAATTGGATTCTTTTTTCACAAAACAGTTAAGTCCTGGAACTGCTCTGTGACAAGAAGTTACTAAAAGTTTACACAGATTTAGGAAAGAAATTGGATAAATCCACTGACAAGAAATTCAAAGGACACTGAACACAAAGACTATGTCTCTGGCTCATAAAGTCCTGAAACTGCAAATCAGTGAAGGCATATAAACATACTGGAGGAGTACTTGTACTACTCCTTCCACATTTCCAAACAGACAGTGACATACAGGATGTTGGTTAAGTGGGACAGACACACCTTTGACCTGACCTAACAAAGGTGATCATCTTATCTCTTTCCAATGACTTCATTCACTGTTCCAGATTGCTGGGCAGTTAACCTACCATTCCAACCACTGCACTGGACTCCTGGCTCAGTCATTTTGTCAGCTGCAAACTTTACCAAAAAGACTTACAGATTTCACACTTCATGCTCAGAGCTAAACAGAGATACTCCATTAAAATTAACAAGTGCGGTATTTCTCCCTTCTTTACTATGAAACACAGGGAGGGAGACAACAGTAAATGTTCACTTAGGTGAACCAAAATGAAAATATTTCCATTTTTGAATGTAGTAGTAAAATAATAATCACTCACACAGCTTTAATTATTACAGTCTCAAGGTAAATGGGTTATTAATTGACCAACATCACAGTCACAGAGATCAGAATCCATTCACACTGGCATCTTTCACACTTCTGATGCTTCTACTAACTAAAGCAAGACTTACAGATATGGAACATACAGATACTGATGTGCCTACATAGAACAATTTCCTCTGCCTGTAGTCTACTGTTTCCCGTTGTGTTAGCTCTGCCTGTCACCACTAGCGGAGATCCACAGAAGTTGCCTGTCTGTGCAGACTAAACACAAAACTGTTCCACATGGCAAGATAATATGTGCTTATGCACTACGAAAATGAAATGTAATATCCTAGTAACAGTTTATTAAAGAAAACCTTGATGAAATAGTATACTTGTGTGTCTAAGAATCCTACAGAATGAAAAAGATGGGAGAAGAAAAAAGAAAAAGTAGTTCATATTTGGTGAAAAGTTTAAAACTGAAAGAGCAACTCTCTGAACTGATGAAGGCACTGACAACATATCTGAAACAAAGGGCCTGGTGAAGGAATAAATCAGGTTTTGGTATCTGCAGCCTCTTGCATAAATACTGTGTGCACAAATAAGGAGTTGAACTATAATACAGAAACAGAACTGCAAAGAACAATTTCACTCTTCATCTCTAGATGATACTTAGTCTGCTTGGTTAAGACAGAAAGAAGAATAATTATGCCAAACAGGAAAAATATATTACTTCTAAAATTAAAAAGAACAGGACAATAAAAGGTAATTCAATTTATAAGTTAAAGTGTTAAAACAGATGTAATTCTTCAGATTTTTCTTTAAAGCCATATGCAGAGATATCATTTAACATTGCTGGCTATTGAGGTTTATTTTGCAGCTAAGGAAAACCCAACATTTTCTTAAGAAAATAACTAGGAAGTTAAACATGTAGCAGATTAGACTCGGAATCCCTTGGTAGAACAAATCCCCCTTTAAAAGAAAAAGTTTAAGATCAGAGCACTCTGAAATCATATTCACAGCACAAAGAAACTAAACAATTTTCAGTAGTGTTCTCCTTGTGGAGCAGCGTATGAAAAACCTAGGAAGATGAGAAAAAGAGAAAGATCTTGTAATAAATAAGTTAAAAATTAAAACTCAATAAAATAAAAATAACCTTTAAAAAATAAAAAAAATTGTAAGATTACCTTAANAAGAGAAAGATCTTGTAATAAATAAGTTAAAAATTAAAACTCAATAAAATAAAAATAACCTTTAAAAAATAAAAAAAATGTAAGATTACCTTAAAACAAAATAAACTTCCCTATATTTTAATTTCATAATCCACAGTGACTACAAGCTTAATGGTCCATTGTGAAATAGCAAGCAACAGTTTTTGTCCAGACACGTTACATTTTCATAATACTATTTCTGCTTTAAGGTCACAACATTGTCATTAGATACAGATGTTTTAACACATCCCCGAGCCCCTCACAAAACAAGGAACTAGTCCAACAAAGTTGGTGAATTTTAGGAATAGCAGCAAAAGCCGCTTCCCCTTCCAGAATTAAAAGGACAAGAGTTACAGCAAGCAAAATACTAACATGAATAGTTAATAATATTAAGAGAATTTACTCTACATGTCATGTCATCTCTGCCTTAAACCAAGTCATCGGCAGGAGACAATGGTGGAATTGCAGACAGCAGTCATCAGTCATCCAATGGGAAGTGCTTCACACTGGCTAAAAGCTTCCAACAGGAAGAACCTTGCCAGGAACTCAAATGAAAACCGGGTAAAGAACAAACCTCCCAACATCCGTCCTCTATTGCCATCTACTGGATCTCTACAAAATAGCTGCCTGCCCACTGTACAGAATAGGGGTAACAAAGCTTTAAGCATGCCTTACTAAGGTAAATAAACTGCATAAACGTTCACGGTAAATAGTTCCTGCTGCATATATTACAATTAAACTTGTTTAATAATTATGAATAATAAAAAGCTTAACGTATCTAAATGAAAACTATTACTACAGAAGGGCATGAAAGGAACAACCTATTTGTACAACACAGATTTGATTGGTAATTTCCCAAGATTAGCCTGGATTCACTATTGATAGTCCTCAGAAAAGCAAGTTCTGGTTAAGGGCTACAATGACTATCCCAATAAGAGACTTAAACTACTGCTTTAAATTTTTAGAAGAAGGAAAAAAAGGATATTTAACCAGTAACCAATACTTAAGATAAAAAAAAAAAAAAAAAACAGGGCCATAGCTTTAATGGTTTTTAATATTAAGAAACATAAAAGAAAAATAGTGTCATGAGGAAGAAAAGCTAAGACTCAAGGAATGTATCACGAAACCAATCACCTTGCGATCAAAGACATGTCTGTAATTCAACGTTTTATTTCCGTATAAGAGCCACCAAGAGCATCAAGAGATGCAACAGCAAATTTGATGACATCTGTAAGTGAAATCTGGTTAAAGTCTGTATGATCAAATTTTTATATCAACATCTTTTTAATACCTGCTTGCATGCTGCAAAAGAAGTCGAATCATTTCTTGAGTCTTATTAAACTCATAACCTTAATTTTCTTACAAGATATATCATCCCGCTTTTTGTGTCTATGTGGTATTATTACAGTGTAAAAAAAAAACCCAAGAGCTTTTACAATATCACATTTATATGTTTTTTATATCTGTTTCCAAACTGTTAAAGTAAACCTAAAAAGGGGCAATAACAAAGATAAAAATCAAACAGTTCTAGGTTCTGGGTTTTTTCCAGTCTGTATAAAAGGGGAAAACATCCTCTTTCTAGCATAGAAAGTAGTAACTTTACTTCTAGAACAGAAATAACAAGAATCAAACACAGTAGTCCGTAAGAAAACAAAATGCTGATTTATCCAAAAAATCATCATCATAAGAAAAGTCTGTACTCCTCCCCCATCCCCACTCCTTGATCTCAGAATTCTGATTTGGAAAGCGCAGGAGTTCATGTTGACATGCCCAAGATGAAAATCAAGTCTCACTCCCAGCCAGTTATAACTCCTCCAGAAAACAACATGTGCAGTCAAACCACGTTACGTACTTTTAATAACCCGTCCGCTTTCTGTTTTTGTCAACACTGACCGTTCAGCCCCAACGCTTTTTACAGGTTAGACGTATTTATAGCTCATACCTGAGACTGACCCACTGGGCATGTTCACACCACAATGCATGGGGGTATCNCGCGCAGCCCTCCCGCCGCCGGCCGCCGCCGCAGCTGCCCCCGACCCGGGACGGGCGGCGAGGAGGTGGGTGAGAGGAAGCTCCGTCCTGCGCGGAACAAAGCGGCCGCTGCCATTTTGAGAAGCGGCCGGGCCCCGCGGCGGCGGCGGCGGCCGAGCCCTACCCTTGCAGCGGGGGCGAGCCCTCACCTTCCCCGTAGTCCATGGCGGCGGCGGGCGCTGCTCCCTCGGACGGCTGTACGGCGGCGGCGGCGGCGACCGACCCTCTCAATGGCGCCTTCCAGCGCAACGAGGCGAGGCGGGACTTGTGCGCGGCCGNAAGAAAAGTCTGTACTCCTCCCCCATCCCCACTCCTTGATCTCAGAATTCTGATTTGGAAAGCGCAGGAGTTCATGTTGACATGCCCAAGATGAAAATCAAGTCTCACTCCCAGCCAGTTATAACTCCTCCAGAAAACAACATGTGCAGTCAAACCACGTTACGTACTTTTAATAACCCGTCCGCTTTCTGTTTTTGTCAACACTGACCGTTCAGCCCCAACGCTTTTTACAGGTTAGACGTATTTATAGCTCATACCTGAGACTGACCCACTGGGCATGTTCACACCACAATGCATGGGGGTATCTGGGAATCTCCAATCTCTGTCTTCAGCTGGAGAGGATGGGTCAGTGAGAATGACTTAGTGCTTAGCAAGAGCCGGAGGGGAGAGACAGGGAGCCGCAACAAGAAGCGGCTCTCTCTCCTGTCGGATCTCCAGTCTCCTGACACGACCCCCTCACGGAGCTCGCCCCGAGCTCCCCCCGTCTGTGCCCGCGCCGCCCCCGCCCGCNCTACCCTTGCAGCGGGGGCGAGCCCTCACCTTCCCCGTAGTCCATGGCGGCGGCGGGCGCTGCTCCCTCGGACGGCTGTACGGCGGCGGCGGCGGCGACCGACCCTCTCAATGGCGCCTTCCAGCGCAACGAGGCGAGGCGGGACTTGTGCGCGGCCGCGGGGCGCGGCGATTGGCCGGGGCGCCGCGTCACGTGAGCAGGCCGGCCCGCGGGGAGCGGCGCCCGGCAGCGCTGGCGCCGGGCGCTTGGGTCGGCCGTGTCACGAGGGGGGCCGTGCGGCAGCCATCTTGGACCCTGGCAGCCGCCATTTTGTGTCCTGGCGTCGGGCCTTGCTCCGGGATTAACAGTGGCGGAAGATGCACAGCTTTACCCTCACGGATACGCTGCACGGCTCGGGGGAAGTGGCCACTGCAGAAAACACGTCTGCGCACAAAGCACCTAAATGTTCCGTTATGGTAGTCACAAGTGGGACACTGCTTGGCGGGAGTGAGCCGTCGGTGGCTCCCCTGCAGCTCCACAGCCGTGGGCGTGAAGGTCTTCACAGCTCCCCACGAGGGCAAACCAAGTGGCTGTGCAAAATAAACCAGTTAAGGAACGCCAGCCCTATAACGTCCCCCCTTTGGTGCACCTCACCTGGTTAAGACTGCTTTATCTGTCAATCCCAAGACAAAGCATTTCAGTATAACAGGCTTATTTGAACCACTGAAACAGGCTAACCGCAGACACGGCTTTCCACTTTTAAGTTAGTTGTACGATAATACTGTGTTCCTCTATGTAGCCAAAGATTTGAGGAAGAATGCACTTTGCCCCAAACACATCATTGTGCGAAAAAAAAAAAAAATCCCAAAGTCCTGTGTGAAGGTCACGTGTGGAGAAGTGTTTCATTCCATATAGTTTCTTAATGTTTTACACAACCCTGAATTGTGGAGTCACTATCCCTGGAGATATTAAAAAAACACATAGCTGAAGTACTGAGGGATATGGTTTAGTTTAATGATGGGCTTGGCAGTGTGAGGTTCGATGATTAAGGATTCTAATGATTCTATGAAATAAAACCAAACAAACAAAAGGGAAGAGAGGTGGCAATGAGCAGATCTGTTAAAGAAAACCTGGGAATATACCTCAGAGGACAAGCTGAACTTTCAGGTTGCAAGGGTGGGCAAAGCCACTATCTCCTGGGATTTAATTTTATACGGGAAAAAGGGCTTCTTTTGGTCTTAGGTGGCTGACAGGATAGCATCAAAAATTTCCAGTTGCTGCCCATCTGAAAAGTAATATAAACCCTGCTGCAGGAAAGGAAGATTTGACTTACCAGGGGCCAGAGTCCAAGCTTTGTGTTAAACTAACACCTAAGCCTGGCAGAGCAGTCAGTTTCCCTCCCCAAGCTCTGGATGGCAGCAGATGCGAATGTACTTGAGTCACAGCTCTCATACAACTAGGGAATAGCATCGCATCCCGCCGTTTCCCCTGATGAGCTCAGCTCCTTTCTCTCTCCAGCATCGCAGAGAAAGATATGCAGAGAAAATGGTTATTCTATGACAAAGGGACTATTTCCTTCAGCTTCACCACTAAATCCTCAAAGATACGTTATGCTTGGGCAGAGTGGTGATTTCAGCATCGAAGTAGCCCTCCAAGTAGCCATATCTTCACACATGCATCGCTATGCAGACCAGACACATTTCTTGCATTGAACGTGAGATTTATACATTAAGCCTTTTCCCATCTATACATTCAGGGCTGTATGCCTCATGTTTACAACACAGCAGCCTCTTTTCTGCAGCCTTTTTTTTTTTTTTTTGCAGTGCAGCACTACTTAACCTGATCTGTAGTCATAAGCTTGTGTGCAGGAAGCAGCAGCAGCAGCATCCAGCATATGAGCTGTACAGTCAGAGGAACTCCTGCTAGAAGGCACCTACCGCCAGTGCTAGTGGGCATCTGCCAGTAGCACCTGCCAAGGGCCTGCCTGCCACTTCATCACAACCTGGTGCAGATGTTGTCTCTTAGGAAAAAAAGAGATGAAGATTTTTCCTGTGTGAGAAAATGCTAGGACACAGCTCTATGCATTTGGCTGCATGCAAAACAAAACGTGAGGATTTAAAAAATAGCATATACACGCAAAGACTCCAAAGGCTACCCTAGGTAACAATTCAGTACAAATGTGGTGGGAATACACCGATTTTCCCAGCTGGCCAGAAACACGCAGCAGTCAAAGTTGTAAAGTATCATCTCTGCTTGAGGATTCAATGCATGCTGCAGGATCAGTTGCTGAGGAATGCACTAAGTGGATTCTCACCCCTTTCCAGTGCATCTGGCTGGGCCAAATGAGATGGATAATGAAAATGTTATTGAATAAGCAGCTCTGAAGGGAGGAAATCATGCAGAATAGATAGATTTGTGATCACTGTAAGACTATCTGGCTAATGGTTATTCAAAATAAACATCCACAAAACCCGATTCATCAGAATCAGCTGTCTCTAAGACTATTAAAGGTGAAGGTTTTAGCTGTTATCTGGTGCAAAACATACTGGAGGGATCCAACAAATGGAATTCTTGGGTAGGCTATGCCACCTAAGGGGACTATTGCATAAAGGAGCACAGGATTTTTAGTGAGATGTCTGAGAGGGAAACACTGGGATTGAACAAGAGACAGTTGAAATGATACAGGATTATTACAAGAGGTTTGTGGGGGAAGGCCAAAGACAAGAAAGAACAGGAGAAAGATACATCGGAGAAGAACGAAAAAGATGGAATTAGATTGAAGAAGGGTAATAGAAAGGACCGTTTGCTTCTTATAAGCAGGCTGCTACACAGGATGTTTGTGTGGCTGAGCCCTGTGACTGATGCTACTGTCTGTCCTATCTTCTTTTTGAACTCTGGTTTTAGTTAGTTTCCATGTGATCGTACTGTCTGTTCTGTGTCTGTGTCATCTGCTCATGAATTCCAAGCCAGACGAGTCAGTGAGTCAAAGAAGCAGTGTGGGACACAAGCTGAAGGGGGTTTTCCCTGAGAGCACATCCTTAGAACGTTTGCATGTGTGGTGTGGCTCTCTGTAAAGACCCGGACTGAGAACAGGCGGAACCATGGCCAAGGCACCTAACACAGCCCATTTGTAGGAATGATAAATAAAGGATTTGATGCCAAAAAGGCATCTGTTTTGGCTTTTTTTTTTCTGAATCTCTCCACTATTCTCCTAAAGCACATTTGTTCTGTGACTAATCCATCAGTATATTTACTCATTAAAGCCTACTACACTAAGAAAAGTTACAAGGTTAAGCCTCCACATTTTGTCATATTAAAAATCTGGCTTTGAAAGGTTAGAAGCAGCCCCTGAAGAAACCAGTGATTGCTGAGATCAGCAGAGAGATTAACACAGACTTCAGGAAGCTCTGAACTGTGTCCATGCACACCACGGCAAGGTTACTTGTAATTTGTACGGAATCCCCTGGTGTTAATGCCAGAAGTACTGCTATCCTGTGTGTCATTTCACCTCCTGAGGAAGTGACAAGGGAGGTCACTGAGATTATTGACAAGGGAACAGCGGTCTACCAAAGAAAAGAGGGTACATGGCAAAGAGAACATCCAGTGATGCAAAATTTGTTCTTATACCAACAAGCACTTCAGGCATCAGACAGAAGAGGACGTGCTTTCACAGGCAGCCCTGCAAACACACAGGTGTATTTGGGCTTTTAAAGTTAGTGCCCCAGAAGCTCAAGAAGAAGAAACTGGATCTAGGGGTAGGCCAAGGGTACAGCAGGTATAATGTTGGATTTTTTGGATTCAGTACAAACAGGTCAGCAAAAGCGTATTATTTTAGACTTAATTATGATCAATGGGCCACTGTTGGTTTCAGGCTTTTTGAAACAAAGACTCCTTCTTTCCTCCCTGCAGGATTCCAAAAAGGAAAAGAAAAAAAAAATCTAAGCTAAGCAAAGCAAAACAGAATGGAGACATAAGAAGAGAAAAGGAACAGACCAATATTGTACTTAGTTCGTTCCAAACACGAATGTTTCTCTCCAGCGTAGGGTCTCCCTGTGCAATCCTGTTCTGCTCTTGAATTCACGTTCTGCTGCTTCCTGGGTTTTTCTTGGATTACTTTGTAAATTCTTCAGAGCAGTACAGGGGTAGAGAACAATCAGTGATTTCTCCAAGCACACACAGCAGCATGGTTATTGTGAAATACAGCTCCTCTGTAGTTCGGCATGGTAACTACCCACACGCTCTCCTCTTTCCAAGTGCTGTGTTTTCTCCCAGCCTTTCATTTAAAGCATTGTCTGAAACCTGAAGAAATTATGTAAAATGACTGTAAGGTGCTGCTAACAGTGGTTAGCAACTAGGTACTAGCAATTGTGGAAGCCTAACTCTAAAAAGGCTTTCTATTTTATTGCAGCAGAGTTGATCTGAATCTCATCAACACAAGGGGGGTCCTTCTGGCCTTTGATGAAGGCTCTTCATCTGTAAACTCTGTTTAGGGCAGGTGTGATTGACATAATGTGTACATTTACAGGAGCACATCTCCAACAGCACATCTCTCCTGTGCTGTTGAAACAATATTCACAGCAGTGGGATTTACTTTTTTCTTCAAATCTGGAACATACACCTCCACTGAAAATTTCAGGAGGTGGCTTTTTTTTCTTTTTTCATTTTAGGACAATGAGAAGTGGAGCAGGAACATGAAAATTGTGTTGATTCTTTCTAGAATGTGCAATCTCATTCCCTTTGTTTCTTCTTAGATGTTAACAAAGACGCAGATCCTTCCATCTGAGCCTTGCAGAAGAACCATGGTAACCATCTAGAGCCACTGATTTCTGTAGGCTCCTGTGCCTGTCATCACAGCATAAATCAGAGCTATAATATAGTATTTCCAGAGCTGAAATATTATGGCCTGCTGTACAACACAAGCATAAAAAAATGCCCTTAGATTCAGCAGAGTAGAAACGTGGTAATGCAGAAACATACCAATCGTGTCATCCTTTCTTACAGGAAACAAATGGGATCTAGATCAAAATTCAGCCAAACTTACTTAACAAACTTCTTTATACAGCTGCTTTACAGCAAAGACTTCAAGCTTTCAAGTGTGGCATAGCACAGACCTGCTGGAGCCCCATCAGCATCCCACTAACAGTGGTGGGCACCTGATGGGAAAAGTAATTGCTGTAACTTCTGGGTCACTGTGGAACCATTTCAGGCTTTGGTTTTGTTTTTGGCACCATTTCCAACTGCTGGTTGGTTGGCAATCGAGAGTATCAGTTTCATTCATTGCATAGCTCTTCGGGAAAAAGGATCTTTGCAGAGCAACTTATTAGTAGTTGGCAAATTATCAGTGAAGTGCCTTACTTTTCTTGCATGCAGATACTCAGGAGCAATTATGCTTCTTTTTAGATTTATGACTCACTTTCCCTTTATGCTCATTGGAGGTCAGCTCTAGTGATTATCTGATCTTGCAGGAAAGTGCTGGTGGAGGTGTGCAGGACTCTGGCTGGGCTTTTTTCCCTACAGCCTCCATACTAGGCAAGTCAGAGCTGCATGAGTGCCTTAAACACAGACAGAACTGGACTCATCATGGCTCATTGCCCTTTCATTGTCAGCCATCCCAATGATATCCTGGAGCACTTCTTTCAGTTGCCTGTTCCATGCCCATTTGCTCCCACGTTAGAGGTGTCTGTGCCATACTCTCTGCTTAACTCTCCCTATCCTTCAAAAAACCCCAAACAAAAAGACAAGATGATAACTAGCACAAACAGGCATATTGATTACTGATATTTCTCAACCCTCTTGTGTAAGCACTCATGCATCAGAAAGGTCACAAACCCAGTTCTCTCACAAGAAACTTTGCATTTCAGTAGATTCTATGCACATGCCCTCTCTTACACACAGAGTAGCTGAAATAGCAACATGTAATTCACAGCAAGGGTTTGTTCACCGTTTTCCTACAAAGTTTGGCCAGTGCATATACATTTGAAATACTTTTTTTCCGTAGAGCAGCATCTATGAGAAACCATGAGGCTCCAAGCTAAAAACATGAAGATCAATAATATTTGCACCACCCAGCAGCAGTCAGACAGAGGCCACTTTCTGAGCTTTTGCTCTTGGGCTTTATTCTTGAAATTTTCAGTGTGACTCTGAGCAACATTTTTTGTCATTTTTAAGGTATCATTTTAATTGTTATTTAAAACTCAGCTTTCCATGCTCTCTTGAGATAGATTGCAGGGGTGTACAGCAAACACTGTTAGAAGATTTGTGATAGAATCACCAGAATGTCAGCATATGGTTTGACATAGCATTTCAGATGTTTTTTTTTCCCCTGTATTTCAAAAGTAGTTCATTCCAGGAACAACTTCCACATGGCCCAATACATCCTGCCATGACAGTGCTCAGCATTATTTTTCCCTTAAACTCTGTTATGTTGGTGAATCTTACTTAAAAAGCTGGTCTGCAGAAAGTATTTTCCTATAGTGCAGGGAGAGAAATTTGCCATCTGATTGTGCTGAGGTTATGACACAGTGTGTACACCATGTCACACACACACTTTCATCTAACAGTTTATGTCCAGGTTACTGATGTTTTAGAGGGGAATTGAACATAGTTGCATGAAAATAGGGAACATATGCAAAATCCCTTCAAATGCATGAGAGAAAAAAAGTAGCTACAGCCTCTTCCTCACACTGTGTGCAGACTACTTCCCATGCACTTCAAGGATGAAAGACATTTCAGCAAGCACTTGCCATTCAAGGCTTACAATATCTTCATTTGCTGCACATATTTCATATTTCTGGATTAGGTTCGTGCATGTAGTGTGTGTTTTGTACACTGTGTGCGTTTAGTGTTTAGCTTCTCTGTGCTTTGCCTTTGTTGTGCTTTGAATTAATCTGCCCAGAGGAGCCTCACATCCAAACATCCTGGTTTCCATGAAACAGCTGACGATTACACACTCTGTTAGCTCAGTAATTGTACTGTTAAACCCACTTTGGAGCCTTGGTCAGGAGACGGGGTAGGTTTATTCACGGCAAAACGGGGGTGCTCTGCCACCCTCCACCACCCTCCCACATGTTAGCAGCCAGGGGAGCCAGCTCCCAGGGCATCAAGGAAGACGAGCAGCTTGGTACTGCCTGAGGTCTCACATGCCCCAGCACAGCCCTGGGAAGCTTTACTCTAAGGTCTGAAAAATTACTTTGGCCTGGTCCCCTTACCTGTTGTGCTGGCAGCAGGCCCTGAAGCCCTGCCTTGCCAGGAGATAGCTGCTTCTGCTGAGCACAGAGAAGCTGCTGCAGAAAATGATAGCTGATACTTCAGTATCAGCTTTTGCTTCCTCCTCCTTCTCTTCCACTGCACTTCTTACTCTGGCTCTCAAGTCCTGGCATGAACTTAGAGACACTCTCTACAGCCTGAGCACATTCACCTGTGTGAGGATCGCAGTGCCTGTCAACATTTTCACCACGATACTCGAGAGCAATTTGGAACCAGTGCTGGCAGCCTTTCAAAAACCTCTGAGAAATGTGGAGCTTCCTTGCTCCAGGGTCATATATCTCCTGAGCGTGTGGTTCCAGTTAGCCTCATAACCAGTGCTCCCAATTCAGGAGCACTTCATCTGCTGATAACCTCTTCTAACTGTGATCATGGCTCCTAATACAGATGCACAACACAGGTTTTCTGCACAGGTGCACCACCCTGCCTTTTTGAGGCCTTTTTTAAAATCTTGTCCTTTCATTGAGTTTGTGTGCATCAAGCTGAATCAGCTCTTCTGAAAGGACCTTCTGAGGAAGGGCAGAAGTGAGCCTCGGGGCTTGATGGAGTCTTCCAAGGCAGATTTTCTCACCTATATTTGCTGTTAAGGGACATGTAACCTCAGCTCTGCCAAGTTAATGCATTGACTCCCTTCACCCCCGAGACTCCCTTGCACAAAGTCAGGAGTGTCTGAGGTAGTTCTGGGAGGGATCCATGAAGTTGCCTATGTTAAGCATTCTGGGACAAAAAAGAAATGCATACATTCCCCCTTCCTGTTGACATTCACTGCCCAGCCCAGCCACCTCCACGAGTGAACTGGCTTCATCATGGGCTCTGACCCAGATCTTCCCCATGGCTCAGATGCATCTCTTTTTTCTTTCTCCTTTCCTAGTTATGGCTCCAGCAACTCCAGGTGAGCCAGCTGACAGCTATGCTGTGAGGGATGTGAGCTTATGTGTTTTTCCACAAGAGGCAAAAATCAAATATAAACATATATGTCTACCGTCGCACTAGTCCCACATACCCAGGGCCAGCTTCAGAGCTCCAGGATTAGTGCTCCGTGAAGCAATCAGTCTGCCTTGTCTCTTGCCACATTCCTGCACCCAAATACCTGCTTTGGAATTGTAAACATGGTGGGTAAAGCCTGAAACTGCCCCTAAGGGCTCTGGCTGCCCAGCAGACACCCACTTACGGAGGTCAGCTCCAGCTCTGTGTGGTTCAGAGAGCCTATGTGAGGTGGCCTACACCAGCTCCAGCTTTCTCCTCTTATCATGTGTGAGGAAACGTTCCTCTGTTGTGCTTGTTCAGTGGAATTTGGATGGACAGCCAAAGGTTTCTTCCCTAACTGCCTCAGAAAAGTGTGATTCATCAGATGGCATTTGCCAAGGGCCATCCCTGAGCCTGTCCCCTGGAAAACCCCCTGGCTACAGCAGCAAAACTCTCTCGTGGCAGTGTTTCTACAGGTGAGGGTCCCACACAGGGACAATAAACTTACATTGTCTTCTCAGCATACAACTGCAAAAAAAATTAATTTACCCATCTAGAATGGACTTTCAAAGAAAGGTTTCTACGTTATTTCTGGAACCCTGTATCTATTTTTTCCACTTCCTCTTCTCCTCTGGGCAACACCTCCCCTTTGCATAGTTTCATTAGGATGTATAAACTCTCCAAGACATACATACTAGGAGAAAGAGAGTGAAAGCAGCAATCACAGAGGGAAAAAAAACCCTCAAAATATTCCATCCAAGTAAAATAAAATTGCAAAACTCCTTGGCACCAGAAGCATGGGGAATCAGAGCCATCTACTAGCAGCTGGAGGTGGGGTTCCTGTGAGCACACCCAGGGCCATACAGCAACATTAGGAAAGGTATTTTTTACAGAGCCTTGCAGTAGAAAGTCTTGACATCCTTTGCTGAAAATCATGCCACTGCGAGGCAGACCAGCCAAATCACTCTGTGCTGTGATCATACTCTCCCTTGGCATATACATTGACCTCAAGTGAAAAGGTCAGCTATCCTCACATATTTATTTAAAAGACAGAAACTAGGCTGCTGTTAAATGTGGGATGGGGTAGTATAGGACGTCAGCCACAGGACGTGGGGTTTTCAATCAAACGTTGTCTCAGAATATGTTCACCTGAGGATATGAGTAAGGACAGAGAAGAAGAAAATTGAAGCTATTTATGAAGTGCTATAGCCCTGTCAG
Source organism: Urocolius indicus (assembly GCA_013401255.1). Lineage (NCBI taxonomy): Eukaryota > Metazoa > Chordata > Aves > Coliiformes > Coliidae > Urocolius > Urocolius indicus. The sequence continues at coordinate 300,162 of WBNH01010386.1, forward strand.
GCATGATTCCTTCAGCAAATGAAAGACATTTGTAAACTGACCGCAACAACTAAGGAAACAACTTAAGGAAAAACCTCTTTATTGTGAAGGTGAGGGAGCCCTGGCACAGGCTGCACAGGGACAGCGTGGAGACTCCTTCTCTGGAGGTTTTAAAAACCTGCCTAGACACGTGTGACCTGATCTAGGTGGACCTGCTTTATCCAGGAGGGGTGGACTAGATGATCTCAGAGGTCCCTTCCAACCCTGACCATTCTGTGAACTAAGGTAACGTCCCATCATGCATAGGAAATGAAAACGAATTGATGCTCTTGGATCTTTTCCCAGCAGGCTGCTGCCCGCTTCTGAGTGCCACCAGAATGAGTATTACCAGCTGGATCTCCTCTTGAGGCTTCAAAAAACCACATAGAGCAGACAGAAGTTTTGGGCCTCTCTTTACAAAGAAGGACATTGAGGTGCTGGAGAGGATCCAGAGGTGGGCTACCAGGCTAGGAAAGGATTTGGAGCACATCTTGTATGAGGAAGGACTGAGGGATCTGGGCCTGTTTAGCCTGGAGAAAAGAAAGCTCAGGGGAGACCTTCTTGCTCTCTACAACTACCTGAAAGGAAGCTGTAGCGAGGCAGGGGTTGGCCTGTTCTCCCTAGTAACAAGCAATATAACAAGAGGAAACAGTCTCGCGTTGTGCCAGGGGAGGTTCAGACTGGATAGTAGGATGAATCTCTTAACTGAAAGGGTTGTCAGGCATTGGAACAGGCTGCCCAGGGAGGTGCTGAGTCACAGTCCCTGGAGGGGTTTAAAAGACAGTTGAATGTTGCACTTAGGGAAATAGTCTAGTGGTTGATAGGGCTGTGACAAAGGCTAGACTCGATGATCTTAAAGGTCTCTTCCAAGCAAAATGGTTCTTATGACTCTACGGTTGTATGAAGTGACCTCCTCAGCCTCACACCTGCTGCTGCCTAGTTCAGGATCCAGGCACCCAAGCAGGGCTGGCTGGCCGGGTGCTTGCTGCTATCTCCCTGGCTGAATCAGACAGGCAAACACAGGGTCAACAAGAAGGTTGGGCATCTTTCAGCAACAAGCACGTTTCTTTGCCTGTTACTCATGTCCTTGTAAACATTTATTCCCAAATGGCACTTGAAGATCCACATTCTATACTGTATTTGTATTTGGTCTTGGTATGCTTTGGACAGTGAAAAATCAATAAAAGCAGTTTCACTTGCAGGAGTTTGAAGCTGTGGTGTTTGCCCAGTAAACATCCCATACACACAGCCCTTCACTGCTACAGAGAACTGCGCCAAAGTGAAAATATCGCAGGTACTTCTCCTGATCTTAGAGCTTGTAAAAGGATATTGTTACAGAAGCTGAAGGGCTAGATTGTGCAACCCTTACAGCACTGAGCACTTACCTGCACAACCAGCCCATTGAAAAAGGTCTGGCACAGAAACATTCCCCACAAGTCTGTGTGGATTCAATAAACCAGCAAATTAGTTAATGAAAGATGCAGCCTCTCCAAAACAGCTGAGCTCTCAGCCCTGAATTAGAGAAAGCGCCTTTTTCTGATCACGTTAGCATAAATGTACAGTAAAACCCTTCCAGGAAGAAAATGGTCCCTACATGCTGACAGAATGCAGTAGAATGACTGCTCTGACCAAGTGAAAGTTTTGCACCGAATTTCATTAGGGAGGAAGGATTTAGCCAGACCTTGCTTATTAACATTTACAAATATCTAAAGGGTGGGTGTCAGGAGGTTGGGACATGCCTTTTATCTATTGTATCTAGCAACAGGACAAGGGGCGATGGGATGAAGCTGGAAAACAAAAAGTTCCACTTAAATATAAAAAAATCTCTGTCACTGTTCAGGTGAGGGAGCCCTGGCACAGGCTGCCCAGGGGGGTTGTGGAGGCTCCTTCCTTGGAGGTCTTCAAGACCCACCTGGACATGTTCCCTTGTGACCTGATCTAAGTGAACCTGCTTCTGCAGGGGAGTTGGACTAGATGATCTCTAAAGGTCCCTTCCAACCCTACCATTCTGTGATTCTACTGTTTCAAACTGGCAGCAAAAGAAGAAGAAAAAACATTCACCCAAGTGATTCATTTTTGCAGCTCCAGGACAGCCTCTGGGTTTATTTTCAGGGAAATAATTGGGATTCATAAACATACAGAAGACCGCCCCAAATGTCTTTTAATCCAATAATGAAGTTGTAGACCGCTGTCAGCCTGACACCATGACATTTCTGCCACAAAAGAACCCTCAAAAACCAAGCAAAACATGAGCCACGAGGAAAGGAAAACAAAGGCTGCAGAGATTGTTGTCAAACTTGTAGCAGGTTGAAATCAGAGCTGCCACAATGGCTCCAGTGTGTGGTCTTCAAAGGAGGCATCTGGAAAAAAAAAAACCCTTCAAATCGTTCTGGATGTGAAGCCAAAGGGATCGAGAATAAACATTATGGGAACAGGAAAAAAGTCCATTAAGAGGGGTCAGGGCAGAAACAGTTCACTTCCACCCAAGCTAGTGTTCAAGCACTGGAAAGCATCCCAGGTGTTTTAGGGTATGGTTTCACTGGAGTACGTGTAACCCTGCCCTTTATATGACCAAGCTTCAGACACTGAGCAGTGGAGAGACAGAACAGTCCTGTAAACACAGGATTTCTTTGCTTTTTGTGATGGGTTAGGACCAGTTCCAAATTCCTTGTAATCATCCCATTAATCTCACAAGCTGTGCCTGACTTTAACTCTGCCTTTGACAGCCATTTAGCCACTGGCTTTGTATGAGAACTCATAGAGGGAAACAAAAGCTGCATCTCCAAATGTAGTAACTGCTCAGTGTAACAGCAGAGCCACCCTGCTCTGCTCAGGCTGGAAACATCTTTGCATTTAAAAGTCAGCTCCAAAATGCTTATCTCACTCTGCTTCGAAATGCAGCACACCTCCTGGAAAGCCTCAGCATGCAGGCCTGGTGGAGGAGCTCCATCCGAGTCCTTCTGTGCCCAGTGCTCTGGAGAAACACAAATCAGCACAAGCCAGCACCAGCTTTTGTCCCTTTCTTTCCTGCCTGACACAAATCAGAGCGGACAGGGGGTATGTGGCAGTGCCTCAGCCCCTGCATGAGCAGGTGTGGGACTCCAGTATCCTCTGCCAGCAGTATCTGAAGCTCCTTCCTCATCTTCTGTACAGGAGCCCAGGCAGTGGCCAGCCTCTGGAGGCTGTACAAGCTCAGACTGCTCAGAACTAGCAAATGACTTGCATGGGGCAGGAAGGAGAGGGGCAGCTGAGAAGGGCTCCTGAACAGGGCAGTGGTGAGCAGCTGAAGCACCTACCACGCTCTGGGCCTGTTTGCATGGCACAACCAAAGAAAGATCTATCAAAGGCAGTATCTTACGCTAAGGAGTGTAGGAAGGAAGTACACCAAGGAAGCCTCTTCCCTTCTAGCAGATAATGCCTCTGTGTCCAGACATCACCACAGGCCAGCCTGGAGAAAGCAGCAAGAGGTGTGTGCTGAGGAGGATAGACAAAAGTAAGGCAGGAAAGGACAGAGAAATTAGTTTTTCTATCTCAGGGAGTTATCCAAGCAGCCTGTAACACAGCTGTCACGATGGAGGAATCGAAGCCATGCCTGTAGCTCGCAGCCACACTGCTGCACTCCGGGGCCTGAGCAGATGCCATAGTTGTGATGCACAACTAGGGGAGGAAGGTGACTTGCACAGCACACAGCAGCCCTTCATCCTCTGCTTTGTCAGAGAGGCTCCTGTTCTGACAGCAGACAAAAGAGGTGCTGCAAATAATAGGAAAATCAGGGCAAAAGTCAGGGGCTCAATACCCTGCAGCAGGGAGTTTCACAGCTGCAAACCTCCAAAAGCACCAAAATGCTATTACACTAAACCGAGTGTTTAGGGCTGCTTTTCTTTCCCAAGATGTGTAATTCACAGCTACTGCAGAAGCAGAGCCAGCCCTGCAGGCAGTGGGACTGGGGAAGGAAGGCTGATGACTCGGGGTGTTTTTACCCTAAGTCTTGGTGAAGCTGCCCAGCCCAGCACAGGAATCCCTGGGGCCACCCAGGCCAGCTCCACTCACACCAAGGAGCAGCGGTTCACACCGAGGCCCATTTGCTGCCAGGCACTGCAAGTACTGTGGCCAGCTGGGTAACCAGGAGAGAACCAGCATTCACACACATTTTCCACACCACTTCAGACTGCCATAGTTGTATCATATGCAGTGCCTAAGTCCAGTCTGCATCTGCCAGTTCATCCTTTAAGCTTCTTTAAACTGAAGTCTTGCACAGAGATAATCGCACTGATAACATTTTGCTAATAATAGCAGTAGCCCTTCAGACTTTCAGTAGCACTGACTGCAGCCCGACAGAACCGCCACAATGCTGGATTTCTGCCTGAGGTCTCCTCCAAGCCGGTCCTTTCTCAGTTTGGTGAGGAGAGATTGCAAAGCTAAAATGCTCATTTTGAGACCCTCTGAATCCCACCCAGGCTGTTCAAAGGCTGTTCCCACCCCATGCTGTCTGGTTGCCAGGCTTCTCTGAGGAAGTCAGCAATTAGCAGCCTCATAATGAATGTTAAAAGCACTTAATTAAACGAATATAATCAGAGTTCAACATGTTGCTAAGGCTGATCAATGCAAGCACAAATATAAACAAAGCCTCACAGGCACAAGGACCTTGCCTGCGTGGGATGGTAACCTGGAATGCCTTCCTCTGAAGATGCAAGGTAGATATAACTTTCCTGTGGGGTAATTCCTGCAGAGACGGCCCGGCTGGGAATGTACTTGCTGTGCTGGGAGGAGGGGGCCAAGCTTAGCCTGGCTGCCTGGCAGGGAGGGGAAAAACAGGTTTCAAAGTGTGGTGCAGCACTGCTGCTTCCATGATCATTTTGTAGTCTTTTAATTAGACAAACTATTTAATTAAGCTCTCTTATATATAGTGCTAGTTCAAAAATGCAACTTGCCACCTTTACTGGTCCTAAACTGAAAGAGCAGTCCCCGAGAGAGGACGTGCTAAGGCTCCTGAGGTGATGCCTGCGTGGCCTCAAGGAGCTGACCTCCGTCTAGCAGAGATGGCACTGGGACCCTGTGGTTTTAGGCCACCGGCACTCAGGGAGAACACCCATGCTCTGTGTGAAGGCTGAAATTTGCAGAGAGGGACCCACATTCAGCCATAAATAGGTTTGAAGGTTTGAGGAACTTTTCCTAGCACACAGTGTGTGAATTATTCACCAACACTAGTGCTGGCCTGCAGGGACAGCACTGCTTCACACCTCTTTAACATACTCAGTTTTAAAGCAAATTTGCTTAACTAGATCTTGGTACGAAGAAGCCTAGAAACATACCTCACTCTCCTGGGTCAGATCATGATGGCACTTTCTTAGGTCTCAGACACAAGTAAATGTCAATACTGATAGCAGTCTATTTGCAACCTAGTTGGTATTTGCCTTTAGTTAAGCACACTTAGGTCCTTGGAGGCAGCAGATTTCCAGCTCTGTTATACACTACAACCCTACAAACCTGGGTATATACCCAAAGTCTCTACTTGCCCAGCATTTCACATCCACAGGACATCCTTGCAGCTATGCTGCAGCCACAGTGTGGGAAGAAATCCACAGTAAAACTGTCACACCAGATGAGAGCCCAGAGGGCTTGGAGACCACCCACCACCTTCAGATATATCCCCTGGACCTCAGAGAAGCCAAACAGCAGACTAGAGCAGCAGAGTCACCTGGCCCTGAGTAGAGGCACCGATGCCACACAATACCCTGCCTTGCTCAGCCACCAGACCAAAGCCAGCCTGCAAAACTGCCTCCCAACTCCTTTTCTGTATTGGACACCAGAAGTCGGTGTGGCCAGGCTTTCTGCAGGCCATTGGCTAAAGAGGGTTGGGCAACCCAGAGGCAGAAATTCACACTGTTGCTCCTGGGGAGCGTTGTTCTGGCTCCATGTCCCCAGGGTCAGCAGCTCTACAAGAGGCCTCAGCCCAGGTCCCACGTCCCATTACAGAGACCATTAGTTTTATTAAACTCAGTAAACCAAGAGGATGGAGGAGAGAGCAACAGAAGTTACAAAACAAACACGCCCAAACAACACACAAAGAAAGGCTGAAGGAAAGTGGGTAACCTAGGGCAGAGCAAAAAGAAAGAAAACAAAGGTGGGATGGATGAAGCAGCATCTGACTGCAGAGGGGGCTGTGAAATCACTGGGTGCTCTCTGCATCCTTTACACAGAGTGAAAAACATGCAACCCCATTTCCAACAAAGACAGGGAAGACTGTTAGCACACAGCACCAGCTGTGAGGACGCCTACGGAAGCCACAACTGAAGAATGTTGTGGAAACCCTTTCCTCAGAGGGCTGTAGGGTTCCCCTGGGCTGCATGATAGCTGGAGGTGGTCAGAGCCCATGAGCCACAAGCATCACCTTCTCTGCGGCAGCCCCAGGGCAGTAGGCTGGGAGGTAGCTCTGCCCCATTGAGGTATCGCCTGCCAGCCAGAGGAGGGAGAATCCCTTCAGAGGGGAAGCTGCAGCTTCAAGATTAGACTCTGGCCCCAGATAAGACCCAGAGTTTCTCTGCAGAGCCCTGCTGAACACGCAGCTGGGCAGGGAACAGCCCCAGAGCAGCCGCACTGGGATAAGCACTAACGGACCTGCAGGGATGGGCTTATCGTGATACTTATCCTCCTAGCATGGGAGCAGAAGGGGAAGAAAAACACACAAGTTGCACTGGCACCCTCAAGCCCTGTCTGAGACAAGGTAGAGAGAAGTAAAGGGAAAAAAAAAAAAGGGCAAGAGTGTATAGAGTGCCCTGAAGGTCTGAGCTTTGCAGAAGCAGCTGCAGCTTGCAGTCCAGATTTTAGGCTGCCTTTCCAAAAGCTCTGAATTTAGGGGGTAGGTGTTCTATCTCCTCTCAGGACTATTTATTCCTTTGTTTTTCCTCTCCTCTTATTCCACATTTCCTCCTCTTATCCTGATCCCCATCTTTCAGACAAGTCACTTGGCAATAGGTCATATTCAACAGTCTTCCCTTTACTGTGTAAAAGGACACACTCTCATGTGTTATCTCCCATAGGTGCTGCCTCAGGAGAAGTGGGAGCCCCTGTGGGGTGCTGGCAGCAGCCATGGCTCCCAGGTCTTTTCCCACCCCACCAACACCCTTTGGGACAAGCCAGTCTGCCCCAGATCAGGAACATTGGCTCCAGAGATGCTGCAGGATGGTGTTGCAGAGGTCTTAAAATGTACTTTTACAAACCACCTGAAGCAACCAAAACCACCCAGAACTGGTCAGCAGAACAGAAACATGTTCATGCATTTATTCCTAAAGGCCTCCACAACCCAGTCTCAACTCAGGATTTTGTTAATGGGCACAACATGCTCGTTTTATGGGAACAGACCTGCTCTGTGCTGGAAGACTTCCTGCAAGAGACTGTGGTGTGGTGTTAATTTAGAAGATGGCATTCTTCCCAAACAGTCATTATTAAACCAATAACCCTACATTACCTCCAGCATCAAGGGGCAACGTGCTGTTGGAGGCAAGACAGAACAAAGGTCCTGGCTGTAGTAACTGCAAAAGGGCTTTGGGGCTGTTCTCTTCAGGGAAGCCTGGCCAAACTCCAGTGCATGTGGTTTTAAAGATCCTCACTTGTGTTGTATTGTGTTGGTGCGCAGCATTAAGAAAGCTGCCACTTCTGCACTCATGCCCAGCTGAGGTACAGGGGCAATTTTCAGCATCTCTTTGCCTGAAATGACATAGCTGGTGACTTTTATTGTGGAAGGAAGGGGTGTGTGTGTGTGTGTGTGTGTGTAATCAGCTTGGAAAATCTGTTTCTGAGCTTAATTCTAAAGCCTCATCTTTGCTACAGAAAGAACTGTACTCGGGAACACAGCTTTCCCTCCCTGTAGCACTATGGGGAATGATTTGCTGTCCTGGGAAACTGGTCACAGCATAAGCCCACAGGGTTTTGCAACATCACTCTTTGATGCCTTCGATTTAAGTGCCGAACATGCTGTACCCACACAAGTGGAGAGCCTGAACTGGGAACTCTTCTGTAGTGATAAAATTGCCAATCATTCAGGGAAGCGCTTTAAGCTAATCAGCAGCTTGTGCAGCAATTTCATCAACTCACAGGCAGAGGGCAAGAGGTTAATGCCAAGGTTAACAATGCTGCAGAATCTGTTTCAGTTCTTTCAGATCTGGTAACGTTAAGGATCTCCTTTCATGTTCCTGCAGCAAACTTGCTCAAGAAACATTTGATTTAAAAGCCTTCACGAAAAGTCTTTCTCAACAGCCTTCCAAAGCTCTGCAAGAACAAGGAATGCCAACCACCAGCCTCGGATGAGGAAGATCAGCCATAAATGCATTGCACAACAGTTGTGGATCGATCTGTCCTCGTTGGAAAAACACCACTCTGTGCATTGTACCTGTAACCAAACAAATGCTACCTGTCCCTCAGAGCTCTTTTCAAAGGAATCTCAAGCTTCAGTCCTCCCAAGCTGTTTGGGACGCAACATGTCCATGTACAAGTCTGTCTCAGCCCGTACTTCTGCAAGAAATACCTTTCTAACCCTTTGGTTTGGCCTAAATGGAGCATCAGCTGTCTGTCTAGCTGTGTGTCTCCAACAGGGAAGATGACTGAGGGAACAGTTTGCCTAGGCAGGCTGAAATTTCCATCACTGTCCAATCCATTTCTACATCTTGCTAAACATCTGGCACGAATGAGTTAGGGAATCTTATTTCTGCAAGAGGCAGGGCGGCAGGCTTAAAGACATCTTGAGATACCTTCTAGTGCTGCTATGATAGTTTGCTGTCTAAACCAGACTGTTGTAGGCTCACACATTAGAAACATGTTGATAGAGCTCTGCCATGCAGCTAAACCATGAGGCCACCAGTGCCTCTTGCCAGGTCTTCTATGTGACTCGGTTTCTGCAGCATTTGTATTTTTCACAGACAAATTCATGCACCTCGCCTCCACTAAAGCACCCTTAGTGTATAGACAGGACATTTACATATTTTACATGTACTTTTTTTCCTGGTGGGAAGGTTGTGCCTTCCTGGGTTAGCCTCCCTCCTTGCTTTAGACGGAAGAGCAGTGGCAGGCTCTGTTACCCTCAAGGCCTGTTGTTGCATTGGCAATCATCACATCACAGTGGGCAGTGGCAGCCCAGATAAACTACCACTGTGCCTTGGGGCTCTGCCATCAGCACTGGGATGTCTCAGCAAATCTGAGGCTTTTGTTCTCCTCATGGGTTCACATCCCACTTGACAGAAGCCACATTTTTCATACCAGCTACAGAAGAGTGACACTCAGGACTGTCAGGTTCCTGCATGGCTCCCTGTCTTGAGAACCAAGACGTCTGAAAGCCACAGTCTGCTCCTGCACAAAATCAAACTGCTGGTCAACAGAATGACTGTGGGAGCACCTCATTTGTTTAACTTCACTTTAAGGAATTGTAGACTGGCTCTTTGCCTTCACATAACCCTACACCACCAATTTCTGTGTGCATCCATGGAAACACAATATACAGAACAGCTCTTTGTGCAAGATTTTTATTGAAAATGCAGTTGACAAAGTGGATCCACCATAACCAGACATGACTTAGGGACTGTCTGGGCTTCCCCCTTTGCTACCAGAAAGGGCAGCTGAGGATTGCAAAGCCACTGTAGTTGGTCATTTAGATTATGTATATGAAAAAAAACCCCTATCCTGAAGTACTGCATTCTAGTTAGAAACCATATCTACAGGATTTGCTCAGATCAGCAACTCATACCTCTTCCTTCTTAGATTACAGGAGCCACAGAACAAGTTCAATGTAAGATACGAAAATGGGAGGATTTACTACACAGACACTTTTCCCCCATTAAAAAAAATAGATTAGAGGAAGATACAAACATTTTATTTATTAAATCAAATAGAAATGCAAAATATATTTCACATGCCTTACACGGAAAAAAAAAAAAGAGATGAACTTCCAAGACTTTAAAGCAAGACTGTGTCAGTTGACACGCAGGAAATAGGAACATTATAAACAGTCACAAAGAGGAAGGACTGGGGAAAGGCGACATGGGGATGATGGGGCAGTTTCTTCCCCACTCTGACAAAGCTGTCCTGAAAACGAGAATGGAGTTTATGCTGAGCAAGCATCACAAGCCTGAAATTAACTTTAACACACACTTATTTTGGAGGAAGCTGTCTAAAGAAGTACAATTGGCTAATAACTAGTCCAAACAGTGGTCTAAATTACGTATACCATACTCATAGGAAGCGGACACGGGGTTATCATTTGGACGTCAGTAGGAACAACAGGAGAATCAGAAACACCAAAAAAAAAAGCTTTTAAAAGCTGGACCAACCCATGGCCGCATTCTGTGCGACTCTGCTAGTAAAATAAGAACAAAAAAAGATTAAAAATAGAACTATTTTTCTAAATATTTTAATTACTTTGTCATCCTCCAACTCTTCCTCCCCCCTCCCAAGCAGTTTCTTGGAAGCTGAAGTGACACATCAGCAAATACAAAGCAAACACCAATAGGATATTCCACAGTTTTTCTAAAGAGTCAATAGTCCAGCAATTTTAAAGTGATCTATGTGCAAAAAATAAACACATGAAAGAGTTTCTTGGGGAAAAAAAGAAATCCACTGCAGCCCCAACTTCTAATTAAAAAAGATGTTTTGAGGATTAGCACTACATTTCCCAGGGGAGGACAGGTCAGTAATTGCGAGCACTCTGACAAAACCTGTGACTTGATGTTGCTGAACTGTCAACGTGCCAAGCTTACTACCTGCTGCCAAGTGGAAAACAGAGTGCATCCCCAAAAGAAGTGGGAAACGACTATTCATAAACTGGTCTTCTGATATACATAAACATATGGTGCAGGTATGTATTCAGAGACTGCTACCTACAGCTGAAAACAGTCCTCCCAGCATGACTAACAGTAAATGATTAACAATAAGATGTGCAAGATCCGTAAAGAGCAGTACTTGAAATGTTCTCGACTGCTCAATGCCCCTAGGCCTAAACTATCCTCTCGTCAAGAGTGGTCTAAGTCAGGGCAGCTCTGGTGAAGTTACAGTAGAAATCGCTGTGCATGAGGATTTCTGTGTGAGAACAGTCCCTTGAACTACAGACTAGTTCAGTCCTGACCACACCACAATAGGGAATTGTGTTTAAACCATGAGTAATCATGTAATCATCTCCCAGCATAGTACTTCTTTTCTGCACACATGGAATGTAAATGGCCAAGACTTACAACTGATGATTTTGCAGATTTAATGGATTCTATTTCTTTAATGGTTCTGGCAATGCAAACTCAGTTAAAAAAGCAATACCAAAGAAACCAGCCAAAACAAATCCAATGTTCACTGCTGTCTGCTTTTATCTTTATTTGATGACTTACCTGGCACACAATTAGAGTTTTCTAATTGCTTAAGTGTTCAAAAGCATCAAATTCCTTGGGCTGGGGTCCCATGGGTTAAAGTCCAGGTGTGGAAGACACACCACAATAGGTGATAAAGCTAAATCAAGTTTGGGTAAATGGTAACTTAGGTCTCTGTTGTTAGTCTAGTAAATGGAGTTCCTAAGCAAAGGAACCCCAGGTCCTAAGCAAAGGCTGTGAAACAAAACAATCACAAACTCACAAAACGCCTCGAGTTTCCCAGCTGAAGAGGAGCAGAACATGAGCTGTAAAGTCACTTGGTGTTTAATGGCTTTCGAAGTCACCTTGCAAAGCAGTTCCAATATCAAAACTATTCCCAACTTGAAAGCCGAGTGGCAGTATTCTCTCTCGTACCACCCACAGCTGCTCGGAGCCGAAGGGGAGACCAGCTGCAGGAAGGTGACTGGCAGATGTGAAGGAGAAGCACGCTTGACCACAGAAGAAGTCTCACCCTACAACGTGAGGCCTTGAGGCTTTAAGAATGGAGGAAAATGCACTTTGCCTGATGCAAACTACATACCTTAATGCAGGAAAATGGTGGTTGTCGTGCAATTCAAAGCACAGCCAGACTGGTTTCATTTGCTGAGGATGGCTGAACGCTAACAACACCCACCAACCTGTGTTTCAAGTGCTGTTAGAACCATATTGTACACAACATTTACCCTTGTTTGTCCCCTCCCATAATGCACTAAAGTAAATCCAGACCTTAAGGAATAACTTGCATAGTAAGAAAAGGTCATCAATTTCATCATTTACTTTACGCAGGCAAGCAAATTTGTAAACATTCAAAAGCGGCAGCATCCAAGTTACAAACAACTGAAGGGAAAAAAAGAATCAAGATTATTAAGGTTCGTTATCCTCTGAAAAATTTTGGAAATGAACTTTTAAAACACTGCAAACATTGAACACACAGTTACACCTCTTCTAATCCCGCTAGTAAGTCCCGCCTTCCGAGGAGTTCTGCTTTCTAAAACACACGGTGGTCTCACAACTGCCACACCTTTTAGCATTTTGCTGTTTGGAAGTCGGCTACTGGAGCGTTTCACCTCAGCCTAAATCCCGTTAGCAAAGGGAATGCTCGTGTCTTGGTTCAACACCTCTTTAACTTCCAAGGGCAAAGCATCAAAGAGGTGATCTTCCACCACGAGGCCGCTTTTCCTGAGAAGCTGACACTGTCCCAGCGTGGCTGGCAGACGGTCCAAGCAGTTTCCCTTCAGTTCCAGATGAGTCAGCTGCAACAGTTGACTAACTTTATCTGGGATTGAGGTAATACAGTTTTGTCCCAGGCTCAAAGTCCTCAATTTAACACACTTAAACAACTGTTTTGGCAAAACATCGACTTTGTTTCCCGTGATGTGAAAATGCTGCAGGTTTTGAAGCAAACCTATTTCCACTGGAATCAATGAGATTGAGTTGTAGCTTACATCTAAACACCTAAGTTTCTGTAAACTGAACACTGCAGCTGGTAAGGATTCGAGTTTGTTATTGGAGAGATAAAGAGACTCCAAATTCTTTATGTGGGTAATGGAGGAAGGAATGTTGACTATTTTATTGTGCCACAGCTTTAAACAAGTCAATCTTTTTAAGTGCTGGAAACTGATGATTTCTTCAATTGTGCGTATGCTGTTTGACTTTAAATCCAGTTCCTGTAAGTTAGAGAGGCTGAAGATGGCATGGGGAATTCTCTCCAGTTCACAGTTTTGCAGTTCCAACTCCGCAACGTTAGTCATTTTCTTAAGGCTATTGAGTACCACGAGCTTAGTGCCGTCATTATGAATGACCAGTTTTGTCAGATGTGGCGCCACATCTGTGATATTGGGGGGAATTTTGGTCAAATTGCTCTTCATGTGGAGAATTTTAAGGTGTCTCAACTCTCTGAGAGATTCAAGCCCTATCATTTTATTGTTTTCAGAGTTCAGGTTGCCTACCAAGTACAATTCACGGAGGTTTTTGAGCAAATACACCCACGCTGGAATCTCCGCGACATCTGTGAATTTCACATGAAGGCATCTCAAGTGGTCCCGGAGGAAGCTGAAAGCGGTCTGCTCGACCTTTGCAGGGCAGTGGCACAGATGAAGCTCTTGAAGATTTGTCATCTGGGAAATTTTTGCTGGGATTTTCGCTTCGGCAATCAGCTCCAGCTTCAACACATCCAGATCCGTCAGATCGAACACTGCATCGGGTACCCCCGACAGCATGACGAGATGCAGCTCTTGCTTGTCCTGGGCGTTGCGGGAAACGTGTTGCCGCAGCTTCTCAAAAGTCCATTCGTGGTTTAAACTGATTTCCCGGAGTTTGTTTTCACTTACCTCTGACAAAAAGACACCAAAGCGCTTGGAATACAGCTGGTCGTACTGATCCACCATGTGCAAGAGAAATGCAAAGTCGTTTTTGACGTCAGGGATGTCGCTGAAGCTGCTCTCCTCCCGCACCTTCTCAAAGGAGTATTCTTTTAAAGGTATTCGGAACAGCCAGAAAAGAGTGTAGAGGCAGATAAAACCATAGACACAAATGAGGGAAATGTAGCTGATGAGCAGCTTCTTCAGCATGTAAGCCATGTTGTGCGTACATTCAAACTGCGTGTAGCCGATCAGGTGTTCCACCTTCGGGTTGCAGATGTGCTCAAAACTAATGGTGTTGACAAAGTTTGCGGTATAGCAGAGAATAAATATGAACTTGACAGTCTTGATGACAGTCTGGCCAACGTAGAGCTTGTAAATGAGGTCGCTGTCCTCCACATGAGCCCGGAACTTACGCACCTTTTCAAACAGCGCCTTGGCTTGCTCTCCGTCTTTCTTGTCTAGAATAGTGACGCTGGGAACCTCGATCATTGGCTTGTCAGCTGAAAATTTGAAGCCAGACTTTGTTATCATTGGAGTGCTGGCACTTGGGCTTCCTTCGTCGCTGCTAGTGGAAACGTACTTGGGCAGGGACTGGGCACCAGTTAACCTCTGCTTGTTCTCCTCAGAGTCCTCACACGCTGTTTCAGACAATGCTTTTGTAGTCCAAGGGGACTCAAAGCACTTCCCTAATATAGACACAAAATGCTCAATTTTTGAGCAAGTCTTGGGATACTTGAACCAGAAATTGCTACTGACTATTAAAATGATAGTATGGATGAGAACAAGATAAGGAAAATACTTTGAATACCAAGGAAGAGCCAAATGATAGCACATCTGGTTAATAAATACATATTGCTGAAAATCCAAATTCGTTTTACGGCCTGAAGAATCCTTCTGCTCCTTCTTCAGCTCCTGGCCTGATTCAGTGGGTTGATACTGAGAAGAGGTAGCTCTGCTCAGAGGTACATCAGGTGTTACAGTAGGGGCACTTTCAAAGGAAACCGTTCTCACTGATGCGTCTTCTCCTTGACCAGTGGTTGTTTCAACAGTGGTGAAGTCAGCCTTCCCTGACATGCTGGGCTGTGCTTTTGAATTTACAGTAGACTGCAAAACAGGCAAGCAGACCACCTGGTCTTTGGTCAGCTGCATGGTTCCAGCAAAAATGGCAACCATTAACATAACAACAGCTAGATAATCCATGAATACATCCCACCATGGTTTCAAGATACGGTAAGTTGGCTGGATGTCATTGAGCGATGCAACTTCTGCAAGGGTAAACATTCCTACAAGAGAACAAAGACACAATCGGTACCATTGAATGGTGAGCAAGTTATCTTACGACTTAGTAACAATCATACCATGACACACAGATGCTCAGAAGGTTCCAGTTTTCATTATGTTTTGCTGCCTGTCACACACTGTCTTACCATTCCACTCAACACTGTCTCCCAAAGGATATGATGTACTGAAATGATGCATTACTCAAGCATCAAAACAGAAGTCTTCTCACTTCAGGCTGGATGGCATTTACCTATTTTTGCCACTTCACAGTACAAGCATCAAGGCCTGTTCTGTGCAGCTGAAGTATCTGAAACGTAAAGAGCCAGAGCTGATGTGCTAAAAAGCGTGAAGAGCAACAATTGATTGCACTGCACAAAATCTGCTTCTCTAAAAATGACAATACAGCACTAACGTTTTGTAGTACCTTGCATTCAGACAAAAGAGCATTCCTTAATGCTGCACATTTTAGGTCTCATTACGAGCAAGCTGTTTCGTTTCATTTCTTCATTGACAACAAGGTCCATATCTCCCACTCCTTGCTACTGAGCACCCACATTGCTCACCAGATTGATTTGCTCCTTTCCCTTAAGTACCACTGCACAAGTGAAAGCCGTATTTGGCACAATTAAACAGGTCTGGATGTTTCACGGTGAGAAACAGTTATCACCTAAAAATAGTCCCAAATGGTACTGTATAAACTCTTTTTTTCCCTCCAATTCATTAAAAAAAAAAAAAAAAAATAGTCCTTCCTCAGAAAAATCCAACCCAGTCAGCCAAGAAAGAAAACCCCAACTCTTTAAGATCACAGGGAAAATATTTTTTTCGGGTTATCATCACAGCCTGGTGATTACAGGAAGGTAGTCAGTGCAGGTAGCACAGGAGCAAGCTGCAAGGCTTTCACTTTAAGCATATGAACTGTGAGACAAACTGGTGGCAAACTGATTGCGTGTGAATTCGGACCTCTTTGCAGCTTTTAATAGCTTGCTTTGCTTTTTGTCTTGGCAAAATCTAGAGGACACAACTTATCAGCTTTTTGAAAAATAAGTTTCCTGTGCAAGCAGGATGTGGTAAAATCATCATTTTAACTGGTGAACTTGTGACCCAAATTTGCCATTTCTAAAGTAAAATATGCAGCTTGTGGGCATGTATGGAGGGAAAGAGACAGAATGTACACAAAGTCTGTTTCCCTTTGGTTAGGAGAACCGCTTAGAGCACAATGCAATCAAAGTAGGCAGTATAAAGATGCATCAGGTTTGTAGTATTTAACTTGTAGCATACCAATACACACAGACCTGCACCTTGCATGTCCTAAAGGACAACATCACAGGCAATGAATACACAACCTAACTTGATTATTTCTAGCTTACATTTCTCTGAAAAATATATCAGACACTTCTCTATGCAGAACTCAAGTCTCTGCTACTGCCTGTATGGTGAAAGGCATGCATTAGCCTCTCCTTCCCTGCACCAGCACAAGCAGCTCCCATCATTTCAGCCTGCAGGAAAGGCCAACTGTCACCATTAGGGAGCTCAGCACTGAGCTCAGGATGAAAACTTCTCCTCCACCCCAGAGAGGGATCCAATCTCAGGCCTCCCACGCTCTCCTCCCAGAAGCTGTTATCAGTTTGCATACCTAGTCTGGCATTAGGTGCTCAGTCAGTGCACTGTTGACAAAATGTAAAAGTCAAGGCTCAGTTCCTCAGGGAATGGGCAGAAGGAACTTTCATCTCTCTTCCTCCTTATTTTCTAGTGGCAAATGAATGTCAAATACTCCCTCATCATTAACACAGCTGTCAGAGTCTTACAGCATGGTTCCTCAGCCTTTCCCCTCACTCCTCCCAGGGCTGTAGTTGCTACTAGAAGTGCTGAAGGACACAGGGGTAACACATCCCACAGCAAATCAAAGCCTCACAATGCTTTACCTGAGGTTAGCTACAAACTCCCATTTTCTTTAATGTCTCGAGGTGATTACCCAGACTGCGTCACAGCACGACTGCTTGCCCTAGAAATCATTACCTTTGACATTTAACTAATAACTCTGTGCAGAAGAATAGCATTTGTCCTTTGTACTGACTCTATTCCTTTGCACCGGTTGTTATTTAACATTTGTACCCTCCTTAGGAGTAAGGCACAACCTCCACATGCCCGGGTCAGGAGAACCACAAAGCAGCACCAGAGGTGTGGAGGTTAGTTATTTTTTTCCTGCATGCACTTAGGGTTTTTTTGGAAGCTGTTTGGAAGGGATGCACACACAGCTCTTCAAGCTGTTTCACAGGGGTCTTGCCCACCCTGGTAGCCACAGGAACTTCTTGCACACCAGGATACTTGTGCAGTGGTTCAAGTGAGAGCACAGAGGCAAAAGTCCAAGTCCTTATGCTTCCCTTGGCAGCAGAGAGCTGTGCCCTGTGCAGGGCAGGAGCACCTAGATCACTGCTCCAACAAACATAGGCAGCTGCTACTGCTGCCTATCCCTCGGGGATAGCCTTTCCCTCAACTTTGCGCTAGCTCATTACGTGAGCAGTTACTTCATTGTGGTTTTGGGCACCACCTGCAGATTTCTTTTCACAGAATGAAGGTGAGGAGTTTTGTTTGTTTTTATACTTCTGGCAAAAGAACAAATGGATAAAGCACCGAAACCCAAGAGCTGCAGACTTGGCTGCTCTAAGCAACTGAAATAATGGAAAAGAAATGGAGAGAGTACAAAGGAGTCCCAGATAAAGACTTAGAAAGAATCATAGAAAAAAACCGTAAGACTAAAATCCACCTTTACCAGACCTCGTCTTGCACACAGAGTGATTTCAAAAAAGGTTAGGAGACACAACAGAGCCTGTGTAATCCTCTTTGTGAGGCTGTAGGCAGTGTGGTGTAACAGGAGCTTTACTCCAAGTATCACCACATTCAGTGCCCTGAACATGTTTTTTCTTTCAAGTTACTGATACTCACAGAAGAGCTGCTGTTTTGGCAGAGACCAGCAGTTATAAAACACCCTCTGTGGCATTACTGTCTAACACTGTCTCACAAAACAGAGGCAGACTTTTTTTTCCGACCTAGCAAAGATCAATTCCAGGTTTCTATCCTCACATGCCAAAAAATATTTAAATGCTTCAAACCAACCACACACATAAGACATTCAAACTGAAAGGCTGCAAATGAATTTGATATTTTCTCTCTTAAGTCCATCATTACATGTATTGGTGTTTGATCTTGCAAAACTAATAACTGCAAAAGTTAACTTTTATTTTCACAGATGCTTAGAAATCAAACTATTAGAACAACAGGTGCCCACAGTACTACAATAGCTTGGGGTTTTTGTTATTCCATGGTTATATTTCAGCTATTTAAAGGTTTTTACACCTACATTTAAGTCATACTGTCCAGAATATTTGGAGTGGGTAGATAGTATTTGAATCTCTAATTTTCATCTCCTTTTAAAAATGCTAGACTGGGGTTTCACAATATGCTGCAGTGATCATAGAATCACAGAATAGCAGGGTTGGAAGGGACCTTTAGAGATCATCTAGTTCAAACCCCCTGCAGAAGCAGGTTCACCTAGATCAGGTCACATAGGAACATGTCCAGGTGGGTCTTGAAGAGCTCCAAGGAAGGAGACTCCACAACCCCTCTGGGCAGCCTGTGCCAGGGCTCCCTCACCAGTGAACAGTGGAAATAGCTTTTTCTTAAATGTAAGTGGAACTTTTTGTGTTCCAGCTTCATCCCATCACCCCTTGTCCTGTTTCTAGCTACAACAGAAAAAAAGCCCCAACCTCCTGACACCCACCCTTTAGATATTTGTAAATGTTAATAAGATCTCTTCTCAGTCTCCTCTTCTCCAGACTAAACAGCCCCAGTTCCCGCTGCCTTTCCTCACATGGAAGATGTTCCAGTCCCCTGATCATCTTGGTGGCCCTGTGCTGGACTCTCTCCAGAAGTTCTCTGTCCCTCTTGAGCTGGAGAGCCCAGAACTGGACACAGGACTCCAGATGAGGCTTCACCAGGGCAGAGTAATGATGATTAAGTAGTAAGGCAAGTGAAGAAAAAAATAAGAAAAACCACAAAAAGAAAAAAAGAGGAGACATAAATGTCAGTCTGTGGCAGGCAAAGCCACGTGCGATCTTCTCACAAGACCAGTGCATACTCCCAATCCAAAAAAGTTAGGTCTCTAAGCAGGTAGCTCAAACCGAGAATGAAGTATTATGCGGATGAAAAGCAGATGAAAAGCAAAACATTCTTGACATTTCTCATAGTGAGAACCTGCATTTATTTCAGCTCTTTTCAGGCCTCACAAAGCACTGAATAGACCCAGAGGCTCAGCAGACTATGGAGTTTTGACACATCGAGATCTAGACCCAAAACTTGAAAACTGTGGTTCTTGAAGAGAAAGACTTTTTAATTCCAAATATGGAAATTCAGGACAAAGCTTCCTTTTTAAAACAGCAAATTTTACTGCAGTTTTAATAAGCATGGATATTCATTCAAGCTCAATGCAAGCCTATCTTTAGGACTGCACAGCTACACAAAATTAGGAAGACCTTCAATTTTAACAAATAATCCTTTTTCCTCCCAAGCCCTTTGTCTCCAGATTTTTGGATGGAAAAACTTAAAAGTTCTGAAAGTAGTGTATGCTACCTCCCTTTTCATTGCTAATGCCATAAGTAGCTCAAAACTAAAACCATTTTGTTTATTTTGCAGTTGCAGAAGTTGCAGTGAAAACAGAATACAAAAAGAGAGAAACTGACAACGACAGTACAATTATTTTAAAGTTATAGGCCCTGGTTAAATCAGCAAGGATAACAACTGATTTCATAAATTATACTTTTTACCCAATTATAATCCTTTCGTTTGTCTTAAAGAAACACTACAGTAGAAAGAGCTCAGAACGTGATGACTTTGGTGATTTTTTTTCTGAGAGATTTCAGACTATAAATGCTGAAATACAAAGTGGACATATTGGGGTTATTTCCTAAGAAACTGTTCTAGCTTAAATTACAGAAGTTAAAGGAAAAGGAAGCAGTAGATTGGTATGTCACTAATGTTTATTTACATCCTACTTCTTCCTGTAGTTACTGATAAAAACTTCATCTGTCTGTCCTTGTAATTCACTGTCTCTCCTCTCTTAAAAGCATATTTAAAGTTAAAGCAAATTGAAAGTTAGAACAAACAAATAAAACCAGAGTTGTAGCACATGGATCTCTCATTTTACTTCCAGGTTCCCAAGACTGAACAAGCCTGCTTTGTTTCAGGAAACAAAAAGATTCTTGAATTAGCCTTGTCACCACAACTGGTCAACAATTTCCTAAAAAAACCCCTCACATTCCTACTTGAAAAGAAAAAGTGCAACCATGAACAAAATTGTTTTCTCCCTTCCCACAGGAAATTAGTGAGAAGGCAAGGTTTCCCATAACTAAAAGGCTTTGCTAGCTTGCTTTTGATCAAGTGACCATAGGTTTAGACGTATTTCTGCTGTATATTTTACTCTGTCTTTCCACCGGCAATTTCTACTTCCTTTGTTTTTCTACTTCTGCAATATCCTATTAAGGCAGGCAATTAGACCCTAATATGATAAGAATGGATTATGAGAGTCCTCTTGGCCACGACACTGCAAATACCAATTGTTCCACAGACAATTCACAAAGATCAAAAAGATGGCACCATCATTTTTTTTCCCTTGCCCACAGAACCAAATGTAGAGAGTCCCACAGCCCTTGTAAAATAATGTGTAAAGATATTCAGAAAGAGTGTGTGAATGAACATTCTGAGCATACAGACACATTCATGACCTGCACTGGTTATTAACTTTCTGAAATTAATAGAAGTTTAAAACAAACTGAAGGAGGTTTAACCTGGGTAGGCCTTGGGATCTAGTAATAGAGGGAAATCTTTGACTACAGCTTCTCTTCTCAAGCATCCTGCAAATCAAACCCTAAAATTCAGCTAATCATGGATGTGCATCTTGAGTGCCCAAAAAGCTTAGAAAACATCCTGCAATAAAATACAACATACGTATTTTTAAACAGGTATTTTTATAGTGTTTCTCTACTATGTGAAATGTTTTGGTACTTCTTCAACATCAGAAGGTATTGCAGAACAGTAACACCAGAACACAAGGACTACAGGACACTGTACAGTATCAGATACTTTCTGATTGGTGATCTTGTCTCAGAAGATCAGCAACAGATTTAACATAAGAACTTGCATGCACAAAGATTTCTTTTTTTCCCCCACCAAGTTCGAATGGCAAGAATTCCCTCTCACTATTTGTTCCATAAACACCTGGCAGCAACCAAGCTACCAGTTTTAGATCGCTCTGCAAGATCCGAGTTGGTTTATTTTTGCTTGTCTACCCCCATGACTGAGCAAGTTCTTCTTTGTTTGGCCTGTTTGATATTTCAGGCTAAGCAAACTTCTAAGAGATATTGTATTTATCTGTATGATTTGACCTTCTTAAAATTAATTGCATGGCACCCTGACGATAGTGTTTTAGAGATGGTGCACCACAAGATGCTCTATGGGTGTAATGAACGATAACTGGATAAAGAGAAAACAACAAACACAAAACAGAAAGATTTCCTATGTAGAAAAGCATTCCAACTAAGGATCAAGAGTTCCACAACAGCTTTAAATTAAAACAAAATCTCATTACATGAGAAAATATGATGGCATTTTTTTGATAACATATTTACATGATTAAGATTAATTAGCGCCACTCATACACCCAGTATTTGAGAAAAAAACCCCTACACAAACAAAATCCTCCACAAGTAACCCATCTCCCAAGTTTCCCCATTCCATTGCCCAAATTGCAGAGCTCTGCTTTTGGAGTTTCCCTGAAGGGAATATATAATCTCTGACATAGACTGTAAATAAATTCCCCAACTAAGGGATTGTCATCTTCACAAACAACACTAACCTGACAGCAGTTTGAGAAATGAAAAATTAACAAAATCTAATTTCTCTCAGGCTACATACAGAAATCTCAGGCTTCAGTACAAAAAGAAGATTCTTGCTTTACGTGACCAATGTCAAATTAGTGCCCGTTTACCAAAATGAAATCAATAAGAAAATTATTTTCATTTCCCAATACTTGAAACTCTGCCCTTCAAAGCTGGGCTTTTTCAGGTTGTATAACATTCTAACCTACTTTTGGATCCTGCTATTTAAGTGTTTACACTGAACCTTCCCTGTTTACCAGCTCTTTGTAGGTCTAGTGCTATACACTACTCCTACACAGATGGTTTTGTAATCAATGTGATATTTAAAAAGCAGTATTAGCAGCCATAATTTCCCCAACAATAAACTCTTGAATCATACCTCATTCTTGCCTTGCTGTAAATGACCAGAGAGGTCTGTTTCAGGATTACTTTCAAAACAGGAGCCCAATGTTGTACTTCTGACTAGCTCCCCAAAGCACTCAAAGATTATTAACACTATTAACTCCGCATTTGCCACATGCATGTTCTCTGTTCAGAGTACAGAAAATGAGCAAGTTCCCACTTCGCCTACAGTACTCCTGAGCCATGCTCTTATGAGGGGGCTGCTTTGACCAAAAGTGCAAGCTTCAGTTTTTATTCACATTTATTCCCAGGCTTCAGAGCACAGTGCAGGCAATTTCAGAATATGACTTGTCAGTTTTTGACCTTGAAAAGCTCAGAGAGGTCCTAAGCTGTATGTTCAGCAACACTGTTCCATCCTCACTGCCTGCAGGTTAGTAGCATCAGAGACCATACACAGTGTGAGAGGAGAGATGGGAGAAAAACAAAAGTAGAGAGGACAGTGGTCCTTCAGCATCTCTCTGCATGGGTCTCTAGCTGGTGAAGAGCTCAGTATTCTGTGTTACAGTTCAAGTCAGTTAACAGTTACAGTCAGTTACAGTTCAAGTCAGTTAACCACACCTGATTGTACAGTTACAAAACAAACCACCTAGCAAGGCAACATGGAAGAAACCAAGACAGAGGACTAAGAAGGCTAGATCCCAGCAGGGGTAAACAGCCAAGTTAGGCATTTGGCATCTGTAACAACCCGTAAATGCATGGGCATTTGTGATAGGCAATTCCTCCCAGGAAAACACACAAATCCTGCATAGAACAGCTACCTGAAGAGAAATGCTACATCTGAGTAACAAGGACCTTGCAGATGAACGCTCAAGTACAGTCTGGCACATGTACTTCAAACCCTACATGGCTGTTACAGTCACTGTTACTGACTCACTCTTCTTTTATCTGAGGCACCAACACTAAGGCTGAGAGATCAGCTTTCCAACAGCATTTTCTTTTTAACCTAGCCAGACTAGAGGCAAAAGCAGTGAGCAGACATTTTGCATCTCATTTCACAGAATTCCTAACACACACCCAAGCCAGTAATCTTGAAAAGACAGCGTAACTTGTGTGTGCAAGACCCCCAGTTTAACAATAAGCACTTTTACTCAAGTACAGACACAAATGAAAGTTACTGCAGTTCATTTAACCTGTGCTGACATGGTCAAACAATGCAATTAAAAGTTACACCATCCAATAAACTCTCAACAGCTGTTTGGGCTCAAGCATTAAACATCTTGCCATTTCAAAAACTGCAGTTCCCCTATCTTTTAGCCACTGATGTTTCTACAGTGTTTTCACAACTGCTATCAGACATCTGTCACTTCTACTGACCAGAGCGCTCTAGGAATTTATCAAGATGCAAAAGCAAGCTGCACCAAAATAAAAAGCACATCTGTAGGCCCTGGAGGCTGCTTTTACCACTAAAAATAATCCCAGAAATACAATTTTTTTAAAGTAGTAATTAACAGGATTGTCAGAGGAAAAAAAAAAAAAACAAAAACAAAAAAAAAAAAAAAACCCCAAAATAGAAGAGCATTTCCAGAAATCTGATAAATAGAACAGGTAAAAATGACTTAGACCCAAGAGTTATTTAAATTTGCTTTTACAGAAATATATCCACACAGCTAAAGTTTGTTATAGGAAATGGCTTGATCTCAGGTAGAGACAGCACTCAGCAACTCACACAATTCCTCTGAAAAACCCTGATTTCTGATACACAGCCACACATGCTGCCAGTCTCTGTCTCATCTTGTTCTGGATTCACTTGGAACTGGGGCAACTTCAAAAGCAGTAAGAAATTGAGCTTGGCATAGAGCTGCTAGTTTGGTGATTTTAAGCCACAGAATGTAAAGATATAAATCTTATTACAGGATATATTAGTACCTTTAACTACACACCCTAAACATACCTAAAGAATAGAAAGGAGTGCCTAGTATAGAAAAAAAAAAAAAAAAGAAGAGCATTGCTGAAGTTCACATTGCTGTAAATTTAATAGCCAAGCTTAAGGACAAAATGACCTCTCCACCCTAACTCGTGGTACTTAAGTCTAGGCTCAACTTTTAAACTCTATTCCCATAAGAATGGAAGCAGGTTTACTGTGTAACTGAAGATATTTTCAATTAATACTTTCCTCCTTTTTATTTCTGATGGACATGCCAGCAACCTTGCACTGGAACATTTAAAGCATCCTCACGGAGATCTATAGCCAATAGCAAACAAAAAGTTCCCTTAACTGAAGAACAGGCTCCATTGTTCCCCGAGATGGTTCATCTCTTCAGACAGAACAGCAAACACAGTGACTCTCACTGGGTTACACATTAAACAGAAGTTTCATATATAAGATTCACACACACATGAGTTGCTGTATTTTCCAAGTACCTGCAGTGACACTTCCCTTACATTCATTAGCTAAAAGTGATCTGGAAAGGTCACACACACACAAAAAATAAAACAACACGCACACACACGCAAATCCTACTAAAAGCACACAACAACACAAAAAGCTACACCTAAACACCAGCCTCCTGACTTGCACATCAGAGTTCCTCTAATTCTGCCAAGGTCTTTTCCATAGCAAGGACAGTAGAGTGGTGCATCAAGTGCAGCTGAGAATCAGGATATGAAAAAGCACACTAATTGCACCTTTACTTTTACCCACTGTGCCAACATAAGCCTGCTTTGATTGAAAAAAAAAAACCAAAAACCAAACCCACTCCACTCAAGTTTACAGCTCAATAAATAGGCTGCACCCTCAGTTTTCAAATACAGTCTCTTCAGTTCTTTATGAGACAACAGTCAAATTATGTTCCTACTTAAATGTCACACAGCTTCTTTTCTCCCCAGGGAGAAGAGGAGACTTCCTCACTCAAGCCAAGAACTAGCTGTAAAGCCACTTACAGAAACTACTCCAGATAACTGCTAAGCAGCCTCTAAAAACCCTCTCACTATCTTGTCTCCCCCACCCTGGGTAGACACCACACAACAGATAACCTGCTCCAAACCCTACCTGCTCTTTATCAAGCAGAGAGATCTTCAGACGTCCTGCCACATGGGTAACAACGATGACTTCTCACATAGAACTGTGATCAACAGATGAAGGATGACTTATTAATGTCATCCCATTCCTGCCAAGCTTTCAATAGCTGAACCTCCAGTGGATTCATGCCAGGAAAAATGCTTGCAGCTGAAGCATTTATCCTCAGAGGGATTTAAATTTACTGTATTTCTTTTTCCTCTTCTAAACTTAAGCTATACTCTGTAAGAGGTAAGCTGTTTACTTAGTCCATCTAGTCCCATAATTGTTTGGTTCAGGGTGTGTAGTTCAATCTCTGTACTTGAGCACAAAAAGGAATTATGCTACAACACATAGTTTGGGAAGCTGCTGTTTTGAAATTTTGCTGATGAGTTCAGATCACCTCTTCCCTTTTTATGCTTTGTTTTCTCAAAATTCCATTCAAGAACAGAAAGAATTTTCCAAAAGGCTTGCTGTCTTCCCCAAGACTGCAGCATTCCTGCTCTAACATGCAAGTTTCCAGCTCTACAAAAAGGTTCAGTAACTCTCAGTTGTGTTGCTTGCTGCCATCCACCAGCATCAACAGATCCATACAGTCTCCCATTTAAATATTTACTATTGCTAAGTTTATATAACAATGT
Source organism: Urocolius indicus (assembly GCA_013401255.1). NCBI lineage: Eukaryota > Metazoa > Chordata > Aves > Coliiformes > Coliidae > Urocolius > Urocolius indicus. The sequence goes on from WBNH01010386.1 coordinate 326,172, forward strand.
GACCCAAATGCTCCGGCTGGAATTGTAACCTCTGTACTGAGGACTCTCCAGCAGAGAGTGGGCAGACAACCCTTGCCCCTGAAGGCTTACAAGCTAAAAGTGATTATTTGTTAGGCAATGACAAGCATGTTTGTGGCTGTAAAATTCAAAGCAGGCTTCCAAAAAATGACAGAAAAAGTGAGACAGCGGCATGATTAAAAGTATAATCAAATTTAACATTGCAATGCCCTGCTGTCTTTGGAAAGGTTTAACCTTATACAGATAAATCAGTTTACAGTTAGAGAATTCCTTATCCATACTCCTTCCCACTGGTTTGAGGCTGATGCTATCTAAAAAATAAGGCACTAGACATAACAGCTCTTGAAACATACCTATCCAGTAGAATAGACAATGAAGCTTTCTGAGTACATCCTTCATTTCAACTCAAACAAAATAAAAATATAGAGACACTTCATTCAATCTCATCTACAGACAGATGCCGTTCCTACTCCAGCACTTACCACTTTGATATGATCACTACAGCCTTCCCCATACAGTCACAATAATGTTTTTGGCAGCCACCTTCACAGATGTACAGCCATTTACCACGTCACTGTCTGTCTGACTTTTTCAGCTGAAATGCTATCTGCTTGGATGGTCAAATGGTGAAAATGGCCCTGAAGCTGCTCTTATTTTACTGCAGGCAGCTTGCCCTTACCCCAGGTATTCACCATGTGAACTTGTTTTGGCAAGTTACTCACCACTTAAAGCAGGACAACTGCTGCTCAACAACTGCTCTGGAAATAAAAGGAGAGTTGCCTTCTAATTGGAGAAAAATAAAAGTTATGTTTCCTTGTTACTATAGTTTCATTATACAGCCGAATGAGGCAATTTTCACATCCTCTAGCAGGCCCCTGTCAGGACCCCAGGAGCTTCTGTGCAAGCATGGGTCACCAGCAAGGCAACACTGCCATCATACTGATCTGGGAGAAGAAGGGTCCTTTTCTAAATTATCTTCTAGACCTTCCATCAACATTTCAATGTTTCAAAAAAAAGAGAGGAAACAAAGTCTAAACTCGTGCAAGTACATGACCCATGGTTTCAGAATCCTAGCTCTCATTGTGCTTTCCACGAAGCACAATGCAAGGCTGTCAGAAAGAGGTGCAATTCAGCACTCCCTTGCTGCCCTGTACAGAACAAGATGGAGACCCAGGACTCGTCTCGTTGTTGGGAACATAACTTCCTGCAGTATTTCTATCAGCACGTCTGATGGACTGGGCATCACCTACTCACATCCATGAAGCAGTAACAATGGAGCAAAGGCTTTTGCCTTGTAACAGTGCCAGAAAACACCAGTTCCAGTGCTGTGGTGGTAGATAGGACAACTACAGTGTTCCTCTCCCACAAGTATGCAGACGTCTCCTCACCCTGCTGAGCAATCAGGTGGCACAGCCTTGTGGGGCTGCAAACACCTCTCTCTTGGAACAGGGTAGCCTGGAGGCAACCTGCAACTACCAGGGGTATTACTTGAACTCCTGGTTTGCATTTCAAATTGTTGACTCAACACAAAACAAAACCACAAGATGGCCACAGACTGCCCACACAGTGACCTGTATGGCCTCACAGCTGAAGGCGAAGCATCTTCAGTACACTAGATCTACCCATAAGTTTGACTGGCACTATTTTAACAAGGATCAACTCCAGAATGTAAGCACGATTAACCAGTCACTTTATTTACATGTTTCTGTTATCTCATCTGCACATTTGGACTACTGCCCATGCATGTGGGTGTACAACAGCAACATACATATGACTACGTTCCCATAAGCCGTCAGTTAAGAGTTTAGGATTTGTCATGGCCAGAACAAAACATGAACAGAGCCACCCATTTAATTTATTAGGAAGTTTTGTAACAGCCTGTCTTTGACCAAAAATTTTGCCTGCCAAATTATGTCTCAAGTACTTTTTTTTTTTTTTTTTAAGCAAGAAAAATGTTATCAAGGCCCAGAACTCTCTGATAGTTTTTGTTCCCTTTTAAGCTAAACAGCCATTCTAATCTCCGTTTCAAGTTCCTCAAAGACTACAAATAAAACCCCCTTTCTCTTAAGACATAAAGCCATGAAGCAACTTTGAATTAAACTATTCCTTTAAGCCTTCACTGGTTTCAGTCTCCCAAACTTCCTAGGAAGACAAAGTGAAGGACTATTCTCGACTCCCATCACGAAGCTTGGAACATTCACTCGCAGAACCAATTGACCTTGCAGGACAGACCTGAAACGGTGACTGTAAGAAGGCAGGTGATGTGCTGCTGCTGCTGTAGGCTGTAAGTTCTTGCATGTGGACACAGCCATATCCATGTTCACACTAAAGCAACCCTGAATCACAAGGCCTTCACAGAAATATCAAAGTTGCATCCTTGTTCACCCCAAGTAAGCTTGCGTGAGATGGCTCTTATTTTGGGACAGAAGACAAGAAAGGGAAGGGTCAGTACTACAGCTGGCTGGCAGTCAGACAGACATCCTTCTTTAGGCTTGATAAGACAGTTGCAGCCTTGTCCTCACTATGCTGCTTGCTCTGTTATGAGTTGCCGAGCTACTGTTGGGTTAAAACATTCTTTAAATGACCATTATGGCAACCTTGCCCCTGAGTCTTTAGGGGCATCCTCTCTGTCTCATCATGCCATGCATCAGATGCTACTACCTTTCACAATACTTGCATTGTACGCTCTATGTTCCTTGTGTGGTGCTTAGCTCCTGGTCAGAGTTCCTTCATGGTCAAACACACAAACAAAAGTGATTTGTGGACTAAGATCTAGATCCTGTGTGAACCTGATATTTACATTGCATAAAAGGTTAAATTTCCTACTCTCTGTCAAAGCCTTACTGCATTGTGCATTGTGTAATCCTGTCTCAAAAAAGGTTACAGACCAAAAATTCACTTGAGTTGCATCAGATTTCATACTGTATAACACAGCAGGCTGTTTGAGGAAGGCAAAGTTTCGAGCTTCATCAGCTAAAGGTTCTTCCTTGTCTAAGTCCATGCCATGGGCTAGAAGTTGAAATAAATATCCTTTTAAAGTAGTGACACTGACCACAAGAAAAGTCACAAAATAAAGACATCCTAAAAAATTTGCAGATAGTAGCAGTGTGTGGAAATTAGTCCTTAATAGGTGAGTCTCTTCTGAAAATTGATTTAAAAAAAAGATATCATTGAAGGACACAAGTTAGCAGGTAATTTTGCTATTTCTATGCAGGTGTACAAGTCACAAATAAACCTGTTCATCCACAGTTATTACATCTCTTCCTCAGCGAGTGTAGCTGAGGTTGCCACATGCAGTTAATATACAGAGAACACTTCCTGGTGCTCTACATAGACTTATTTGTGAAGTTGGCCATATTCACTCATACTTGCTTTTGTCAAATTAAGAGAAATGCGTTTTAATAAAGCTTTACTTCCACCCCTAAAGAGAGAAGATATAACTGATTGTATATGTACAAGAAACAAACAAAATGAGTAATCATGAAGTGGCTTTAAAACAAAAACAAATCCCCCACAAAAAAAAACTTCATAGAAGTAAAGGTCAACGGGCTTAGACAACAAGACCAAGTTGTATAAATAATAGCAATAATGCTATTATGACTCATTTGTTAGGGAATTTTTACTGCCTTTAGTTAACAGAAGAAAGGTGTGATGACAGTATACTTGAAATTATCCAGTTACATAAAATGATTTCTTGCTCCTGAGTCTGTGGGAACAGCTGCAATTTGAGCACAAATGCAAATAAAAATCCTTCTACTCCCTCTCTGCAAGACTCAAAAATGAAAGTTTATTACAAATGTGCAAAAGTATAAGCAGATTAATCTGAAATATGCAAAGGTTCCCCAGGTTAGACTTGCATTTAAGCTTTTTAATCAGATCTAACACCTCTACAGTCCAATGCAAAGGCCAGCAAGGCACAATCAACCACGTTATGTCACCACAGCCAGCAACTATCGTCTTCACCAGTCCTCCTCATGCAGCTGTCACTGTCAAGTCCATAACAGAATACAGGTCTGATCCTCTAATTCCTAGACAAGGACCTGCTGCCAGACGTAAAACCATCTCACCAACCACCATGGGACAAACCATTTCCTCTTAGTAATTAAAGTCACTGAAAAACCACAGGATATAAAAGTATAAATTATCACAACCATGCCAAAAACCAGTATGTCCAGAACATAGCAGTAAACTGCAGTTATTTCTCTAGAGATGAAAGCCAAGGATTTTTTAATGTTTTCTTTCCTCTAATGCATAAAACCAAAATTCCAGTAGTGTGTCCCTTGTTAGAAGTCCAAAAGCCACCTAAAAGTCTCCATTTTCAAGATCTCTTAAGACAACATAACTTATTTCATTACTTCCTTCCCCCCAAAGTACAAAAGTAGCTTCAGTTTCCTCTGTGACTCTTGGAAGTCCTGTGGACAGACAAGAACTATGAGTATAGCTCACATTTGGCTTTAAGTGAGCATCTTGAATTCATGATTTACAATTACATTACAAAATGCATATACACACAAACACGTCTTCCAAATCAAGCCATCTTTTCACTGTTAGCAAATGATGAAATTTATTCAGTCATCACAGTCCAGATCAGGCCAGTGATACTGAACAACATCATGCAAGCAATACAATAGCATGTACTGAAGAACTACTGAAAACTCATTTGACAAATAAAACCCATCTCATAAAAAATTCCCATGGGAGTCTTTTGCAACAGTATATCATCTGTGTTTCAGACTCAGCCTTCCAAAATATTTTGCTTTTTCTACAACAAAGAACTTAACTTGTGTTGGAACGACAGCATGCAGGGAAATGTGGCCTTCTTACAAGAGGCACAAAAGGTCACACTTACCAACCATGCTTCTTGATGCAGTTCTTAAGAGCTAATTCATAAACCTATGATTTTAATACTGCATTTTCCTCTGTCCATAAGTCTCATACTCTTACTTGACACTTTGCCAGAGTAGTGCTCTACTATAAGCTAGACAGGCAGCCCTGGGACGTAGGACTAAGCTGGTACATTTATCCTTGCACAGAGCTTCAAAAGGAAAATCACTCACTGATCCCATCCTGGGTTATTTTGTGGTCAGACCATTTGTGGTCCATTCTCACCTACAAGGACACAGATGCTAAAATACCTGATCTTTTGCGTTTGCTCAAGTCTTTAAACTGTTATTGCGTTAACATTTTTCTGATGTTCTTGTTTTAAGACTTCCCTCCTTCTTAGCAATTCTGAACAATCCTTTCCAGCAAAGCTGTTGAACAGTGCAAAGCCGTGGGTCACGATACATATCCAACAACTGACTGGTTTTCTTTGAGCACGTACATGTATTTCTGTGTGGACACAGTGACAAAGAAGAACTCTCTGCTCTTCAGGTGACATCTCAGGAACATACTGAGGTAGGCACTGTGAACAAGGCCAAGCAGCTACTCCCAGTGCTTGAAGACCACAAAACAGAAGCAGCAGTGAAGCAGCCTTCACCGTCATTATGCCTCCCTGTCAACAATTTCTGTCCACTAGCATCTACCAAGACAACTGTCACACACAAAGTTGTGGGTGTGCCTACAAGTGCCTGCACATAAAAAAATAATGGGGATTGAAACATTTGTAACTCTTAATTTATGAATAGAGAGAAGACTTACTCCAGAACAAGTGTCAGCAGGTTGTTAATAAAGAAAATCAGAGACTTGCTTAACAAAAAACACAGCTATGCCTTCTTCCTCCCACATCTTAAGTCTCCTTGCTCGAATTCATTCCTCTCTCCACTTCTGAGGTCATCATCTTCTAACAAAGATGGTGCATTTTCTCTGCAGATCAATAGTAATTGACAATTATGTATCTTAAATCAATGGACACTGTACAGGTATGATCACTGAAAAGCTTAATGCTCAAATCCAGTTTGTTACTCTGACCTATGCACATTCTGTCTGTACATCAGCATGTACACCCTGCTATCAGAAGCATTTTAGTATGCAGAGTATGTTCTTCCTCTATCACAACCTCCCTTTCGTACACACTGTGTTCCTTCAGCCAGTATTACGCTCCTTGTCATATTAAATTTAGAAACACACCTCTGAATCACCAGTTCCTGTTGTTCAAAGTAGCTAGAAACAGATGTTACAGCAAGTTTCCTAGTAAACAAGTGTAGAATAATCTGCCCCCATTGTTACAAAAGTGTCTGAAACCCTAGAACAAGGTTTTGCAGATTTATATGTAACTAGGTATCATTGAGGTGCCTAATCCTTCATATTAATTCTCACCCATAATGGTACCGTGCAGCAGTGAGTTCCAGAGGTTAATTGTCCAGTACAAAAAGAAAAAAAAAAAACCAACACACACACATACCAAAGAAACCTCTCTAATGTTGCTTATGAACTCATTGTTTATGAGCCTCCCACTGCACTTAATCCATTCCAGTCTACTTCTCCTTGTCACTTCTTCAGATGCACCTTCAAGAGGAGGAACAGAAAGCTCTGAGCTACTAGTTCACAAGGGAACCACCAGCACCAAGATTCCAAAAATGGTTACATGCCACTAAGATGAGTTCCAGAGAGAGAATAGAGTTCACACAGCGCTACAAACAAGCTTCCACGCACAAGTAGAGTGGAAGCACTCACATTTCCCGGTTTGAGTTCATGAGGAACCACATGCATAGTTAGGAAACCCTTGATAACCACTTACTGCTCTCAAAATATGTAACAGAGGAACTATGTATCTCAGGCCAAGAGACACCATCCACATCTATGTCTCATGTAGGTACATATAGAGATACATATACTATACCTGCTTTCTTTGAGAGATACCAGCTGGTGCTCAATTATACAGCATGTGAGGAATATTTTGTTTTATGAATTTGCATACAATTACTGAAGCCAGAGAGGCACTACCAACCACTGAATTATTCCTGTACTTAGCCTAGAGGACTACATGTAACTGTAAGCCAACCTTTGCCTAATGTAACATGTCCAGAAAAGCGTTCAGTCTTGGGAATATTTTGGGAGAAATCCACCACTACCCTGTTATTTATTTGTTCCAGCACTCAGACTTCCTCACCATTACAAACGCATGTCTTATTTCCAACTGCCTGGATTCAGCTCCCAGCTATCCCTCCTGTGTCAACTGTCTCTGGTAGCCTTTTAGCCTCCAGCACGCTCTCTCTCAGAAGTTGCTTCTCACAAATTATCAAGTCACCCCATTTATCTATCAAGAAACAAACAAAACCAGCAACAGTATGAGCTTTTCAGCTGAACATCACACAGCCTTCAAACATCTCCTCTCTTTTCTGAACTCACTCCCATTTTCAAAAGGCTGCTCGTGACCCCAGAACCACATAGAATTCATGTTCTTTCATCCATCGCTCCTCTTACACATCTTTGCTGCCCTGTAGGAGAGCGGTCATGTCCAGTTGTTTACTCAATGTACTCCCAAACATTCTCCTCATCTGTAGGCCCCCATGATCTTATATGAGACTACATTAAAACACACTCTTGATTGATACAGCTCATCAGGATACCCACATTACTCTCTACAATCTGCCTTGCCCTTGCTTACCACACTGCCTAGCATTATATGGACACCCATTCTATCAGTACAGATCCTGTCCCTGTCCCCAGGTACTTGATGAAAAGGATCAACGGAATTTGGCCTCACATTAATCCCTAAAAGAGATTTCTAGAAGAATTCCTGTTTAATAATGATTCACTCCCAGTGACTAACTTTTAAACATCAGTTAGTCAGTTCTTCATTCATTTACTTTTGCAATGCCACATAATACTAGCATGTCAAGACAGGAGTCTCAAAGGGGTATGTCAAAGTCCTGACTACCTCTGTTGTTGCCAAGACAGGAAACTATAGTTAGCACTCAGAAGGAGCTGGGGAGTAGTAGGGAAGTGTCTCTCCCTGTCCCTGCATCACACGCCTTTTGAAGACACAGCTTTACTACATCTCATGCAGGCCCCCTTCTCAAGTAAAGCTTATCTTTATTCATTAAGATGCATTTAGTTCTCTCTTGGAATGGCATTCATAGCATCACATTTTTTGCACTTTCCCAAATACAGAAAATATTAACAAATATGTCTACTTTTCTTCCATCAGCTACCTTATCTTCATCTAGTAACTGGAATTAATTTCCTAACATAGTTCAGCTCTAGAAAATATGCAGATTTAACTAACTCCTAACATGCACTAATTCTCATGTATACATTGTCCCCTTAACTCCTGTACTTTGCTTTGACATTTCAGCCTTTAGATCCAGAATTTCAGCTTTTAGGCTATTTAGTATCTTCTTAATAGAGATCTCTGCTTTCCATTCCCGTTTTTTGTTCCTACAACAACAAGTTCTCTTTGATGACAAATACGGTCTTTTGAGCCCTTCAGTACAATTTTTTTGAGGCTGCTCTGTTTGTCCATGCTGTGTGTAACAGTGTCACACTCGGTAGTCCCGTGGCAACCACCAACTTCCAGTTGTGCAATACCAAAGTCCACAGTAGCTCTCTCAGCTGAAGAGCAGAAACAAGAGCTGACCTGTAATGGGCTGAATTTCCAAGGCAGTGAACATATTTTCCCATGATGCCAACAGGATATTCAGCAACTTGGAAGCAATAGAAGAGAATGCATAGATGGAAACTAACCTGCATGTTTGCTGATCACTCCAAAACGCACTCAAAAAAAATTTCTATATTAATTTCTCCTGTTCCTCGACTGTAAAGGTAAGGTACTTACCAAGTCACCAGCTTGGTGAGTCAACCAGACTAGACAACAAACACATTCAGGCTCCTCTCTAACAGCCTGATCCTCACCCAAGGCTAACAGCTTCTGCATACTACCAGCCATCTGCTGCTCAGGCAAAGGAAGCAACCTCAGTCCCATCCCAGTGTGGCACTACCACAGAAATTGCAGTGCTCCTCAGCAGAAAAGTAGTGTGAAGCACACACACTCAGAGTGTAGATACCACGTTCCTTACCTGCCCAAAGTGGAAGCATCTACGCTCTACCTTAATTTGCACATGCAGTTGACTAAGCATCAGTACTGAATCAGTTCTTAGCATCTAAGACCAAGTCTTTCCCAGAAAAAAATCCAACTATTCAGCAAGGAACGCACAACACTTGCTTTTGCAATTGCCACAATAGAGGAAAAACATTCAGAACCTTCCAGTTTCACAACTTTATTTACATAAATGCTACTATCATACACAGTGATCTGCTAAAGTATAATAGAAATGTGGTGTTAGAAGCCTACAGATGTAATTTGGCAGTTCAACATACACAATGGACTCTCCAGATAATCAGGTGTCATACATGGCACATACTTGCATGCATGCATTTACTTAGTATAAATTCCTCATGATATTTAGCTAAAGTCTAAATTCAGCAGCCAAAAAGAAAATAACCCAGGTTCTTGATCTCCTTGGTCCCTTCCAATCCCTACCATTCTATGATTCTTGCTGTACATCAGCCACTGCAACTTATTTTGCACAGGACTAAGAAAAAAGTACATACAGCAGGTTCAATCATTCTTCTCATTAATAAAACAGCAAAATAGGAAGAAAAATAAAGGAGGAGAAAAAAAGACTGTAGTAGTACATTGAAAAGCAAAATGGAGAGCCCTACTCATACCTTCCACAACAAATTCCCCCTAAATTAAGCAGCAAATATTCAAAACCATCAGTCTGCAGCCAGTTCAGTCTGAAGCATACACTCCAGAGGGATATTTCCCTCTGTCCTCTTCTCTGAGGCTTGAGGCAAACATGACTATGCAGGTTGCCAAAAAACTCAGATACTAAAACACTCAGCCTTTTCCTACTACACAGATTTTGCCAAAGTTCTCTCCATACATATATCTAGGAAAGCTTTGTATGGGATAGCAAGAATCTTGGTTTGGTCTGGAAGCCCAAATGTGCTAGTAGAGCTTACACTCCTCTAACCTCCCTCCTTCATCTTCCTCCCCATAAGCTTAGAAAATCTCACAAGAAACAAGTAGCTTTACTCACCTAAGAAGTGCGTTCTGTTCACCATAGAAGATTAAATAGGTGAACTAGAAGTTTCTGCTGAAACTCTCAGTCACCACACAGATAATACAGATAGATACAGCTTTAAGATGCTTTAAGAGTGTTTCAAAGGTCTTTTACAAAGACTGAAGACAGTTCACATTCCTCTTATAATTTCTGCTTAAAGTTAGCAGAGTCTGAAGAGTTGCTTGAGTATCTAAGCTGGGTGGAAGTACAGTGACTCTCATAGAATCATAGAATGTTAGGGATTGGAAGGAACATTTAGAGATCATCTAGTCCAACCTCCCTGCAGAAGCAGGTGCCACTTGGAGGTCTTCAAGACCCACCTGGACATTCCTATGCGCCCTGATCTAAGGAAGGAGACTCCACACCCTCCCTGGGCAGCCTGTGCCAGTGTTCCGTCACCTTCACAGTGAAATAGTCTTTTCTCCCAAGTAACAAGTGACAGGATAAGAGAAAATGGCTTCAAGTTCCGCCAAGGGAGATTTAGACTGGATATTATGAAAAATTTATTCACCAAAAGGGTTGTTAAGCATTGTAATGGGCTGCCCTGGGAAGTGGTTGAATCACCATCCCAGGAGGTATTCAAAAGATGTGTAGATGTGGAACTGAGACACATCGTTTAGTGGTGGAAGTGACAGTATTAGGTTATCAGTTAGACTCAATCTTAAAGGTCTTTTCCAACCTAAACGACTCTATGATTCTATAAATCCTCTCAAATCCTTAAGAGCAGCCTTCCTATACAACATAATCCACTTTGAAGCTTTGCCTGCATAAGGCACTTTGGATAAGGGACTTCGGATTACTCCTTATGAAAACAAAACAATACAAATCAAAAAACTGATTGACTAAACTGCTTAAGAGCCTCTTCCAACAATTTTCCAGAATCAGAGCGACTCTCAAATATTCTGCCTCACATGTAGTTGAAGCAATTCACGTTAAATTCACACCTTCAGCTCACTTGAATAATTTCTCAAAGGCATGTCAAAGCAAACCCTTAACTCCAGAACCACACACAGGATTTACTAGGGAGTAACTGTCCAAAACTCCCTCAGGCGACAGGCCCAGACAAACACAACACATCAGGATGCTGGTTCAACACCAAACCATTCTATGAAGAATGTAAAAAACCACACAATCAGAAAAGCTTGAATTCTGGTAAATAAGTTAATGACTGTGTATTTGCCAGATTTGTTTTAGAGAAGCGTATCCCAACAGCCACCTAGCCTCAGCTTGAAAAGTCTCTTATCCTGACAGTTTTCCAAGACTCCTCTCTGTTCCTTCAGTACCAGTCACTGCTCTTTCTCCGAAAGCTGCATCCCCCACCTGCTCTTTCCCAAAACCCAGCCTGCCTCTCTGTACAGCTGACACACTAGGCAGGATCTAACAGAAAACGTGACAGTCCCTTGTAGGATTTCAAGCATCACCTGAATACAACACAAAGCAGCCTGGAACAGGAATCGCAGGTTCGGATCCAGCTGAGAAGTGTCTTGACTCTTCGGATGCTCCCTCCCCCGCAGCTAGGCTCTCGTTTTTTTTCCTGGGGATATATTTTCAGATCACAGCCACGGCCTGCTACAGATACAGATCAGCTTTGCTCATCCCACAGTTCTCTGTCACTGACAAAAAATAGCTCTGGAGGGAGAGGAGGAGGCTCTCAGCCGTTTTCTTCTCCAGTCCCCTCTAGCTGTTTCCTCTGTCTTTGTCCTCTCCTTCCAGCTTTTATATCTCGCAATAAGGGAGAAGCCATTTTCTCATGTTCACGGTTTGATGTCAGAGTAAACCGTTTTCTTACTCTGTGGAGCCAATAAATCTCCAGTTCTGCCTTTATAACAAATTTAATAGTGTCCTCAATGTTCCAGCAGCACTCTCAACAACATGAACATCAAGCTTTTCATGGAAGAGCTGAAATCTGTCATCTTACTTGTTCTCTTACCAAAAGCAGCCCAGAGAAGCAGCTGGAGCCAAACAGGAGTGGCCTGGATAGATGCTTCTTCTAGGCACCATTGATAGCCTACAGGGTTCAACCACAGAAGGGGGACATTTTCCTACACAGGATAAAAAATAGATGGCTTTAAGGTGGTTGCAAAGCATGTAATATACTATCCTTCAATTTTCTTGTAAACAGTAACTTTTATTCTTCCTGAACCACTGATCGACATTTCATCCTGTCATGAACAACTCTGAGGCCTCCCCTACAGAGCATCTAAGCTGCATCACACTAAAGCTGTTCCTTTCTCCTTGCCTCTAGCATATTCCTAACATGTAAACAACTCCACTGTGCACAGAAGCAAAGGCACAGCTAGCTTGTGAAAGCTGCAGCACTCAGGGCACCATAAGAATTCCTCCAATCCTAACAACCTATTATTTTCAAAGGGCACCGTATTTATTAACTAGAAGCTATTAATGCAAGTGTACATGTGGAAAAAAAAAGACCTCCTATTAGAAAAGCTGAAATAATATTACAGAGTATTATTTCTCAGTCTTGTTTCACAGGCTTTGTTACCTCCCAAAACCCAAACACCCCCAAGAAGTCAGTCTGAGTGATGGAAGAATTATGACAAGATTAGGAGAGAGGCAAGTGTCAGAAAATCCAAGCGGGCTTACTGGCTGAGGCTTTCACAGTTGATGTGACACCACATGACAAGTAATATTCTTGTGGTCAAGTCTGAAAACCCATAGGGACTGTATCCAATTGAGCTAAAAAACCCCAAAACAGCACAACAAAAACTCCAAACCCAAAACAACAGAAAAACAAACAAAAACCCCCACCCCAGTTTCACTTCTCACCTATTCAGTGGTGCTGTAATTAGCAAGAAACACATTGTTATAAAAGTTACAGAAGTTTAACCATTGCCCAGCCACATGTTTTGTGTATGTTAACTCTTGCTTTACAGGCTCTGGACCAAGCACACAAGGCAAGCTGCCCTGATGAGCCCTGCTCCTTGAGACAAGTTTCAAGAGCCAGATCTACACTCTCTGCCACACATTCCCATTGCTCAACCCACAAATCTCTCTCCACAGACAAGTCTGGGAGTAGGGAAAAACTAAGGTCTGGAGGAAACACAGGTCATCTCTGACCCCTATCTCATCCGTCCAGTGGTTCTGTAGTGATCCCACAGGAAAAGCAAATGTCACTGCAACAACTTCTTTATAGGGCCCAACTCTGCGTGAGGAGGTTTCCAGTGGCAGGAATCCAGACTGAAGCAGCACTGAAGTTGTGAACTGAATGCAGCTGTGCTGCCAAGCTCAAATATCAGGACCAGAGCAGACCACAGTGTCCCTGGGCATTTCCTTCTGACCAATTCCTTCTGCATAATATTTTGCCGCAGTGATTCCTCGCTGTCCTTCTGTCCACACCTCCTCTACAAACAGGAGCAAATCAGTCATGTCCTAACACCCACTAGCTTCCTTTGGCTTACTTCACACATTCAAAAATGTCAGACTACAAATTCCAGACCCTGCGTCTTCCTTCCATGATGCACTCCCTAGTCACACACATACTTCTTCCCTCCCACTTCTTGTAAAATCCCACTGCCCATACTGCCACCAAACAAGTTTCATCTACTTGAAGTCATAAAATCATCCACTTCTTCCCAGCATCCCCCCTCAAGAACAAACTGCTTTTTTGCCCTCTTCTCTCTACAACTCGGCATACTTGCTCCCTCCATCTTGCACGTGACATTTACCCAATGAGGTTTTACCGAAGTAAAATAAGCATTTAAGATCTAGTTTTACAAATAAAATTGCATATCCTTGCCTGCAGCTGAAATTTCATCATCCTCACATCTCCCATTTCCAATTCTGTTAGCACAAATAAAAGAAAAAAGCCTTCTCCTTCCATATTTCGTGCCAAGACAAACAGTCGTTTTATTACAAAGCCCAAACAATCACTTTTTACTCAACTAACTGGAGTCTAACTCCCATGCTATCCTTGCAAAGCAGACCTGCATACTCTCTCCACTCTAAAAGCCCTACTCACGGTAACTGCACCACATAATAAATGTTATACAGAACTTATACAGCAGTGCAACTAAATCTTAACTTCTGACTAAGGCAGATTAAAGTTCAAGGTTAAAGTAGGCCAAAGTGTGTTGCTATCTGCAAGCTGGAAAATTCAGACAGCTCTTCACAGACTTGGGCCTTGAACAGTGCAAGGTTCAGCTGCTGCACCCTACATATCTGACAAAACACAATGTCACAAACACCAGCACTAGAAGGTTGTAGCTACATCTCAGTGCCAAATACCTGACAGTCATCTCCTTTTTAGAGAAGCCTGATAGGAAGACTAACTCCTGAATTATGGCTCAGCTGTAACGACTCAAGAGGAACACTGAACTGAAAACATGAAGCAGCATTTCAAGTTTATTTTATGAATTATATCAACAGCTCAAGTTTAAATCACTACACATTTTCACTCACCTTTCACACTTACAAATCAATACAAAGGAAAGTTGGAGAGCCACTTTTCATACACTGTCAAATCAGTGACTTGTTGCATGTTCACCATGCACTGAACATTCAAAATTCAATACCAAAATTGCCCAGGACTGCACATAGCATGGTTTTAACTAAGAAAAGACAAGATCCAGTTTATTTCATCTTCTAGGATCAAACACCCAAGACCTACCGTGTACCAAAAATCTGCCTCAGCTAGGACTGAGGCACTTGAAGGGTATCAATTTACACCTTCAAGGATTTTGAAAGCTTGCTGAGGCTTCCATGCCTTTCATAAACTGGTTTATACTGATCCTCTGTCTTTGACCTACTGCATTTGAAAAATTCCTCAAATAGAGATTATTTATGCTAATTTAACTGAATTCAAAGGGCCAGTTTTGAGTCATCCCTCGAGGGTCATGCTGCAGTCTGCAGCATTCTCCACTTCTACCGCTATCCCAGCATAAAAGCAAAAGCCCAGAGTTTGCTGTTAGACATTCATCTCAAACACAAACCTGTAGAAATTCAAGGCCTTGACTGACAAATGTCTATTGAGGAAAAGCAAGTGAAGCTGTATGCAAGGGCATACAAACATCGAAAATCTGGAATACCTTTACGCATGAAGTACCTAGTATATCAGTGCAACTCAAAATGGTTATGAAGCAAGTATAAATTAATCCTAATACACCAAAATAATGTGAACACTTGGCTCTTACAAAGTGCTGTAACCTCATCTAAAGACTCAAACCAAATTTGACATTTCCATCTCCATAAATAGTAAGTAAAAGCAAAGAAAAAACAACATTTGCAGTTCAGGGAAAGACATCAAAACAAACATGCTCATAGTACTCAAATGCTGAACATGTGGGAATCGGATGATCTTTTGAATGGTTGAAAGCTAGGACACAGAGGAAAGGGCTGCTTTCTTAAAAATTAATTATTAATCAATCTTTTCAGCCATCAAATCCCTGCAATGACTCATTCACTTTCTTATCAAAGTCTAAATTGTTATGAGAAGACTGCAATTCCACTGGAACATGACCCTCCTGAGTACAATCCTTAACCCTGTATATGAAAAGTGTTTTTGTAAGTTCATACCTTTCTCCCAAAAAAGATGTTCTCATTGCACCTGGAAAACAAATCATAAAAAAATCTCCCACCAACATAAGGCAAAATAGCATTTAGAGTTTTTACACTGAGAGAAACAAGAGAAGATACAAGTCCACGTCAGTTATTACTAGCAGAGTCAGTGCTCTTCCAGGGACAGTATGCACTGCATGCAATGAGGGAATACACGTCATCTGAAATCCTCAATAGTTGTGCCATTAAATGATCCCATTCTCTTACACTCATACTGACAGTTCCTACTGCCTGTAAAAGTAATTCAGTTTTATGGAAGCACGGCTTGATAGAAGCTGCTTTTTAAGCTTAGAAAATTGGGATCATATACCCCACATCCATGTAAATCTCTCTTCAGAGTTAACAGTTCTATTAAATAAACTAAGCTGCAAGACTGGAGCTCAGTTGGTGATACCTACGTACAGAGCTTGCTCTTTTCCTGCGCTAAAATTATACCAGAACATTACAACACATTTGCATATCTCCCACACAGGCAATTTTTTGCCAGCAGTAACAAGGCGACAACATCAAGGCTTAGAAAACGTACCAGACAGAGACAGAACAAGAGGGCGGAGTTTCCTGCAGGAACGCCCAAGCCAGACTGAAGTCCAGCAGCTCCCAGGGAAGGTGCTGTCTTTCTACCAGCTTGACTCCTTGGATGCCTTGGAATCAGGCTCCCACTTATCGGTGTCAAATGTGAAACTCCACCCAGGAAAAAAAAAAAAAAAAAAGAAAAAGAAGCTTCCTATTGTTCCTCCCCTCTCCACAGCCTCCTGGCTACTATCAGGAAAGGTGATACCACTCCACCCTTTTTCCATGAGAAAGGCTTCCATGTTTTTCTTCTTCACTATGTGAACCCTTGGAACTACAGTGGGATAGGAAGCACAGAAAACATTAGTCTCTGCTGGGTTGTCTCTCCACTAATCTTGCTCTGTATGGTCTTCCTAGGAATATTTCCAGCAGCAGCCCACGCTGTTGCCCTTGATTTTAATCATGTAGAAATGACATGAAATTCACATGACTTGTCAATTTTCCAGCCACACAAACTTTTGCAAAAACATCAGTTAAAACTATCCGACTTTCCAACTTTAACCTAGCTATATAAAAACCCAAAACAGCTAGCAGACCTCTTGGAAGAGTATGAATTACACACTGGTACACAGTAAGCTTTTAGTTACAAAATGATGACAGTACTTAAGATTTCTGTCATCTTACCTCGTCCCATGCTGCCAGTAAAAAAAAAAAAACCACAAAAAAAACCCAAAACTCAACGAAAAACAAAAACCTCAAACAAATTAGTTGATCCAAGGAAGTAATAAAAAGTTACTATCAATCACGGGAAAATACTTCACCTGCCATGACTAAAGTGTTACTAAGGTGTAAGAGTAAGTTTGACTTTAAAAGTCAGTAGCAGAATCCAGTGTCATAATTCAAGGCGTGCTACATACCTGAAATTGAAGCTTGAATGCTCAAGTTGTTCAGAGCCATGGCCTTCCCTCTGATTCTTTCCAGTGACCCGTTTTCCCCAGTCCCACCCTTCTATGGCATCCCCATCTAAAACTCAGGGAAGCCTCAAATGTTGTGTAGGAAAAAACTGAAAACAAGCCCATACAAGTGAGACAGTATAACAATAACAGACTAAATACAACACCCCCCACAACGATTAATTATTGTTTATTAACAATCATGGTAGCTGCAGGGAAAGTGCTGTGTAACTGTAACTTGATGAAGACCCAAATAGAAAGAAAGAAAACCAAAAAATTATGTTTGTTAGTACCAAATCAGGCCAAGTGCACACCATGCACATGGGGAGAAGATACTACTCCAGGAGGCAAGCTGACACCAGCACACTTAAGATCTACACTACCATGGACTAGGGAATAGAAAAAAGCAGAGCTGCATGAAAGGAAGACAAACCCTGCTTACAAAACAGAGGTGAGTCAGCTCCTGAAGACGTCTATGACTGCTCTGAAAACAAGATGCACATTCCTTACGTGCCCTCCGGTTGCAGAGAATGAAAACAAGTCCATTCCCTAAAAACAATTTTAATATGGTATCGAGAAACACCAGTAACACCATTAAATCCATTCAAACCTCAGAACACATTTTCAACTAGTGCTGATTCACGCAGCCATTGAACCCTACACATCTCCATGTTTAGTGCATTAAATAAGAAACACTCATCCCTGGCCTCAGATCAATCTGAAACAGCTTATCTTGGGGATACCTCCAACTCTGAAAGGTCACCAAGTTATTTTTAAGAGAATCTTGCTAAAATGCCATGACCCTTTAGCCTGCCTAGTTCCATCATCTGTGACCAGGCTATCCAGAAAGCCAAGAATAAGCTCCAAGGTCTTTTGCGACAAGCCATGAATCTCAGCCATTTAATATTATAAGGAACAGCAAGTAATGTGGTTCCTCCGAGCATTCATTTGGAGAATACAACTACATCTGTACTGCATTCAAAAATCAAAGACAGCTGTCAGGTTTTCATAACCCATGTGCCCCTTAGCAAGTGTCCCTGGGCTGCAAGCAGCTCTCTCCTTGACCACATTATAGCTCATTCTGTTGCTGTTTAGGGACTATCTAGGGGCTTTCTGGTCTTTTTCATGGTTTTCAATGTCATTGGTGACTGAGGCTGGCTATTCCTGGTATATTGACTATTTCTGGTAAAACAAACCAGCAAACAACATACCTATACACAAAGAACTAGTGCAGCACACATGCAGGCAAAGTAATAGGTCAAATAAATCTATATTACTTGTCAGCAAAGTATTAAAACAAGGTGCTGGCTACTTAATAGCATGCCAGCACACACTGAATGGAAGCATACTGTCAAACCCCTTCCAAAAGGACAGAAACCTTGAAACTGGCTCATTTCAGGAAAAGGATTAAAGGCTGGTGTTTTTTTCAGGTGTTGCTCTTACAAACTGAATCCCTCTGCCAGACACTGCAGTTTATCATTGCTAAACACACTTATATTGCAGAAATACCTAGAGGCCTCAAGTAGGTCAGGGCCTCAGCACGCAAAGCACAGAATATATGCATAATACTTGACAGCCCTTGTCTCATCATATTGTTCTATTTTAAGTGTTTGCCTTCCCAGTAACACAGATACATGAGCAATCCCCACAAGCAAAAGAAACTCAATGACACTGCAAAAAACCCACCCAAGTTCTACCAAGGATGTGTAAGTGCTATCCAACATCAAAGCGAAACAGAAGTAACTCTACTCCTCATTAGGATATTACATATAAAGACATAACTAAATGTCAAAGCAAAGTAGGTTTCGGGCTTTTTAGGTTGCCGTAACTCCAGCTAAGACAGAAGCAGCTGTTCAAATAAATAAATAAAGCTTTGGTGAATGTTTGTGGATGAGAGCTCAAATTTTTTTGTTGTCCTACCTCCTATCATCTAGCCACACACTTTTAGTGGGGAAAAAAAAGCTTTTCTCAGTTGTTGCCTTTAGATTGAACTTTGTGAGACAGAGCAGGGGTGTGAAACCAAAACAAACAAAGAAAATTTACATGAGCTGTAGGGAGAGAAACTACAGAGTGCTAAAATACACATTTGCATATCTTAAATTAGCTGCATAAAGATGGACAAATATGCCATAAATCTGAAGTGATGTTTAATGAGATAATGGAGTTCTTGGCAATCTGATCATTTTACCAAGTTGACAGTTGGTTATCCCTGACTGTCTCAATCTAAATTCACATACCAGGACAGCACAATCCAGAGAAGGAATGGACTAATCTCTTCCCATAACACTACCCACTCTTTTTGCTTCACCTTGCTCTCCCTTCCAATACCTCTCTGCTCCAGTACCACCCACCTCTGCCTTCCCAAACACTCATCCACATCCTGCAGACCTTCCTTGCAGCTCCCCATCTCATTTCCTCATCTGAGAAGGAAATACTGGCATTGCTGGAGATATTGACTGCAAGTTACCACTGATCAGCTGCTGCCCAAGGAGCACAGAACACACAGACTTGGGCAAAAACAGTCATTACTCATCAACCAAAAGGTGCTAACTTGATCTAGGAGTGTGTAGCTCTATCACAACCCATTTCTTCTAACACCTAAAGAAAATCCCATGCAACACATCTATTTCCACAGTCCTCCCCATCTCACCCATGCCACAGCAATGTCCACTGCACCCAACCTGCAGCAGCACTACCAACATCCCAGGCCAGTGTAATGGGAGGCAGCAAGTCACCACACAGTGTGACCTGCCAAAAAAAACCCCAAGGCACTCAGGACTGCCAGCTGCAAACTACAGCTGGACCCCAACCTGTAGCCCTGGTGAAAGCGAGGATTAGTTGTCTTTTGGGTGGTGGCGGTTGAACTTTGCCTCTAAAGCCCCAAACCACCATGCTTCCTCTGTATGGAGGAAAAAAAAAACCTGATCAGTGTTCTTAAGTACCATAGGACTTCAAAACACCACCTGGCAGCAGGGGGGGCGGCTGTCTGGGGTTTTCCTTTTTTGACAAATGTTCTTTTCATGGCATTTTTGTTTTCCCTCCTAACATTTCAAACATCACTAAAGCTAAAAATCATTATGTTCCTTACGAAGTTATTTGAATTGCCCATAAAAATTGTTTTGCAGCCTGCCTGGAAAAGCATTTCACTTCCAAAGGTAGCAGATTCAGTTTATGAGCAGAAAAATGCTCAGCTCCTGCAGAACACCGGAGTTAAGGGAATGGGAAAAATACTGATGCCTTATTGATCAAATCAATTCTAATTACACACAGAAAACTTTTCCACAGCTTTCAATAATATACTGAGCATGAGCTACTTCATGAAATGCAAAGGCAGATAAGTGGAAAGTTTGAGAGTTTATTGCTTAGCAACAGAGGGCAGGATTTTATATATCCAATCACCAGAGGCAGTGGAATATAATTGCAAGCAAACTCTGACATTTGAAATAAATAATACATTTCTCTAGTTTTTTTGTTTTGTTTTTTTTCCTAAAAGAGGCCCATAAAAAGCTGTGGACAGAGTAATACAATATCACAGCTAAACCACACCAGCACTAAAATAGTTGGGGAACTAAGAGCTGTTTGTTCATTTTTTTCCCCTTGCAAATATCTTTCTCTCCTTCTCTCCCCACTTTTATTGTCTGAGTCGTTATGCAATAATATCACCCACTTCTTATGATATGTCCTTTTCACCATCAAGAGGTGCAAATTACTAGGCAACATGTTAGGCCTACCCACAAAAGGAAAACAAGATATTGGAAAGGCCAACTTTTCCCCATCCCAGCCCAATACCTCTTGTAGTTGCTCAACTGACAGAAGTGTTTCACCTCCCTATGAAACTAAGTCAGGTCTAGACAAGGATGGACATAGCTTATACCTTACCTTTTGATGCTGAACCTCACTATGCAGATTTGGTGCTCCAGCGTTCATAGCCTCTGATCAGAACAAGCACACTACGGTCCTGCTCCCTTAATCAAAAAAGCATCATCCACGGAAGACAAAGACAAGTGACAAAGCTTGAAGGAGTGACCACGTGTTAAAAATCTCTTCCCATCTATCCAAAACGCATCTTCTGAGATTCCAGTCAAGAACTAAGAGCAGGTAAATATTGCAAAACAACATCATCCTGTGTCAAAACACATAGCTAAGATTACTGCAATCTACTCAATTTGATACACATCCAGTAGGAAACAGGTCTATACACATGAAAACATGCAACGCAACATTACGCTGCTGAAAGTTTAAACGGAGTACTGCTGCTTTTTGACCCTGCTCAGATTTTTCTCTGCTCTATCAAGTTTGCTGACAAATGTCTCCTCCCTCACCCATGCTCAGTCAGCACCACCGTTCGCAGCCAGGCCGAGCTCAGGCTTGCAGGAGGATGTGAGCACCGCTCACAGATGTGTGGCTGTGGGGACTGGCTTTTGCTGTCAGCAATGGACAAGCCTGCTGCCTAGGCAAAGAAATGTGGGAGCAAAACCAGTGGAAAACACACCTGCAGTAGGGCTGTTTTCCAGTTTCTGTATCTAACATTAAAATTGAAAATTCTGCTGGAAAGAAAAAGAAAACAGAAAAGAGAAAATGACATGAAAACTGTAACACTGGAACAGGGTAAGTCATTTTCATTGCAAAGATGTAGTAAAAATGACATCTCTACACCTAAGGAAAAAACCTGCCACTGCAGAGACAGCCTTGGTAATAATAACATTGTTGCAAGCAACAAATAGTTCATCAGTTTGGGAGAAATTTAAATCAATTTTATTTCTTTGTTGATTTATAAACTTCTAATTGCTGTTTCTGGTATTGAGAAGCACACACATGGGTGAAATGGATCTCCCATCCCCTCACCATACCTGGCCCTGGCAGGGAGGCAGTGGGGCCTGTGCCCTCAGGGTCCTCAGGCTCTCCTCAGCATACAGCAGGGCTCTGTGTTGGCTAGAAGCTGGCTAGAGCCAGCTGAGACTGGTCCTGCCCTCCTCCTGCAGCCCTCACTGCCAACACATGCCAGCTGCAGCTGGTAGAACCTCCATATCCCTCGGTTTGAGACCTCTGGGCAGCCCTACAACACAGCAGGAGCATCCCTGAGCATTAAGTCAGAAGTCTATCAGAAGATGAATAGCCAAGGTAAGTCTGCCATTTGCAATGCACCTGGAACCATCACACTCTCCCTTAGAGGCTTCAAAACACACAGCTCTTCAGGACATCCATCTTTTGTCTGCCCTTCGGTAGCTGCTGTCAAAAACTCATTTCCTTAAGTGAGCTACTCCCAGCCTCTGCCTCTGCCACAAGATCACACAGCTCAAACATATGAAATAAAGGACCATCAGCACAAGATACAGCTGGAATTCACTCCGTGAACAGATCTGAGCAAGCTGTCAGGTTACCTCATAACATTAAGTTTGGTACCAATACATTTCTGTAATTAATTCGTGGAGTGAGCCGATAACAAGTAAATCCATCAGATTTGCCTACCTCAAGAACAAACACTGTTCTTACAACACGCAGAGGAGCTACATGCCAAAATGTCAGTACATGCCAGTAAAACAGGACACAAGAAATGAAAGAGAATAATCAGGCAAAACTACCCTTTCTTGGGTCCTTTCATTCCTACTTCTAGAAGAAAGTCGGCATTATTGTGTGCATATAGTAAACAAATAGCTCATACAGACAAGTTGTTCTTAAATCAAAAGCACGTCAGTGAAACGCGATCTAAAATAAACCAGCTATGTTTGAGGATATCACTATTTCCCCTGGAGCTTCAGGACTCTGCAGCTGCAGAAATTCCGCTAAAAAAATTCAAAAGAGCTTAAAGTTTATGCTGCCACGAAAGAGGTTTCCAGACACAAATACACTATATATATATACACACACACACACACACATTCTATCACAGTAACCAGACCAGAACAGTTGCACAGGAAAGCCCCTAGCCACACTAACTATTTGCCAATTCAGCTGTATCAGCCAAGATTTCTTTTTCTTGCCTCCTCAAGTATGCCAGCAAAAACCTTACTGTAGAAGTCCTTTCAGTGGATATAAAATTTTTCCTGCCTGCACAAACTGTTCCTTTCATAGGACCTGGTTTCAGCAGCACTAAATTCCTCCCGTAGCCATAGGAGGACCTCAGGAGGAAGTGGTGAGACACAATGCATGCACACAGGAGGGGTGAAGGCAAAGCAGAACGTTGCATCAGTCTGGCTTACGTCTACAGCAAAAGGGAGGAAGCAGCAACTGCCATCACACCGGGCTTGTGCCAGCAGAAACTAAACTGCAAAGTCACAACCCTACTACAAGTCATAGCAGTAAAATTCTGCACACAGGTCAGCATGACCAACTTTACTTTGACAAAAGTGGCATTTTGTTTTGTGTTTGGATTCTTGTTTCATGTTTTGTCTGCAATCTATAACCTTGAAAAACAGACAGCCTGAAAACATAAATGCAAGACATTTGGCTTATGTCAATAGGATACTAATCCTATCGGACACCAAGAGATGACTGTCAGTTGGGTTAACTGTTTCGCTGCTGGTAAGATACATATCACCGTATCTTTGCTAAAACCCATCTCGCAACTCCAAACCATCTGTAAAAGCCTCTTATGAGTAAAACCATCCATGTATTTCTCCATCCTAATGAGCATCCTTATAATGCTGACTCATCCTGACTCAATATTAAGAAAAGTGAGGGTTAGAAAACCACAAAACAGATTTAGGACAGATTCAGTACAGTTGTAAAGAGTGCCCTGTCTGTGTTTCCACTCAAATAGAAATATTTTCTCTCTCCCACCCTGCCCCCCAACCCCCGTCTTTTTTAAACCCAGATTTGCTGCACATTATCCAGTCTGCCACATCACATCAATGCAGAAACCACTAAAGCCTGGCTGCAGAATTTAGGTCAGGTTGTCTATGGAGTACATAAGGTCTTGCACAGAGCCATGAATTTCCCAGTAATGCTTCAATAATCCCTCTTCATCCTGCTATGCAGCTATTTTATCAGTAGCTGCCGGCTTCCCTAACTTGCCTACAAAGACTCTCCACAGAAGGGATGCTTGCAGGGGAATGAGACGCTCTCTCTTCCTTTGGGAAGCAGGAAGTTGGTTGTTGAACCACATAAATGCTGATTCTTATTTCTCAAGATAAAAGTGCATGCTGGAAAAGGACTTCCCTTTTTTAACCACACAAGCAAAGATACAAATTGACATGGAAAATACCCCTAGAACATTAGGAATATTTTTTTTAGCAGATCTAAACAAACCCCCACTGTTTCCACCTGGGTCAATAAATTTAAAAAAAAAACACATCAAAACATCAAAATGTGACAAATTCAGACAGTCTAAGGGACAGATGCTGGTATTTCTGGTGAGAAAGCATCACTTGAGCTGAAAAAACACTCTACTTCTCTTCAAAGAATGTGTTTCTATAGAAGTGAATTGCAGGCCTCTGCCATACCAAGCATTGTGCCTGCACACATAAGTAGAAGTCCTTAAGAAACCTCTAAAGGTGCATTAAAATATCCAAAGTCTTTCCAGAACATGGTCCTTGGAGCAGAAGTTCCACATGAACTGGAAAGTACAGTTATATAAGAAAACAAACCAACAATAAACTAAAACCTTGAGCTTCTCTGATTATCTTTCAAACAAGACGAACCTAATGAAGGTCTTCTTAAATATGACAGTCTGAAAGACATGAATACAAGAATACCAGTTTCCAGGAATTGTTATGGGAATGTCAGCAAATACAAAACACAGATAGCAAGCTGACAGTTGGTTTTATCTTAAAACTCAGTCTTTTATCTTTCTGTGCTCTATCATTGCTGCAGAACATTGTGGTCCTCGAAAGCTGGCACTTACATCTTCCTATTAGGACAAAGAATAAAGCTGAGGAAAAAATCTTTCCGCAAAACATCAGATTGCTTTTCAATGTCCACACGTTTTTAAAAGTGTATTCCTAGTCCATTCTTTCCAATTCCCACAGAGCCTGGATACAGGTGTTGGCAAACACATATTGAGATGTGCTACACAAGTACCCCCAAAAATTGAAAGTTTCATTTATGTCAGATTTGTTACAGAACTTGAGCATATAACATGCACCCATGCCAGACCCACACATGAAGTGGTTTTTGTTACTCGGCCACCATATCACATCACACCACACACATCAGCAAGACTTTCTAAGGAACAGAACTCTTGTAACTAATGAACATCAACAGCTTCACTTCGACTTAACATCAGAGAACTTTTCCCATTCCTGGCTCAGTACCTGATCAGGTTGTGCTTCTCCTCCTTCTTCCTCCGGCTTCAGCTGGGCTGAGCACTGGCTCCAGGAGGCTCTGGTGACGGGAATACCAAACCAGGCGCTGACAGTCACTTTCTCATTTTGACAAGCACCACAGACTCTTCCTGTATAAAAACAAACTGCTGTGAATCAAAGTGGCTGAATAAGGTGGTGACGGTAGCAGGATGTCAGAGAAACACCACTCTGGGCCACAGAAGCAGAACATTAGTCATCCTTTTGCTGCCAACACCCGCACTTTGGGAAAGGCTGAGCATATCCTTATTTTAACAATTTCAGAAACACTGTAGATGAACTGTCCTGATCTTGAAGAGTGGAGACCCTGCAAACTAGCAATTTGCTTTTTTCCACATATTTTCTTAAACATATTGTCTCATCCAGACTTAACCAAGAGCACTGTTTCTTCTACGCCATCGCTTCCCAGGCCATACAACTGCTTTGATCACGCTTGCACTGATGCCTACAGTACTACATACACAGTAGTATGACAGGCAAGCAGATCACCTTGAGTCAATGCACTGCCTGAAAACACTCTGGAAAACACATCTATCCCCAGGACAAACAAAATGGAAAGAGGCTTCTCCTCCCTCTTCGTGCACAATACTTCCAAAAGCTAAGACCCCAAACATGCTGCCTTCACCTCTGATGACTCAGAGGCTCCAGGGTAGAGCAGAGACTGCAAGTGGAAAGCAACAACTCAGCAAAACGAACAGCCAGCCTCCAGCAGGTAATTCCTAAGTATTTATTTTCATTTGCTGCTTATTAAGTATGCCTCGTTATAAATCAAGTATTTTACAGTAATTGCCTCCAATCAACAAACACAGAGAAAGCTGCATATGACTGATGCTGCCTCAAGAGCAGAATGAGTGCCCCAGCAACAGGCGCAACTGTCTGCATCAGGCTAGCCACCACTGCATCTCCTGCCCCAGCTGCACCCTGAACAGAGCTGCCGCATGCCCAAGCCCTTCTTGGCACTGCTGAGTGTTGCATGCTGCACTCACCCACCTGAGCTGCTTCCAAACCACCACAGAAAAAATGCGCCACAAACCAACTACCCCTCCACACACACTTCCTTCTTAATGTTTTTTCTGAGGCCTTTGCAGGGTTGGTGCCCACTGGCACTCAGAGGCCCACAAGAACAAGCCTTGTGTCGTGCTTTTCCCTGAGAGCATTTAAAAGGTTAGCAGGAACCTGCTGTTCCAGGTTTCTTCCTTGCAGTAGAGATCTAGGATAAGGAGATGGGGAAGACACTGTCAAATACACAAGTAAAATATGCATCTTAAAGATGTACAGAAATTATATGGGCTTTGTTTTTCCCCTTCATAGGGGTCAGGGTGGTCAAGTGGTCTCAGGAGAACCAAGTTCCTTTTTGCAGCAATAGATCACCGGAAGCAGAGTTCTCACTCAGAGACTGTTGTTTAAAACACAGGCAAAAAAAAAAAGAAGCTCTGATCAGATACTTTACAAAGGTCTACTGCAAGCAAATTTCAGAGTAGACCTTTGGATTGTACTTGAGCTCTGACAGAAAACACTCTCATAGCCACAGGGTCATTCACCTTGGCTGTTTCCGTAACCCTTTCTCACAGGGTCAGAGACACATGTAGGCAAGGCCTAAGTAGGGCTCGCCATGCCCTCTAAGCCCTCTCCTTGGCATCCACCCTAAAGGTAAGTTTTTGAAAAGACAGCAAAGGCAGTTCCCACCTCCAAAGCAGGAGGGATGCATTTTTTTGAAAATGCATGAACCTTTAAGGAAAGGTGTCAGGACAGGCTGAACACCACCACCACCACACTTGGAAAGGCATGGAAGAACAGGATAGCTTGTCAACAAGAACTCCATCAGAATCTGAAAGATTGCTGAGGTCCCTTGTCACCACTCTCCCCTTCCCAGGGTAGAATGAGCATACCAGTTGGAACGTACCTAGAGCAGAGGTGGAGGGAAATAAATGAAAACACGTCCTCCTAAGACTTTGATTTTGGGTTGGTTTTGTTTTTCATAAAAAATACTATAGCAGAACTCGTTATCTACAGATGCATTATCAGAGCATAAGTAAATGTTTGGGCAGAGCCAAGACCAGTGAAGGAATCTTCCCTGCAGTTCTTGCCACAGAAAATCTCTTGGGCTTTGGTCCAAATCCTGTATGAAGAATTCCCTCTTTATGCTTCTTCCCTTAGCTCCTTCTCCCATTTTTGAAATAACACCTCAATTTATTAAAACAAAGCAATGTCTTACAGAAACATCTGCTCTGATACAAGAATACACAGCCACTGTTACAGAGTCAGTATGTGGGACAGTGGGTATGAAGATTAAATAAGGAGCACATGTACCACTTCTCTTATAACCTAGTCCCCTCTGGCACTCATTCTATTTAATCCTCATTTTCTTTCAGGCCCCTCCAGCACAGGGAAAGACTTATCCCATTTACACCAGGATGTTGGCATTGCCCAGTGCCAATTTTATCTGAATCACACCACTTGGCACTTCAGGTATAACGTGCAACCTCCAAATGCCACATCCTGTGTACTGTAGCCTACACGTGGCTTCCTTCATTTGTACAGTCTCTTAATCAAATATCTTTTCCACTAAGGAAAATAGTATTTCTGTTGCACTTCACAGGAGTTGCATTTAACAGGGAAACANAAGAGGGAAATCGCAGCATTTTAGGGGAGTAGTAAAGATCTCAGGGAAAAAAAAAAGCCTCAGCTAACAAAGTGAAGCAGTTCCAGTCATTCAAGGTTTAATTACAGCCCAACTGAAAAAGTCCCAGTTCTACATGTATCTCCGAGTACCCAGCCAACAGCAGACATTTGACAATCACTTGGGTTAAAATGACATCTTCCTTCCTTCCTTGCTGCATAAAAAAACAAACCAACACATGGGAAAAATGTCATGCCATCAAGAGTGGAGAAAAATCCCCAAACTAGCACAGAAACCTACTGCAGAAGCATTGACAAAAGCAGCATGTAACCTAACCAGATAAATACCAGATACCAGATGTTATTGCTATCTCTGAGAGGTTTCACAATTAGCTTAAGCTGATTTTGGGCCACCCTGCTGCTTAAGAGAGTGATTGCCCATGGACACACTCCCACCCTCTCCCCCCTCCTCCATGTGCCAGGCAGAAGTGTTCTGCCCAACTTGGACTTGCCCTTTCTTTCAGCAGTACTGTGAGCTCAAATTTGCTCCAGCTGGTCTTGAAACCAACACTCCCTGTGGAAAGCACCTTAGGCATTGCTCCTTCTCCATGGGAGCCTACAGAACCCCACTGCTGCTCCCTGTAGAGTTCATTGTCCACACTAGGGCCTTGCTGAAGCTTTTCACATGCCACCCAATACACGCTTTATTTCGGGAGCTCCCTGTAATTCTTTCCTTCCTTCTCTTGGTGGCCACCTCCTCCTCTGGCTCTCTATGAGCCAGAGGCTGTGTGCAAACTTCTCCCCGCTTTCTCTCTTCTGTCACAGAAGGCATGAATATAACCGAGAGATTAACACATTACATTTTGCTGGACAAGCAGGCAAAATTCCACTATGTTATAGGTAACCCACCACTTGATCCACAGGCAACAGAGGGAGGCTGCCACTGGCAGCTCTGGTATCACATTCTGGCAGGCAGCAAGGCAGATCTAGGAGCTTACAAGTACACACAGCAAGCAGATAAATAATCAGACACCGAAAAAGCTTTAACATGGATGAGGCAACAGAAATCGGCAGCGGTGAAAGGACAGAGGGCTGCCATCCTGCCTCCATTCACAGAATGAAGAGTAGAGGACGAGCATCGTGCTTGAAGCACTGACCAGCTGCGTGCTGGCTGTGAGCAGGCCGCTCCGGGCCCCTGCACGCAGCGACAGGCCACGAGTTTACCACACGAGTTAGGCAGGTGCAAAACTATTCATTCAGAACCAGGCTTGTACCAACTCAGTCTGTGAGTTTATAGGCACTAGGAGGTACTCATTACAGCGAGATTATGTCCATGCTTTAAGATTTTTCTTTCCTATTTACTCACACCTCAACAATGTTGTAATCTCCTTTCCATTAACAGACTGCTACTATTTTCTTTTGTATTTTTGCACGCCTCATGTTTTTATTTTTCTGGCTTTAGTACATGCTTTATTATTTTTGTTCTCCTGTAACTCTGGCCTCAGAGTAGTTTTCCTGAAAATCTCTTTTGGTTAAACTGACTGATGTTAATATGGGCAGCTTTCAGTCCAGGTACATCCTAAATCAAATTACGTATTAAATCAGGTTAAAAATAAACAAAGCGTAACCACAAATTTTAACCACTGGAAATAGTCTTCTCCAAATTCCTGCACGTTTTGTTTCCCTGATTTACTAGTAGTACAATTCTGTACCATTCTCAATGCACTCTCTTTTCCAAGAACCACTCTTCTCCCATTATCCTCCTGGTAGATACTTTCCTCCCCACTTTCCATTGAGGCACTAGCACTAACCAAACTCACAATTTCAGCGTGTATTTGCTCCACTTCCTGGTTTCTACAGTCCACAGATTTGTTGTTACAGATATAAGCAAAGAAGTAAAACTACGAATCCTGTCTTCCCTTTCTGTTTGCTAACAGTGACAAGGGGTAAAACAGTGAAGAAATTTAGTATGAGTTATAAACCAGCAACTGTTACTTTAAAAAAACAACTCCAGTGCATTAAAAGTTTCATTTCCCTTTTGTCAGTTCCTCTTTGAAGCTAGGTAGTTTAGGCTTTATTTCTTAATTTAATGAGACAGAAAGGCAAGTACATGAAAGTTTCTGGATGGCAGCCATTGAGAGGAACCCTGTACGTAGACTACTCAGTTTGTATTTTTAAACACCAGCCAGATTAAGCGTGAAGTATGGTTCCTCTGTGCATCTTTGATGAAGGCAATTGCTAATGCACGTGGAAAGTGTTTGTAACCATAGTGGTGCTTAAAAACAAACAAAGCAAGTTAGTGCATTATCTTTCACACTTCAAGCTTTAATGCAAAACTGTCAGACCAAAACAATTCCCCATCTCCCTTTCGACCACCTGTACACAAAGCACTATGTCCAAATATGCAAGATGCTCCCTTTAAAAAAATCATTCACTGACATTTGCATTGGTTTAGTGGGCAAATTAATACTCAACAATCCAAATGACATCAGCTTAACAGTGTGTTCCCCTGTGCAGGACTGCAAAGGTGACAAAATGTCTATTACATAATACCTCTGTATAAAATATTCATATTCACAGAAGAAGCCTTTGAACTGAAAGGTTAATTTCAATTATTAGGAAATCAGTGTTATATAAGCTTGTCTTTTTAATCAGTGTATTTGAGAGAGACAACGAACAAATTTGATTTTATGATATTTTATCAACAAAAAGTATGGTATGTGGACACATCAAAGTATATGAAAGATCTCCCTGTGGTTACCAACTTTTCTTTTGACCTTAATGTACTGCAAGATGATAGAACTGCCTCCATCTCTAGCACACACAGCTTCAGCAAGCATGCACTAAGGTTATTCTAGGCATAGGTGTTCTTTATCCAAGTTCTCATACCAGCTGAAATTGTCTAAGTTTCCTTTCCTTCCTATCCTGTGATGGCTAAGGATATTCAGAGGTCACATTCATATGCACATCCCTATGCATTTTTTTTCTCCTTAGAGATATAATCCCAAGTTGGAAAATCACTGCAGCAAGAAGGAAGTGCTTCAAATAAGGCCCACCCAAAAACACAATGTTGCATTTAGCGGGCATGTTGGTATCTGTGGCATTGGCCAGACTTGAAAACACTAGAGGTGTGTCAGCCCTGTCTTCTGTAGAACCCAAGGGCAATCAGGAACACCTTTCTAAGAGAAACTTATCTCATTGCTGACTTGTGAAGAATGAAGTCCAAGGGCGAAAAAAAAAATATCAAACCCTGTATCTTGTCTGTGGCTTTGTAGCCATTATGTTGCATGGGGGCAAGCAGAAGCCTGCCTCACTGCTTCATTGCAAGGGCTATAAAGAGCCTTTGTGTTTGGTTTTTTCCCTTCTGTGTCTATCTTTACATAATGAATCCAGTGAAGGCATCCATCTAGATGCATCATTGGTTTCCAGCAGTGTCTCCAGGACATTGTTTGCTGTAAGTCTCATCGCATTTATGGGTTCCATGTGAGTGTCACATATCTAAACCAGACGTAGACTTGTGTACTTAGATGGCTCCAACGAGGGTCTCGACATACTGGGGAAATCATCAGGAGACATGACTCAGACAGAAAAATCCTGAGCAAGTAAATAGAGACACCAGACTGGGAATTGTGCAATTTTTTTCAAATTTAAATGTGCAGCAAACAGTTTGAAGAGATGTTTGCTAGGAAAAGGTAGCAACATTAGTTGTCCATTATGCCCACTCCTTGGGTGTGAGAAGTCTTCGACTGTGTTTTCCTGGTCTTCAAAGAAGGCATTCATAAGACAGAACACCTGAGATGCCTCATTTGTAACAAAACAACCTTTTTTTTTTAAACTAACAAAGAATAAGTCAGGTCACAGCACCAGACCACTTCTTTTTCTCTACTGATCACATAATACAAAATGCAGAGCCACGGTGAATAAAGCTGACTGCTATCCTTACCTGCTGCTAGCTGCTATATAACCTGCTTTCAGCCTGGTTACATTTTTTCTGCTTCTTCATCAGAGTTACCTTCAGCAAGAAAAGGGTCTCTGCAAAGAAAAAAAAACTGAGCAACAAATCACCTTCCTCCTTCCCAAAGAGTGACTGTATTTTATACGATGACCGTTTCTGTAGTCTTGAATTGCAAGCTACTTCAGTCTTAGAACAAATCACTTCTGAGGAAAGAGCTCAAGTGGAAAGAAGGAAAACGATAGGTAGCAACAGTTTTGAGACTACATGAATATGTTTTCATATCCTGATTTATACTTGAAAAGGAGGAAGAAGAAAAAGGGAAGATATTTATTTTAAAACAGTGTCAACAACCAGGTCCTTGGTGCAGCCATACTCTCTTCCTATACTACTGCTTGCCTCCAAGTGTTGGGCAAAGGTGGCATTTTGCTGGCTTGAATCCAAGAAAACAAGCTTCCTTTCAAGCATATCTCCCTGAACTCTCTGCAACTGCTACATGAAGGTCTTTGAGCTTCTCTTCCCATCAATTTCCTGAAGGAGGACAGGAACCTGTTCTCAGCAAGACTGGAAGCATACAACTGAAGAGAATGTAAGTAAAAAGAGCTTCAATTCTTTTAATTACAGAAACTTGTAGTGAGAGAAAGACTGAAGCCATGTCAGTTAAAATTAATGACGTGGAAATGAGTACTACTGACAGTATTAGAAAGTGACAATTTGACTTGTGACGTACTTTCCTTTTCACCATGCCAAAACTCAAGAAGTTCTCTAGAAGTTAAACATTAGAAATACTGGGTTTGTTCTTTCCTAAGTTTGTTTGGAATCTCTGAGGGGTAAAATTGTTTGGCAAGCAATCTGCACCTATTCTTTATTGAATGGCTAAAAGAAAATTTCCTTTAATTTGCCTAGACCAAAAAGATCTTGAATCAAACCCATCCTTAACACAAGCAAGTAAAACTTTGACCAAAAAAACCCACATAGCTCAAATTGTTCTCAAGGGAAGAGGTACAGAATAGCTTTGAAACACTAACTATGGTTGCTTTTACAAATATAACTCTGGTGGCTGCTGGAAAACTGTATTTCAAAAACATCCTTCTCCGAATTCCAGCCCTCATTGGACAAATATTTACAAGCATAGGCCCGCAGCACCTCAACATCACAGCCAAGAATAAACACTTTCAAGATCAAGCACCTTTACTGTGACCCCAGAGCGCCTTACCCATGTGTGCATACTCATGAGACTATGCATGTGTGGAAAATCAGTCATGTGCACAAGTCTTTGCATGGCGAGGTCCACAGACTTTTCACTGCTTGTTATAAAAAAAAATGCTTAAAATGTCAGTTATGCAAAAGCACAAACAAGTCTTTATCTGAACATAAGGTTTCTGAAGAGAATTACTTGTCTTTTCCTTAATAGATCAACAGTTTTGGGGTTTTTTTTTCCCCCCTAGGATAAAATCTTCCCACTGCCAAGAGACAAATGAATAAATAAAACAGAAAGAAAGGAATAAAAACACAAAGGAGAACTATACAATCTCATTTCAATGCTAGCAAGAAATTGAAAGACTGGAAACTGAAACATGTTTTGATCTTTCCACTGTATAGAGTAATATCTGAATATAACAATGCTAATTATGTTTTATTAATATTTCAGACTCTACAGCAATTTTGTGAATTGCAAGATACAGACTGACTTTTTTTTTTTAATAAAGGAAATTTCAAACCTTCAAAGTTCATAATTTGGTAAAATACTAATTGTGGAACACTCCTTTGTTTGCATCTAGTTGAGAAACTTAGTTTCCTGGGTTCTACCATTTGTGACCCAATCTAATTCTCAGTAAAACAGACGTTGCCAACCCCATGCTGATTAAATGCTTTAAGGCTCAGGACACAACTCATCCTCAGCAATCACATGTCCATGTACCTGTATCAGAACTCCCCTCTGGCTCTTAGATGTGCAGAAGAAAGCAAAGGAAGACCCTAGGTTGAGGTGCTGAGTCAGCATCCTGCCTGCAAGACATGCCAAGCCAACCAACCGGTGAGCAGCAGAAGGAAGAACTGACACAGCAGCAAGGAGCCATCAGAGAACACACAGAGGAAAACTCTGCCAATCTTACAGGATCTGATTTAAAATTCTCTTATTCCCACTGGCTTCAACAGATCTTTAACACAACCTCAATACACACAGGGAATGCAAAGACCTGGAAAAAGTAAAAGAGCTAAGGTCAAGGCAGGAAATTTCAGTAGTCACTTGTTACAAAACTGCACCAAGCCATGACACACATGGTTGCAAGCCTTTTGATCACAGGGATGTACATACTGTTTTCCCCACTAGCCTTTATTTTCTCATCC
Organism: Urocolius indicus; assembly: GCA_013401255.1. Taxonomy (NCBI): domain Eukaryota; kingdom Metazoa; phylum Chordata; class Aves; order Coliiformes; family Coliidae; genus Urocolius; species Urocolius indicus. Next base: position 360,454 of record WBNH01010386.1, read on the forward strand.
TCTTGTCCCTGGCAGGACCTACTGCAAGTATATCACTAACAGCATTAGGGTTCCCCCCCACACACTCTCTGGGCACGCAGTCAAAAAAGCTGTCCACACACAGGATGTACAGTTGTGACATTTCCATACTACCACCTACCTACTGATACAAAAGAGAAAGAGGCTTGTGTGAGGCAAAAGGAACACAGGGCTAAGAAAGAGCTGGAATATAAGAACTATATTTCATGCGTGGAGCCATGTGTTAGCGCAACATACACTAGATAATCTTTCCACAGCAAGCAACTAAGCACTTTCACTCTCTTTGCACTGTTAGCACACAGGTTTGTTCCTATTAATAATTACCTTCCCATGATGGCAGCACACAGACTTTCTCTGTTGCCTGTGCAACAACTTTAGAATTCCTCCTCCAGGTCTGAACACACTGGACAGATTATTGCCCCTCCATGGATGTCAGGATTGGTGCAGATATCTATCATGCATATTTGGATCTTACAAAATGAACTACTGCTTAACGCTGCTCCCTTCCTCACGTTACCTTTTCTGGCTTTTGTAAACTTTGCATCTTTATCAAGTAATCTGGATCACAAACAACAAATACTTAAATATTCCTTGTTATGTGCAAGAAAACAGACAAAGCAGACATAACAGATGAGTGTTTTTTAGACTAACTAAGATAGAGGCAAAGCACAAAGTGAGTTTACTATATAAAGGCAAGGCTTGCTCAGAAACATAGGAGAAAATAGTGTAGGCACAGAAAATATAGCCACAGTAGCATATTCCCAGATCAGGACCTCATAAATCAGTTTCGACTAACAATAAAAGGTTTATAGGGGATGTGTAAATCACAAAGAATGAATAGGATCCCGGCCTCCGAGCAAGGCTTGATGAATTAATTTAAGATGGCAATCAAGAGCAAATAACATAACACTAACCTTCTATACTCCCAATCCTTGTCCTAAGTCTCAAAAACAAGGGTTTCCTCTGCCATCAGGAAGAGGGGACAGAATGAAAAAACAAAGAGGAAAAAAAGAAGACAAGAGAGGAAGGGACTTAGTTATCCCATCTGGGATGAGAGTGCTTTTTTGATAGCGCAAAGCTGTGGGATCAGAATCTCAGTGCTGTTCCGGCATATTTCTCATATCCTAAAGCCCTCTCTCACAGACAAGGGGGCATAACCATTCCCCATGTTCAGTTTCAGAGGCAGAAAAGATGAACCTTTCTTGTATCAGCTTACAGATATCATGCTGAAAAAAAACAAATAATCCTTCTCTCTGCTATTTAAAAAATAAAAGCAACCCAAACTGTACCTGACAATGCTTACCAGTAGCAGGTACCCCAAAGCTAGTGAAGATGTTTCGCTCCCCGCACAAGCAACCAACCCAAGTAAAAATAACCACTTTCAGCACCACCATTACAGGAAGTACTGCTGAGACTTACTCCACCAAACAACAGGCTGGTTACCACCACTGTCCTCCATTTTCAAGTCTGAGTAACCTACCTCATAGCTCCTACACACAGAGCATCCAGAGGGGAAACTGCCACGGGCTGCTGGCATGCCATAAACGTACAGCCAGCATTCCCCACTGATCGCTGACCGGCTTCCCTCAAGGAGGCTGAGCAAGTCACAAGCCTTCTGTGCCCGAATCCGTGTTTAACGGCGTGGCTGCACTTGTATCGGGGACGGGGGGAAATGGAGGTTGCAAGACAGAGCAGCTGTGTTCTGACAGGCTCAGGGATCTTCAAGGAGCAGGAGTCGGTATTGCCACGTACTGGGAAAAGGGAGCTGGGAAAAGGGAAAAGACGTTCCTCGAGAAAACACCGACGATTCTCTGACAAGGGCTGTTTACGTCCCGAAGATGCGTTTTATCGACTGGCTTATGTCCCTTTATTCTGCGTGTGATGCAACGCCAGCAGCAGCCGAACCCGTAGAAAAGACACCAGGGCTGCCGGTCCCCACATGGCTCTCCCATCAGCAGCCTCGGCTGCGGGCTCGCCGTTTCCAGCCGCGGTTCCCAGCGACACGCCGCACGCCCAGACCGCAGCCGGCCCCGCACACGCGGGCGCGTCCTGCGTGGATGCGCAGCCCCGGGCGAAAACCGCGGCGAGGCACGGCCGCTCCTCGCGGTTCCGCCAGCAGCCGTGCGAAGCGCTCCAGGAGCCCCCGAGGCACACCGCGAGCGGCAACACCGGCAAAGCAGCCGCGGCTGCTTTGGAAGGCTGGGGGGATAATAAACGGGCGGGGAGGGGAGGGGAGGGGAAGGGGGGAAGAGGCAAGCGCGACGGAGAGCGCGGGGCGGGAGAGGCGGGGGTGCCGCTGCCGCTGCCGCTGCCGTCCCCTGCCCTCCCCCGCGACCCCTCCGCCGCCTGCCAGACCGCCTCCCACCGGCCCCACGCCCGCCTCGCCTCGCCTCACCTCAGAGACAGCCCTGCGAGCTGCGGGAGCCCGACAGCCGCCCGCCCGGGCCGGGCCGGGCCGGGTCGGGTCGGGTCGGGTCGTGCGTGCCGCAGGGACACGGACCTTCTCCGTGTCGGTCAGTGCCGCGGCGCTGCCATGCGGGCGGCGGCGGGCGGGGCGGAGGGAGGCCGGGCCGGGCCGGGCCGGGCGGGCTCGGCTCCTAGCAGCGCCCTGCAGCGCGCTCTCCGCATACGGCGCGCACCCGCATGGCTCAGCGCACGGACAGCACCGGCTGCCGGCGGCGGGGTGGCAAGGAGGGAGGGAGGGAGGGAGNCGTGGTGGTGGTGGTGTAGGGCCGCGGGCCGGGCGCGGGGTACGCTCCTGCCCCGGGGCACCGCTTTGAGCCGCAGCAATGAACGCGAAACGTCTGGTAGCAAAGGCTACAAATAGCTTTTGTTTTCTATGGGGCAGGTAAATGAAATGCAATGCGTGAGGTAAATAAAGCAGCGACAGGGTCAAAATGTGTGTTTTACTTATTAAAATATTATGTGGAGGGGGGAAAGTTCGTTTTCTTGCATCTACCTTGAGCTTTCAAGGGAACCGGGAAGTCGAAGGCAGCTTTAGCTTGGTGCGGGGCAACAGCCGCCCGAATCGCAAGGACCGATCCATTCAGTGCAACTCCGGAGACTGAACACACAACGCTGAGGAAGGAGCCGAACTGAACATGACACTTTACCCCGAAATCCAGTAGAAACTAGTTTTTCTCCTTGAACTGAAAGGGCAGCAGTATCCTGAAGCCTTTGTTGAACACGGTGACCTGACCTGTGAGGGGTTTTTCACTAGAACCGGGTGTCACGTTTCACTTTTGAAAAGAAATACTGGCTCATCTTCCAAATTTTGCTTCATCCCCATGATTTCAGAGAACTGGAAGAGATGAAAACGACTCTCAGGTGCTTGTTCAGAATAGCTTTATTGCCTTTTAAAGACTGAGAATCTCCCCTTTATGTTTTTAGATGCATTTCAAATCAGGCCTTCTGGTCTAAATGACTGTAAGATGTATCTAAGGTTAGAAATGAAAGCACTTCTTAGGAGCGATTCAGCTTCTGAGACCAGAGAAAAATCAGGCCAGCTTGTCCTGCTCTCAGCTGTTCAGAACTATTTTCATAGCAGAGTTTTCATCTGGTGGAGAATTTTAGTAGAGTTCAGATTTAGTCTTATGAGCTGTCAATTATTTTAAGGTTTGATTTTTNGCTGGGCCGGCCGCACGGACAGCCCGGGCGGCGGGCGGGGGGGGGGCAGGGGGGGGGGGGGGGGGGGGGGGAGCCGGCCCCACAGCACCGCCCGCGGCCCGGCGCCAGCCAATGGCTCCCGCCGCGCCGCGCATGTGAGGGCCGGGCCCCGCCGGCCCCCCAACGGCGGCCGCGCTCAGGTGTCCGGGAGCAGCGGCGCGGGGCTGCGCGGCGCGTGCCGGCGGTGCCGGGCTGGGCCGGGCTGGGCCGGGCCGGGCTGGGCTGCGTGGTGGTGGTGGTGTAGGGCCGCGGGCCGGGCGCGGGGTACGCTCCTGCCCCGGGGCACCGCTTTGAGCCGCAGCAATGAACGCGAAACGTCTGGTAGCAAAGGCTACAAATAGCTTTTGTTTTCTATGGGGCAGGTAAATGAAATGAAATGCGTGAGGTAAATAAAGCAGCGACAGGGTCAAAATGTGTGTTTTACTTATTAAAATATTATGTGGAGGGGGGAAAGTTCGTTTTCTTGCATCTACCTTGAGCTTTCAAGGGAACCGGGAAGTCGAAGGCAGCTTTAGCTTGGTGCGGGGCAACAGCCGCCCGAATCGCAAGGACCGATCCATTCAGTGCAACTCCGGAGACTGAACACACAACGCTGAGGAAGGAGCCGAACTGAACATGACACTTTACCCCGAAATCCAGTAGAAACTAGTTTTTCTCCTTGAACTGAAAGGGCAGCAGTATCCTGAAGCCTTTGTTGAACACGGTGACCTGACCTGTGAGGGGTTTTTCACTAGAACCGGGTGTCATGTTTCACTTTTGAAAAGAAATACTGGCTCATCTTCCAAATTTTGCTTCATCCCCATGATTTCAGAGAACTGGAAGAGATGAAAACGACTCTCAGGTGCTTGTTCAGAATAGCTTTATTGCCTTTTAAAGACTGAGAATCTCCCCTTTATGTTTTTAGATGCATTTCAAATCAGGCCTTCTGGTCTAAATGACTGTAAGATGTATCTAAGGTTAGAAATGAAAGCACTTCTTAGGAGCGATTCAGCTTCTGAGACCAGAGAAAAATCAGGCCAGCTTGTCCTGCTCTCAGCTGTTCAGAACTATTTTCATAGCAGAGTTTTCATCTGGTGGAGAATTTTAGTAGAGTTCAGATTTAGTCTTATGAGCTGTCAATTATTTTAAGGTTTGATTTTTAATACCTTCATTTCGCCTTCTAGTTATTCTTTTCCCTGAGGTCATCAACACTTGTGTTATTTTTGGCTGGCATTTTAGACCCCACTGTTTTCTGAATAAGGGGAATTGTCTGTTTATTTATTATTGCTCTCACCTAGTGCCCAGCACACGAAAGGGTGTGTAATACTGGGACCTCACAGTGATGTAGGGTTAATAGAGATAAAAGCAGTCAAATATGGTAAACATCAAGGCAAGTGAAAACAGATAATAACAAGAGCTGCTGGCTGGGAAATCCTGACTTGCAGGCAGCTGGCAGAGAAATTCAAGCGGAAGAAAAAGGATTTTTTCAGATGCCAGAGCTGGTTGGAGCTAGCTGAATCCACATTCACTTGCTAATCGAGACACCTTGCCAAGATATGAGGCACACCAGCAAAACAAACAAATAGCTCTGGTGACCCGAAGCAGAAGACACCTGGAACTGTGTAGATCCAGGTCCAATTAGAGCCCCTTTCTGACGGGACAAACGCAAGTGTGAAAGAGTCATCTCCTACAGAACATATGCTGGGTTGCTTGGTTGGGGGTTTTTCCCCTTGTGATACGTATTTAAAGGTAACTCATGTTTTCTTTACTAATTTAAAACCTTATGGTTTTGTCTTTCGAGCTGCTCTAGCACAGATCTCTCCCACTGCCTCAGGTTTGGTCTTCCCAAGTCTCAGTGCTTTTGGGCAGCTCTTTCTAAGTTGCCATTTCTGGCTCTGGCTGCCTGGGACGTGGCTGAGGTGGGACAGAAGAGAGAGAGGAAAGTTCAAAACCTGAGAGAGCTCTGTTGGAGACAAATACACATCCCAGCCATTCTGTTATCCTACTATAGTCTTACAGGGTCAGCCAGCTCCAATTCACTCCATGTGATTAAAGAGAAGCCAGAAAAACAGACGGTGGAGGGAAAATGGCTTATTTCCACCTGCATAGTTTTGACGTTGGCCCTTTACCATTAAAATAACCTAATATTTTTATTGCAGACAGGCTCAGAGGACTGAATTAGCGATTACATTAACAAACAATAGCAATTGCAGCCACATGCGTCACAGGGTAAAATTTATTCTGCTTGTTTTTACAACTGCAGTAGCTTAAATTCCCTACAGAAGACGTCAGGTTTTTCCACCTTAGCATTATCTCTGCTCTCATATCATTAAAAACTTCTAGAAAGCGTCAGACCTCCGACAGAGTTGTGGTTTTGGTCACACTGAAAAGCTAACAAATTGTTCTGAGATGTCTGGCAGTTCTTTCCTTCTTTCACTGAAATGACCATCCTGTGCATCTCAGATACGCCTGCTTGACATTGTCCAGTAGGTGTCCAAGCACAGTCCAAGGGAGCCAGGTGCAGAAGGGACACCAGCAGAAGGTGAACATAAGGAAGAGATGGTGCCAAAATACCAAGCGCCAGTGGTTAGTCAGGAAACAGCAAGGAAAATCCATACAGGGAAATCTTTCAATCCTAGCTTTGAGTGGGCTGACAAATTTTTCTCCCAAGCATGTTTAAGATGGATAATATTAAGAGGTAGATGAGGTAGTTATTTGGGAAAGAACGCAGATGGCAACATAGACGAGAGACACAGGCAGAGAACTGTCTTTCCCTTCCCCAGAAACACAGCAGTTTGGCTTCATAGAACAGGCAAAGCTTGAAGGGGAAGACTCCAACTTAAATAAGGAAGACGACACGTATGAGTCACTTCACTTGGATACTGGCCACTCATTGCTAAGAAAAAGGGTTTCTAAATGCTGAAATGCAGTTCATCCCATGGTGCTCATCCAGGACTGGTGGTCAGGAGGAGGGGGTTGGGCATGCAGTCATGCTATCAGCCCCAATCTGCCACTTGCCACCCACCTAGCCCTTAGTGCCACCCCTGTGCCCCACGCATTCCTGCCACTGCAGTGAGGCTGACTTTCCAGGCAACGTTAGGCCATGTGTTGGCAACTGGCTCATTGTCCTGAGGTCAGAGGATGCTGGCAGAGACCTGCCTGGCTTGTGCCCATCACTGCCTGCAGAGAGGCTCTTACATGGAGAGGCAGCCCAGGGGTGAGGGCTTCTAGAGAGGACAGGGAAACTTGTCACTCAAAGGGCTGTTGTTCTGCACTGCAAAGCTGCTGCAGTTCAGTGTACCCCATGACTAGGACACAACAGCAAAGCTTCTGGAAAGTCTAACTAAATTACGTCCGGCAATTCTCTTTTTGCTATAGTTTTACTGACAATCCCAAAGATATCTAAGAAAACCAAAGAAACGTGATTTCACACTATAAAAAGCACTAAAAAATTTTATCCCTACCATTTACAATTCCATCTTTTTTTTTTGTTCTCATTCCTGCCAAACAACATTTTTTGCTACTTTATAACTCTATCTTAAATAATTATCCAGACCCATGTTACTACTGTTTCCAAAGACGCTTTAATATTATGCTTGTCTTCAAACACGTGGCATAGCAGCCTCTATGTTAAAAACACAGTGACCTTTGGAGGCCTTGCAAGCCAGCATTTTCTGCTCCTACTACTCTTTCCCAGCTTCTGAAATTCCTCTCTCCTTACATTGTCTTTGTGTTGAAGAAAGGAGGAGTCTTTCTGTCTTACATCAGAACGAGTGTTTTAGAGAAAAGGCAGTTTCTTCCCCTTGCTAATTACACACAGAGCTCCACAACGTGCTCGCCAGTCCTTCTGTTGTGTTAGTGATAGCATAGTCACTCACTGTGCAAGGCAGCCATCTAAAAATGGGATGGAGACTTTAGGGATGAGGCTTCATTCTTAGCAAGTATTTTGACACAAGAGGAGCAGCTATGATGGTGTACACAGTAAGCAGCACGTGTTTTCACACTGCAGCTCAGCAAAGCTTTTCAGGCAATGGTCGGAATGATGTAACAACTTCTGCTGGCTGCTTCTGATTACACAGAAGATCTAGTTTTCATGAGTTTTCACTTTTTATCCAGTGGATGTGCCTGCCAACAGATGGCCAATCTGTTTCATTCTATACTGATCAATAAAGGACTTTAAATTCACAAAACAGACATTATCATCGTGAGATGGAAGGGGAGCATGGCAGGAAGCTGTGCGGCTCACAGACACCATCACCTGCCCTTCACTCTGTCTGCTTGGCTGAGTACAGCTTTAATTTGGCAGAAGCAGGAATAAGGTTGTGCATTGCTTGGTCAACCTGAGAGCCTGTGTCAGACAAATGTGGTGCCTGGTAACATGGCAACTTCATACTCAGACCCCAACTCAGCAGCACATCAGGTACTGCCACTGAGATCTTTAGAGCCAGAGACTTGGGGGGGGGGGGGTTTAGTCTTTGACTGAATTAGTCCATTTCATCTACTTAGCTCTTCCTGTTTCGTTAATTTTGCACTTTACTGCTTTCATGATCTCTACTTCTGCTCACTCTGGTTTCCACAATCACTACATGCTAAGCATGGAGGCTAAATAACATTTTTTTACATAAAAACTTAAAACTGCCGTCACCAGGATTAGCAGTTGTAAGGCCAAAAGAAGCTTTCAGCTGTCACAGCTTGTCCAGGCCAGCTCCCTGGAACATTTCAGTCCATTAGTTGTTTCTTCAAATCATGCCTGACTGAAACCCCTTCTTCCCTCTTCAGATCTTGATTGGCTTTCACAGCGAAATCGCTGTGGCTCTGTGTGCAAATGGCATGGCAGACAACCTGAGTGCCTTACCTGGATGGAGGAAAATGGTGGTCTTCAAATAAATAACAAGCCAGTTATCTTCGGACTGCTTAGCTATACCTGTGCTAGCACTTAACCTTTAGTTCCCCAATCTCACAATAGTTAGAGCTTGCTGATTTTGTTATTCCTTTAGAAGTTTTCTTAAAATAGCCTAGCCACAAGGGCATAAAGAGGTGCACAGCTGGACAGAGCTTTCTGAGCAGCAGGAGGAAAAAGAAACATATGCAAGACCAAAATGCTCAAAGCCTGCAAATGACTGATCTTCAGTCATTCAAATGACTGAAGATAAAAGATTTGCCCAGCTGGATGACTGAAAAAAGAAATTGAGGAATACCATGCAAAAACAGCAGAAAAAAAGGAGGAAATAGTATATAATGTATTTCTTACATGTGGCATCTTTTGTATGTCTTCCTTTTTTTTTTTCCTATGGAGCAAGGAAACCACCAATCATTCTGTTGAAGCAGAGAAAATAAAGCTTACTTAAAAATGGGGTTCCTTAATCAGGGACCTAGAGGGACTTGGAGCTCTTTTCTCACCTCAACAACTGCAACATGAGTGCTGTGTTTGTGTCTGGGAGCCAGGAGAACCCAGGCTGCCAACACAGCATTAAGAGAAGATGATTTTCCTTGAAATGGCTAGATGAATCTATTCATTTAACTGCAGCATCTTCTGCTAGTCATGTGTACGTATTATAGATCAAAAAAAGTCAGTCACTCCATTCTAGAGACTCCACCCAAGGGAAAACACAGCAACAGCAGGATGTAAGCCCGCCTCTGAAATCCTCTTCTGAATACTTTTTCAAACACAGTGACAGTGAACCAAAGTATTCCAGTCTCTAAAGCTTCTATAATTAGATGTCCACTGTCAGTTTAGCATCCACACTATCCACACCTTAAAGATCCCATGTATTCCTGTGATTCCTATCCACAGCCACTGCAGCAGTCAGCACACTCATTTCAAACCTGCTTCATCTCCTGCTCCACAGTATTGCTCATATGTGCAGTGAAAGAGAAGCAGCTTACTGTAATCTCTATGTTTACCTTGAACCTAAATTAGTTGGAGAAAGCACTAGCAGTACGTTTGTATTATGCAGCAGTGAGTCCCCTGCCAACACTGTATAGCCACCACAAAAGAACTGAACATACACCTCCTCCAGCCCCAAACACCTCCAGCTTATTTTATCACTGTACAGAAAAAGGTAGCAGGAGAAGGAAAGTCTGATCACGCCATAACCCAAAATAACGTTTTGCTTTGTCAGGTTAATGACACGTTCTGACATCAGAAACTGAAATTAGCAGACAGTTTTCCCTTGGGTTGCCCAGAGACTGTAAGGATGAATCATGCCTGCTCTTGTGCTGCACCCGGGACCATGGGGAACAAGGGATGGAAAGACCGAGAGATTTCCTTTCCTACTCAGATCTCTGTGGCCGGAGAGTCATATCCACATTCTGGCTCTGTCGGTGCTGTGATGTGGCCAGTTGGTATTGCTGCCATCCCATGTGTGGCCAAAATGGCCATCATCTTCCAATGGATGCATTTACACAGCCACAAAGGCTTATTCACCACTTTGCTTTGATCCTGGTGTGAATTCAGGGCACTAGAACTTCTCAAATGTCACTGAAACTCTCTGAAATGAAATTGACTTGAGAACAGTGCTCAACACAGAGCACACTCCTCAGAAACAAAGAAATGTAGCCAGGCCTTTTTAACATTTAAATACACAGAAAACGCTCCCCGAGTAACTAAGATACTCTCCTCCCCCTTAGAGCTATTTAGCACCAGACACCCTGAAGTTAGCCTAACTCTTAAATCTTACAAGAGAAAGAGCACTCAGACACTTCCTCTTTTCCTCTTTCATGTCTTTTTACACCTAAAGTTCATCTGGCATTTCGTTTCCATGGTGTCTGCTTTTCCATCACTTCTCCCTCTTCAGCCCCCCTTTTTCCCTCAGCCCTTTATTGAGTTTAAAACCTGCCTACCTGGTGCAGCAGAGCTGCGTGCAATTACTTCTGCCAAACTCCTGCCTGCCTGCTTGCCTGCCACCCTCCCCGGGGCTGCTCCTGCCAGGCTTTGTCTGCTCTTCTTCCTCTCCCAGAGCTCCCTCTGCTGTCGGATGCAGCTGCACTTCTAAATAGGCTGTGAACAGCCGAAACCTCAAGCATCGCTTCGGAGAGCGACTGCAGCTCATGCAGGAGGCAAGGTTGCCCTGGGGTGGTAGGGAGAAGCCTGGACGCTGTGGCCTGGCTGGGTTGACCTCCTTCTGCCAGCTGTCTCCTCTGCCAGGGCACCTCTTGAAGGCAAAAGGAGCAGCGTCCTGGCTCAGCACCCATCAGGCTCCTTTCTGTTGGGAGTGTTGGTGCTCTAGAAAAGATTGCTTCTTTGGGGAAAAAAAATGGCCTTTCTGCTCTGTTTCCAGCTGTTTAGCATGGGACATGAGCACAATGCTGCCAAGTAGCTGCACACTCAAAGCACAGCTGTTAATTACAGGAGGCACAATAGGAGAGGAGGGAAAAATCTGCCAAAAATTACTGAGGAGTGAAGAATAAGGCCCCAGCCTGTGACAAATGTGCTGTTTCTGCCTGCTGTAAGCAGGCTGGCCCTGGACTATGACAGCCTCATAGGAAGGCACCTGCATGCTGTTGTGGCTGTGTAAATGCATCCCCTGGGAGATGAGGGCTGTGCCAGCTGCAGCAGGCCAGGCTGAGCCAGGGCACTGGAGATGCGAGCCCCCAGCCCAGCAGTGCATGGACAGGAGGGACATGAGGGAAGGATGCAGAGCTGCCTCCTGGCCCTGCGGTACCCACGCGCCTTGCTGCTGACACCATGCCCGGCAACTCGCTCTGTAGGGTTTTGGGAGGCCTAGGACGCAGGGGCAAGAGCACCAGAAATCCAAGCAGTGAGGAGCCTCGGCCTCAGAATGTGCTAGTAACTGATTCTGGTTCCTGCAGGGGCAGTGCCTGCAGCCCTGGCACCCAGGGATGGTCACGGCTCCTGTGACACAGAAGGCACAGAGCCGCCCCCGCCAACACTGCACGTGGGCACACTTGTGGCATTCGCCTGCTTGTGTTGCCATAGGAACTGCAGCCCCAGCATCTGCTCCTGCTGCTCCCTGCAGCGCTGCCTGTGTGCCCAGGAGGGCTCAGCCCACCTCTGCTCCTCTGCCTGCTCTGACAGCTTGATCATGCCTTCCCCTAGCTCATCAGCATCCTGTCTCATCCTTTTCTTCTTGGGTGACAATCAGATTACTGCCATAGCAGCTAATTATTGCATCAGTTATCATTTGCCTATTCATTTCTCTCTCTCCCTCCCTCCCACCTTGGAACATTTCCATCTCTCCATCCTTTCCACCTTCACACTATCTCTGCTCCTTGACTCCCCTCCCCTTTTCTCTTGTGCTCCTCAGCCACACAAAGCCTTGAACTTCCTCTTTGCCTCGCTACCATTCACATCTTCTGGGCTCATGCCTAGTGCCTCTTGCTCCACTCTCTCTCCCAGTCCTTCTCCTCCAGTTTCCTTCCCCATAAGCCCCCTGCCCACTACCTCAGGCTACTCCTTCACACATGGTCCTTCTCTTTTTTATACCCTTACGTGGGGTACTGACAGCTTCTTCCAGGTGTGAGTCAGACTTGCACCTCTCCTGCACTCTCCCTGGCAACAATTCAGCTGCATTTCTCATCCTCTTGTCTATCCAAATACCCCACAAACTGCACCTCCTCCCACCTACAAATACTTCTAGCCTTATTCTGTCCTTTATATCTCCAAATCCTCACTTTCCTCCAGGCTCTTTCATCAAGCCATCCAAGGTAAGCATATTATAATCTCTCATTGTCTCCAGATTCCACCCTGACCCACCTTTTTTCTTCCCCATCCTCTGAATGGGAAATTCCAGCCAGCACCACAGCCAACTCCACCCTCAGCCTAACAACTCTCTAGACTACACCTTTACTCCAGTGCTTACACCATTCTGTTTCACAGCCCCTCACTCCTCCATCCCTATACCTCTGCCAGTCTTCCTGGTTTTGATGCCATTAACTGCAAATTACCCTTGAAGTCACATTCTCTCCTTCGTCTCGGAGCCGCTTTTCCCCTCTCTGCCACTTTCTCCCTTTCCTTTGGCTCCTTGGACCAGGACTCCAGAATCCTCCCTCCATCCACACCCCAGTCACACTATTTGTCCTTCCTTGCTACCATCGGTGCCCTGCCCACTCCACCTCGAAGTCTCCAGCATCCCTGCCCGCTCCTTCCTCCTATACGAAGGACACAGTCTCCCAGGACAACTTCTGGAGACCATCTCATCTGCCTAGAGGGCTTCAGCTAGTATCTACATCTGTGCTGGTTCCCACTGCTGATAGGTGTCTCTGCATCTTGCTCCTCAGCCCACCTCTACCCTTTCCTAGATAAACTAAGCACTGCTAACACCACCTTCACTGATCCCTTCATTTTTCCTTGCAAGCCCCTTGCATTTCCACATGCTGTTTTCTGACTTGGAACATCACTCTTTCTAGGTTTCTTCTGCTTCCACTTGCCCAGCCTTGTCTCACCACCATAAAACCACCAGTGGACATGAAATTACTACATTTAGACTGGTGCTGCAGGATGTGCAGAAGATGTTCATGTGAGAGAGCACATAAGGATACTGTAAAGTCAGGCAAGGAATTTTCCACTTGTATTATATTTTCATACATACTTCAGACCATCTGTGGAAGGCTGTCAAATGACTAGTTGGAAACATATTATAAAATCTTCTTATTTTACTTAAAACATTAATGTAGCAGGCTCAGATCTAAGAATTCAGCAAAACACTAACAGTTTTCCTGTGCTTCCCAGTTTTGCTCATCTCTTTACCACAAGAAGTTCTCACAGCTTAATGTGCCCCAGAGTCTCCACCTGCAGCTCCTGAACCCACATATGGCTGCCAGCTTGGCATGTGTTATGCACTGCTGGACTCTCGGGCCCACGCGTGCTTGTAGACTAATTTGGACAGGTGTTCTTGAGTCAGCAAAAGTGAGATGGCCCTTCATTGATTTGTAGTGACACTTCTGGATCCTGAGATCAGGATATTACCAGGTTTTTTGGTTTGGTTTTTTTTTTTAAGCCTGGTTGTAATGTTCTTTTTAGGTGCTTTTTGCACACTGTATTGTCCTGCTATCCATATATTTGGACTCCAGATTTCCAGCTCTGTATCCTCACTGTCCATTTCAACAGCACCCTGGATACCTTCGAAGTGAGCTTTATGAATATCATTTTCCCAGTTCTCAGTATTTGAGAAAGCTTCTGGTATCTGTCTAGTTTCCAAACACCATTTTGTGGTGATGCTGGCCTGGAGGAGACTGGCAACTCCATATTCATGGGTTTCCCTGTATCAATTTTCTCTCCTTAAGTTCCAAACCTTTGGGAAAAAAAAAAACACCTCTTTCTGTGCTGTTACTCCCAACTCCCATTTTCATTTAGATTTTCCCTATATAGAACAGCTTGTCTTACCTGTGCTCGCTGCAGAACTTCTTCTTCGCATCTGAATATCTGTTGTTGAACCCATCTTTAAACTGTCTTTGTGTACTCTCCTTTCTAGCTTGTTCACACATTTGTCCTTGTGCTGTCTTCTGTATTTCCTCTTCAAAAACGGCCATGCAGAGCTTTCTTGTATGTCTGGAAAACAAATTCAAGTTAGTACAAGACAGGGTGAAACAGGTACCCAGATTATGTAACGTCACTCTTGGTGCTGCTATGGTGGGAGCTCTGCTGGTACTCACATCCATTGTCCTCTTCATTTGCAGCTGCTTCCATTGCAAACACCTTGGTTTGAATGACTAACCAGTAAATCTGAATATATATATATTATATAACAACAAAATGCTACCAAAACTACAGCAAATGCACTGACTTTTCCACTTGTAACCATGCAACGTTTTGCAGGTTTCCTGCACTGGCAGTGGTCCATCGCAACACTTCCAAGAAGTATGCTAAGTCTCAACACGTTCATTGTGGCAGGGGGAGATGGCTCCAGCAAACAACATCTCCCACTCAGAGCTTGTTTGCAGAACCAGAAATTAATCTCCCAGGGTTTAAGACAGTCCCACAGCCTCATTCCCAACCCCAGGGAATCCACATTTTTCTCTTGTTTTATAACTAGGTTTCCTTTTGTGCATGGACATGATCTCTTTTGATACAAAATGATCTGACATGCTAACAAGCAGCAGCTGTAGAGAACAGCCACAGCTTGTGTCTGAACTAGGGTGTTTCTGGTACAAGAGGGAAGAGCCAAAATGCACCAAAGGAAGGATTTCAGGGAGGGTCGGCCAGTCGGTGTCTTGAGTTCCAATTGTATCCCACATCAGGACTAGTCAGAGAGAACAGCTGTCCCTTTTTGGAAATCTGAGCTACATGATGAGATCAGGAATAGAAACCAGGGAATGAGTCAAGGAGCTGCTGTGACTAGTATCCTGCCCTACCTGAGCCCAAAAGCCTGTCAAGCTTTAGAGGTGAGAGTTTGCTGAGAAAGGCTGATTCCGGCCAGAACTGGAGCATGTGTCAGGGAGCAGACAGAGCCTCAGAAGCACAGGTCTTGTCCCTGCAATTTTCCCATGAAATTTTCCATCACAAGTCAGATAGTTTCATGTGCTCTGTCCAGCCCTTTGTGGTAACATCAGACATCAGGCAAATGTTTCCTTCTATTGTCTTTGCAACTCCCAAAGGACCTTTGGCTTGGACGTCTTTGCCAACAAATAAGAAGCAGCAAAAGCAGTTGACAGATGGAGATCGGGGGGTGCTGTTAGGAACGAGCTGCCCACAATGCTGGCTGCTGTTTATTCTGAACAAAGTACAGGCAGTTTGCCCCGGGCAGTATGAACAGGAAGGAAGAGCTGATCTCTGCTATGCCTGGCTAAGCATGTCATGATCTGGGATGAAGTCTCAACTTGAGAGACTAGGGGTGGAGGGAAGCTGAAGATCACCTACATTCAGCCCTGTTGCACTCTTGTAGCGTTATCTGTTCCCACATGTACTTCCTAAATCTGGGTGAGCAGAATCGTGTCTCAGAAACATTGACTGGTTTGCTGGGATTGGGGAGGGGAGAGGATAAGGTGAAACCCACACCACTGGCACCAGATCTGTGGGAGACGGAAGAGAGAGAGAGCATTCTTCTTCGCTTTTCCTTTGCCCTCACACAGCATGTGGGCTGTGCCCTCAATTCCTCCTTTTGAGTTAGGAGAGAACAGGAGGGCCAGAAGCAGAGTAGAAGTTGCCTTTCCATTCAACTCAATTAGCAGAGGCATAAAGTACAGCAAAATCCCTAAGTCACTGAGCTCGTGTCAATGTGAGACCCTGAAGTTTTTCTTTCCTGGAGCTGGGTTATTTGGAATAGAGCTGCAAGTCACCACACACATGGACACGCTCATTGTGTTCTCAGGAACAAGCCCATGGTGGGACTCTAGTTTGCAGTTTGTCACCTGGTTTGCATAGCACAGCTGTCTGCTGTCTTGCTCCCTGTGATGCAAACATTTTTAGAACTACTCCAAGACAGTGTCAGGAGTATGTGGAAAAGCCAGAGCAGGTCAGTTGCACACAGTTGCTGGACCGTCTCTGTGCTCTTTCAAGGTTTTTTCCCCAGTCCATTTACTGTTCTGATTCAAATGTGTACAGGACTGAAAAATGGCAGTGCATGACTTTGAAACCCTGAATGCAGCCAATGAGAGAACTGATCTCTCCCACCAGGCCTGGCTGGTTAGTCTGTTGACACTTGCAGACCAAAGCTTATTACTGTTTTTTGTCCTTAGGAATTTTAAGGTCAGATGCAACATTTTACTGCACCTTTGATAAACCAGCACCTGGCCCAGCTTCACAAAGTACATGTGCCAACAGCCAGAAGAGCCTGCAGATGTGACATGAGACCAGGGAAAACCTCACTTCTGCTGGAATAGCAACTGGAAGTGAAGCAGGATATTAAGACAACAGCAAGACTTCCAGGATCTCTGTGAAAGTGAGGCAGACCTTGGAGTTGCTCTGAAAATGTCCCATAACACTTTGTCTATAGTCTGAACTTGCAGAAGATCTGCCTTTAAGAAACACATTGCTATCATTACTAATAGAAAATCCTATGCTTTGCAAGGATGGCTCCTTTTATGTCAAAAAGGCAGGGAGACTCTTACTTCACTCAGTGAGCAGCTGCATGCAAAAGAACCACAGAAATCTGCATGGGTACATGACCCAGTGTGATGGTTCGTGGCATTTATACACACTGCACAATTTACACACAACCCACCCCTCGTCCCCTCACCATAATTACAACCACCTAAATCCCCCATGATCATTCCACTCTCTGACATTTTTCAGTTCATGTTTTGCCCATTACCTCTCCCAGTTAACCATCCTTATCACAAATTCCTCATTCCCCATGTTGGGTGTCATAAAGGACTCTGTTGGACTGACCTTGGGTACCCACCAAGGTACCCACCAAGCTCCCCTCCTCAGCAGCATGGGGAAGGGTTGAGAAAATAAGACTGGGGAAAAAAAAATCTTGGGTTAAGATAAAGGCAGTTTAAGAAAAGCAAAAGCAAAGACTGCTTCGAGAAGCAAAGGAAAACAAAAGATTTAGCTTCTACTTCCCATCAGCAGGCAATGTCCTGTCACTCCCTAAGAACTGGGGCTTCAGTAAGTGTAATGGTTGCTCTGTAAGGCCAAACATTGTAATAACAAATACCCTCCCTCTTTCTCCTTTCTCTTAGCTTTTATTGCTGACTAGACACCATATGGTATAGGAGGTACCTTTAGCCAGTTTGGGTCAGCTATCCTGGCTGTGTCCCTTCCCAAGACCTTGCCTACGTCCAGCCTACAGGTGAGGGGGGAATGTTGCAGACAGCCCTGCTGCTCTGCAAGTACTGCTTATCAGTAGCCAAAACACTGGTGTGTTCTCAACATCTTTCTAGCTACCAATACAACGCCCAGCACTATGAGGGCTGCTACAGGGAAAAATTCACTCCGTCACAGGCAGATCCAGTACACCCAGACAGATCACATAAGAAGCACTAAAGAGAAATGTAGGCCTCCCTTTCTTCCCATCATTGTGTTTGGAATATGTTTCCAATTGCACTAGTCACAAAGCAATCAAAGAAAGTAATCTACAATGGCAAATTGAAGATGTCCTATCAGACCACATAATAGTGAGCTACACACTATTTAATGCTTAGTTACATCAGAGAAAACAACATCCACATGGCTTCAGGACACAACACAGTCAATTTCCATATGTCTTGACAGAAAAGAGAGAACAGATCTTGAAAGCAGATGAAAGCTGCCTTTGGAAGGTCCCTGCTAACATGAGCTTACATCCCTTACCCAGCCCCCCACCTTTCCTTGCAGGAGGTAGGGAAGGAGGGAGGCCACCCCTACAGCCTGCAGCCCCCAGAGGCAGCGAGCTCACCCAGACAGGGACCCTCAACCCTTCCCAGGCTTCCCAGCAAGCTCCAAGCCCTGCATCCCCCCACCTCCATCCATCACCTTTGCTAGTGGGCTGTTTACAAAGTGCAAGGGTAAGCAAATACCTCGCTGCTTTCCTCATTTAGTTTGGAGTGTGCCACATTTAGCATTCCCAGCTTTGTTCCGCTTGCCGGGCACTGTCTGCTGCTTTTAACAGCCCTGGGAAGGGAGACAAAAGCAAAGTTATCAAACAAGCCAGTCACGGCTGCAGGGTAACACAGCAGCAGGGGCTGGCCNCCTCTCCCAGTTAACCATCCTTATCACAAATTCCTCATTCCCCATGTTGGGTGTCATAAAGGACTCTGTTGGACTGACCTTGGGTACCCACCAAGGTACCCACCAAGCTCCCCTCCTCAGCAGCATGGGGAAGGGTTGAGAAAATAAGACTGGGGAAAAAAAAATCTTGGGTTAAGATAAAGGCAGTTTATGAAAAGCAAAAGCAAAGACTGCTTCGAGAAGCAAAGGAAAACAAAAGATTTAGCTTCTACTTCCCATCAGCAGGCAATGTCCTGTCACTCCCTAAGAACTGGGGCTTCAGTAAGTGTAATGGTTGCTCTGTAAGGCCAAACATTGTAATAACAAATACCCTCCCTCTTTCTCCTTTCTCTTAGCTTTTATTGCTGACTAGACACCATATGGTATAGGAGGTACCTTTAGCCAGTTTGGGTCAGCTATCCTGGCTGTGTCCCTTCCCAAGACCTTGCCTACGTCCAGCCTACAGGTGAGGGGGGAATGTTGCAGACAGCCCTGCTGCTCTGCAAGTACTGCTTATCAGTAGCCAAAACACTGGTGTGTTCTCAACATCTTTCTAGCTACCAATACAACGCCCAGCACTATGAGGGCTGCTACAGGGAAAAATTCACTCCGTCACAGGCAGATCCAGTACACCCAGACAGATCACATAAGAAGCACTAAAGAGAAATGTAGGCCTCCCTTTCTTCCCATCATTGTGTTTGGAATATGTTTCCAATTGCACTAGTCACAAAGCAATCAAAGAAAGTAATCTACAATGGCAAATTGAAGATGTCCTATCAGACCACATAATAGTGAGCTACACACTATTTAATGCTTAGTTACATCAGAGAAAACAACATCCACATGGCTTCAGGACACAACACAGTCAATTTCCATATGTCTTGACAGAAAAGAGAGAACAGATCTTGAAAGCAGATGAAAGCTGCCTTTGGAAGGTCCCTGCTAACATGAGCTTACATCCCTTACCCAGCCCCCCACCTTTCCTTGCAGGAGGTAGGGAAGGAGGGAGGCCACCCCTACAGCCTGCAGCCCCCAGAGGCAGCGAGCTCACCCAGACAGGGACCCTCAACCCTTCCCAGGCTTCCCAGCAAGCTCCAAGCCCTGCATCCCCCCACCTCCATCCATCACCTTTGCTAGTGGGCTGTTTACAAAGTGCAAGGGTAAGCAAATACCTCGCTGCTTTCCTCATTTAGTTTGGAGTGTGCCACATTTAGCATTCCCAGCTTTGTTCCGCTTGCCGGGCACTGTCTGCTGCTTTTAACAGCCCTGGGAAGGGAGACAAAAGCAAAGTTATCAAACAAGCCAGTCACGGCTGCAGGGTAACACAGCAGCAGGGGCTGGCCTCTGCCAGAGGGCGCAGGGACCCTCAGCTGGCTCCAGACCTGGCTCCAGTCTGTGGGGGAAGCCTCAGTTTCAAACGACATGCGAGCTTCCTTTGTTCTTCCAGATAACAGCTGTCCTGTCATGCTCCAAACTGGATCAGAGATGGCTGCAGCCTGTGGCTGGTATCTCTCAGTAACTGTGACGAAATGCCTGCTTTACTGTCGCCCCATGAGAGCATTCCGTGCCACAAGGGCACTCTTGCAGCACTGCTGGGAAAAGCCAAGGTTGGAATTTGCAAATGCTACACCAATGGCTTCATGAACGTCTGTCCCTTACAGCAAAGACACTTGAAAGAGGGCTCGGCTTTGGAAGTAAACCCTTCTCAAGCCACTGCGAGGCGGCTCCACGCAGACCCTGCCGGCAGTCACCGCGCCAGGTGCTCAGGCACCCAAAACTCCCACTGGAACGAGGGGGTTCTCCTGGCAATCCAGCCTCAAGCCTACCAGCACCTACCGGCTCGACGGAAATAAATCGTCCCTGGGTGCCGGCAGACGGAGGGAACCGCCTGCGGGAAGGGCTGCGGCGGCGGCGTGCGAGCGGGGCGCTGCCCGGCCCCGCCGGCAGGGGGCAGCGTGCCCCGCGCTGCGAGCGGGCTGCGGCACG
>WBNH01010386.1:380718-422586 GCA_013401255.1 Urocolius indicus
GGCGGCCGCGAGCGGGCACGGAGCGGCCCGGCGGTGCCGAGCCCGGCGGCGGAACAGCCCAGCGCTGGCACCCGGCACAACGCGGCCCCCTGCCCCGCAGCGGCCTCGGTGCCAGCCGCCTGTGCGCGGAGCCCCGCGGGCCCTTTCGCCCTCAGGGACTGCACGGCCCGAGCACAGGTGGGGCCGGACCGCACATCGCCGTGCCGTGCCGTGCCGTGCTGTGCCGTGCCGTGCCGTGCCGAGCCGTGCCGTGCCGTGCCGTGCTGTGCCGTGCCGTGCCGTGCCGAGCCGTGCCGTGCCGTGCCGTGCTGTGCCGTGCCCCACACCGCCGTGTCGTGCCGTGCTGTGCCGTGACCCACAGTGCCGTGCTGTGCCGTGCCCCACACTGCCGTGCCGTGCCCCACACTGCCGTGCCGTGCCCCACACCGCCGGGCAGGGCCGCACACCGCGACATTTAACTGTTTCCACAGGAGAAAATGTGCTTTGTTGTTAAAGCTGCGTCTCGTTCATACTCACACCATGAATGAAGTTCAGAGTGACATCAGGTTTTTAACTTACTTTTTCTTTCTGATTGACGTCTGTGGTCAGGAACGCATTACACACCTGAATATTTAAGGAGACTAGCAGGGGGAGAGGGAGAAGGAAGGGCACAAGAAAAACAACCCAAATCTGCATATAGTTAATGGAGTTACCCTAAAATGAGGGGTGAAGTTGCAATCTCTCAGCTCTTGCCAGTCCTTTCCACTGGAACCCTGCCCTCAGTCACCTTGGGGAGGCTGAATAGCCGGTGGAAGCAGAGAGGAGACACCACACTTCGGCAGCTGAATCCACAAACAAATCTCTTTCTACTATGAACATACTTTTCTACACTTGCCTTTCAAGGGGAGTGGGGAGAAGCTCTCAGTGTCACAGCAAGTTATGCAGTGCTCAGACCCCACACTGTCAGCTCCTTCTGCTTGTTTGACTGCTGCAGTAGCTCTGGACTCTGCCAGCAGCCACTGCTCTAGCGAAAAGCTTGAGGTTTTGGAGATCATTTGCAACTTGTTGGTATGCCACCAGCACCTGGGTGGAAGCCAAAGAAGGTGACAGGACGAGCTCATGGGAAATGCAGGAGGGGCTGGCAGTATGGCTGCAGGTAAGGGCACAGCTTGCCTACATACCACTTTACTTGCCCCTTCTGAGACTTGACAGACTTACCAGACACAGTGCAGGGGCCTCAGGACACTAGTCCTTCGGCTGGAGGGCAGAGAGGGCACCTAAGGATATACCAGAGACCTGCAGTTCTAGAGACAGGATTGGAGAACAAGAGATGGTTAATTCAGAGAGACAGCAAGGAAGAGAGGAAAATAACATGAGCGAGTGTTGTGATTCTGTCTCACTGAGCTACAGCCTCTAGATCCTGGTTTTAGGATCTCTGAATACTGATGCCTTCCAAAGTGACAGGTGAGAGCTGGGTGTTACTCCATGCTATCAAAGGCAGGTTTGCTGTGACTGAACAGAGCAGTATCACCCCCTCCAGTGCTTTCTGAGCATCACAAACATACACACTCTCCAGAACAGAAAAGTTTTTCCTTTGTAGAGCTCTCTTCAGATTTCCACATTGCTGCTAGAAACACATATGTCTCAATTAATGGCTTCATCTCATGCTACTTCCTTTTTCGCAGGAACAAAAATCAATAAAAGATGGCTATATGATATGATTACATGCAATAACAATATATAAACATATAATTATTGAATGACTCAGTTCCCACTTACTGAGGCTGCACAGCCTTAGTACTGTAGCAGTGTCTGCTGAGTTAGGGGACAAATGCTTTGTCCCTTCATTTCCAAGGCAATGTTACTGTCTCTGTCTGTCTTGGCCATTTGTTGGGGTTTGCCTCCTGGATCTGCTTCTCTATATTGCCCAGCTGAGAAACGTTCTACTAGTTCAACTAGATTCCTTTCCCAGTGCTTTGAAAAGCCTCTGCTGTTGTCCAGCTTGACCTCAAAGCTGTTTTCTCAGTGTTTTCCTTTTTCTCCTTCCAGAAATCTTTGTTGCTGGGTGGAAAGACTTCCAGTTTCTCACTCAGGTTCTAATTTGAGTTCTACTGGTTTGCGGTTTGTTTTTTTTGTTTTGTTTTGTTTTTTTTTTCTGGCTTCTCAATTAGGCTCCAAGTCTTCCTGCAATTCAGTGATCTAAAAAACCCAGGTCACCGTTTCTATCAGAGCTGCTTCCTCCACTTTTGCTGAGCTGCTTGCAACTCTTCTTCCTTCCTGGGCAGACCTCTGTGCTGCTTGGGCTGAACCTGCAGATGTGATCCTTCCCTCTTGCTCCCTGCACCCTGTCTCCAGCTGCTGTCATGGTTTTCCTCCCTGAATTACAGACAACAGTCATGACCTGAGATTCAGTCGTACAATTCCTGACAATTTTTTCTCTGCTGCTTGCAGTTCATGGGACTATCTTGCCCAGGGTTCCCTGGCCCTCCAGGTCACTGGGGCTAGGGAGTGCCTGGGAGGTTATAGCCATGGGGGCTTCCTGGGCAGGATGGGCTGGCACGACCCATGCCACAAACCAGGCAGGGAGCAGGGCAGGGCAGGAGGCACCCGGGGCAGCCCCAGCCTTGGGCATCAGACACCTCCTTGGGGCTTGGGCTGGCCAGGACCTGAGCCTGTAGGTGGATCATCACTGCAACCATTAGTGGAGGCTTTGTGGACTGGTAGGACCACTCCCATCCTGCATCCTCCACCATGGCAGGTCTTCAGCAACCTCAACAATCTTCCTGGGTCCCCAGGTAACAGCAGCTGACAACAAGCTGTGTGTGGATAGGAAAAGCCATCCAACACATCTTATTCATTCACACACATTCCACGGACTGTACCAAGACTTAATGACCTCCCTTCTGATATTTGTGTTAAGGTTGACGTTAAGGTTGAAGCTTCCCTACTGCCCTCCCCACGACCTGCACCCCTGCCCATGGCCCAGCAGCTCCATTTTGGGGAGTCTCTGGGCCTGGTATGACTCTGCTGCAAGGGAGGCCATGTCCAGGCTTGTCCCCCGCCAGTCCTGGTGCTGGCTGACTGCTCTGGGGTGAGGACAGACATCCCAGAGTGGGCAGGGCCTGCTGCTGCCCCAGCCCTGTCTTGCCAGCACCATGGCACCTGCAGCCCTGCCTGCCCTCCTGCCTGTGGCTCCCCAGCTGCTGCAAGGCCCATATCTTTCATAGATCTCCACAGCTGAGACAGCCCATCCTGGCACATCCTTTGTCCAGCTACAGGCAGTAGCCTAGGTGTGTGGCACAGAGGAAACACTGGAGGAGCTGACAGCTCCCAAACCTGTAGCTTTTGGGTGCTCTGCTGGTCCCCAACACACCTTTCACCGGGGTCAGGTGCCCACAACCCCATGACAGCTTCAGGTATGTCTAGCAGTCCTCCTTTCTGTATTGTCCACAGCAGAACCTTGCAAGCCACTGCTTCTGGCAGCATAGTAGCAATGTCCCAGCACAGCATCTATGCTGGCCAGGGTAGCTGCTGGCCCCTACAGATGAGCCTCTGCTTTTTTAACCTCCCCACCTTTCCAAGGAAAGGCAGAGCCTTACCTCTTGCAATTCATCTGATGACTGCTGCATGATAAAAGCTGACTCCTAGAAGAGCCTGCTCTGCACTCCTATCCATGTGAGATTCCCATTAATAATGACTCAGGCTGGCGCTTGGGTTTGTGGTCAGTTTTTTTTTACCTACAAGATGTTTCTATGTCTTTTTCCCTTCTCTCTGGTTTTAATGTGATAGCACACACAGGCTGTCCTATGAACAAGTGAAATTCCATGTTCTAACTTCGATAGAAACCACTGACAGGCTCTATATGTTATGATTCAAAGGTATTTATAATGCAGCAGGAGGTTTTCAGAGTGCATACACATGTACATACATTCTCATTTTCCTTTGATTTAATATTTGGCTTGCTTTTTACAGAAAGTAGCTGCTTATCACATACTTGAACCATCATCGTTTATAAGGAGCTGAAAACCTGGGAACAATTTGCATTTCTTTTTCTTGGGTTTTTTAGCCAGTTGCCTGTTTTTCAAGTTACATTCCAAGGAGTCTGTTTCAAATCCCTTTTGAAAATCCTTTAAAGACCCCTGGACATCTCTTTTGCTCTTGCTGCATTATCTGTGTGACTGTAAAACAGGTCTATCCTCTGTTTTTCAATCACATTGAAGGCATTTAACCTTTTTTTTTTTTTTAATAGATCTAGATAACTGCACAGTGATGGAAATCTTAGCAAGCTTTTTCTCCTATGCTTTGTCTACTAAAGATTTGCAGGAATGCACTTGAACAAGAACACTCTCCATTAGCCCTTATTCCTTGGCATTTACACATAATTCCTATTAGCCTTTTTTTCCCTCTTACATAAGAGCATGCTTCTGCTTATCATCTTCTGCAAGCAAAAATTAATTCATGTTTTAGAATCCTGGAAAATTTCATGACAAAGACTTTTCTGTGCCTGCTGTCCTTACAGCTGGGCATCTCGACAGTTCTGAACACAGTAATTCCCAGAGGCAACGTCCAACAGCAACAGGACAAGGGAGAAAAAAAAAACAACCCAAACTCGCATTTGACAAAGAAAGCAAAACAAACCTGTAAATGGAGCAACTCACTGCAATAACTTGACCTGGATCCTGTCACCAAACCTCCTGCCTGCAGGAGTCTAGTCCCCAGGCTGCGTCATTCCTGATGATCTTCATTTCTCCCACGGATACCCAAAGCCCATGGTATCCCATGGCTTTCTCACTCCAAAGGCTCCTTCCCAAAGCCCAGCTGTTGCTCTGGAATTGCACGTTGTTCCTGAGCAGCCCTCAGCCAACCCTACTGCTGCAGCACCAAGTCTCTGTAGGGCTGTGGCAGGGGGCCCTGGGACCCTTCACTATACCATGAAGGAATCCAGGTTACAGTGAAGGGTGAGGATGGCAATACAAGTTTCAAAATCTCTGCAACTTCCTTTATTGTGCTCCCCATTGTGAGATTGCAGCTGGTATGGTCTGGGATTGCCCAGGACACTTGGTTCAATCCACCTCGGCTCAGCCCTGGCTGCCTCTGTGCTTGCCATCATCCCAAGGCACTTGCCACAGATCTGCAGGGAGAGCAGGGAACTGCAGGTCTGTCCTGGACCACATTTACACCACAAATCTGCCCTGTGGGACTGATGGCTTTACACCCCAGCTCTGGAGGCCAGCTGGCTTCCAGGAGCTGTAAGACAAGTGCCATGATAACTTCCCTGTCAGGACTCCTGTTTCAGTATGTCAGTCAGGAAGAACTGCTCAGGAAAGAAGCTTCCCTGTGCTCAACCCTCCCTGCCTTGCCTCACTGGAGCTTACCATGCTGAGCCCCACCAGCTGAGCTGGGCTGCCCCAGGAAAATGAACCAGACTTAAATTTGTGGCCAAAAAGTAATGGTGGCCACAGTCCTTGCAGAGCACTGGTCCAGCTTCTTTTTTTTCCTTCTTAGAAAAAAAAAACAAACACAATATGCCAAGAAAAACTACTGTTGCTTTTATAATCAGCAAGATAAAAAGAACAATTTTCAGTGGTGTTCCAGTGCAGGACTCCTGTAAGGACTGCTGATCTAGGGCT
This sequence comes from Urocolius indicus, assembly GCA_013401255.1. Taxonomy (NCBI): domain Eukaryota; kingdom Metazoa; phylum Chordata; class Aves; order Coliiformes; family Coliidae; genus Urocolius; species Urocolius indicus. Next base: position 386,328 of record WBNH01010386.1, read on the forward strand.
ACTTTTCAGCCACGTTATTTAAAGAGTCTCTGTACCTCATGCTGCTGGTGTTTTTGTACTGTGGTTCTGGGCAGTGTCACCAGGTTTTGCCTGTTTTTTTCCATTTTGGCCAAACACAATCCTCAGCTGAAGGAAGCAGCATTTCTTCTGGCTGAAGTACCTTCCCTGTTTTCTGCAGAGCTGCAGCACAGAAGCTGTAACCTTAAAACAGCTTGATAAAGCCACAGGCCTCCTGTGTGCTGGCTGCTGTCACTTGGACTGCCCTTGGTGTCCTCCCCCTCCCTGGCACCCCTCTGTGGAATGTCCCCAGGCTGTTCCCTGGCCTGAGGGGCAGCCTGGGATTCCCTGGTATCACCAGCTACATGCAAGCAGAGCTCACTCACCCAAATGCTTAGGGCAGTTTCCGATGAGATGTCTAGTCTTAAAAAACAGACGTGGCTCCTCCCGTGTCAGGGAATAATTCTGTCACCTGTCTCAAAACCAATAAAAAGAAAATCCCCACCCAAACCAACCAAGAACAGAAGAAGAAAAGCACTGGGAACCCTCAGCTGTAACACAACAGGCACAATGCCCCAGGACAGGGCGGGGCGGGGGCTCTTACAAACTGTGAAAGGTATCACAGCTGCCTCATATCACTTCCAGGGACAGTGGCTGTGGTTTTAAGCCTTACATAAGCCACCCAAATCTGCAATTGGCCAGAGTGCTCTTTTGGAGCTGTCTCTACACCTGCAGTAAGGCTGCCCAAAGTGTGTCATTACTTGGATGCAGCCGTCTTGCAGGATCCAAGCACAGGATTGCCATGGCAAGTTGTTGGCAGCCATATCCCCCGCTCCACGGCACAGGCAGGTGGTCCTGGGCAGTGTAGACATCCCAGACAGTCCTGAGTGCCCCTGGGCCACAGCTGGCACCATGCCCTGGGTCCCAGGGGCAGCTCTCATGCCACCAGGAGTCAGATGTGCTTTGCGTTACTGAGTGGTGCAAATGCTGAGTCTTCCTACAGTGTCTGATAGGTGCCTTACTCAGCTCTGTGTCCACAGCCTTGAGAGGAGCAAGGAAAAAGCCACCTGATGGTCAGGTATTTTTCTGTCGAGTCCTTTCCACTTGGATCCTCTCTCTGTTTTCAGTCTCACATGTGCTGAAGTAATTTGCAGTCATGCCTAGGTTTTGCATGGCCACTAACTCCTTCAGTTCATGGATTTCCTCTCCTGAGGAGTTCCTGCAGCTGCTGATGGCTTGCCAGTTGTTTTCTCATCTACTTCCTTTCAAATCTGAATTGAGTTAGTGGGCATACGTAATGAGGCACAGGATGAAGGCAGATAAAAGCTGACACAGACCAGATGGCTCTTTCAGCCTCTGCAACACCAATAGAGAGTACGGGTAGATGTCAGGTGAATGAGAGAAACCAGGACATAGACAACTTGCCAGGACTTGATTATCAGCTACTTACACAGGGGTTTTGAAAATTGCGGGCCCTCAGGGCATCAACATTTCTCTGAGCTTCCCAAGTATTGTGTAGTTCAAGGAAAACATTTCTGAGGAGGTCATTTGCATTAGAAAAATGTTGAATAGTGTGGGAAGGTTGAAGGAAGACCAGCAGAAAAGACCATCCTAAGGGAGCACAGCACATGAACAACAACAAAAACAACCAAAACAAATCTATACACAGTTTGCCCCCTCAGTAGGACACTCTGCCCATCTTTGGGACTGCTCAGCCTCAGTTATCTTCACATTCATTAATTAGTGGCCAACAGCACATACACACACCAGGCGGTCAGTGCCCAGGAGACACTGCACCTGGGGAGAAACAATCCCATGCACCAGTACAGGCTGGGGATTGACCTGCTGGAGAGCAGCTCTGCAGAGAGAGACCTGGGAGTGCTGGTTGATAATAAATTGACCATGAGCCAGCCTTGCAGATAAACCTCAGCCATGCTTTGGAATTATTGCAGAAAGCCTTGGAGAGTAAATGTCAAGAGGAACAGAAATGCTTCTTCCCCTTTCTCTGCATCCTTCTCTTCCCAGCCATGTTCAAAGACACTGTGAAATAATTTGTAAGCTTCTGTGAATGTAGAAGGACATTGAAAAAGCTCCCTTTCCCCAGGCAGTTTCAGTTTATTTCAGGGCTTCCTTCCAGAAGCCATCCCAGTGACTGGTTCTGCTCAGATGACTGAAGGGGAAGAGGATTAGCACTTTTCAAAGATTATCTTTATTTCTTTGACTCTTTGTTAAAGTGATGTGGAATTATCTTGGAAGAACTGGCTGTGTTGCATTGTAATGACTCGAAATGAGGCATGAAAGATTTGGTCACAGAGTTTTTGTGTGAGTGTTTGTTTCTCAACTCTCCAAGTTTCCAGTCTCTCCTGATGGTCTCCCAGGGCGAGCAGGACCCACAGCTACAGGCTTGTTGAAGAAGTGAAGCCACAAAGCTTTTAATACAAGTGGTTTTATCACTTCTGTTTGCCAGATATTTTATGAAGTGTTAGGAAAATACACAAATTAAACCTCCCACTGGATTTGTTATAAATAGATCAGACACTTGATGTCTTCCAGCTATTTGCAGTTTGTTTCACCAAAAATAAGCTGCCTTTCAATTCTGATCTTCTTCCTGCAGAGTAAGGAGGAGGAAGGTACAGCTCTTTAGTCCTGATTTGTAGAGTGCTTTTTAGATCCACCTTCTTCCCTCTACATGAGTCACTTCTGGCAGCCTATAGAGATTTCTTCCTCTCTATGCACCAAGGGGGAGAGAGTTGGGGGGGATTGTTGCATGAGATGGCTCCAGCATGTTTTGAGGAGAAGCTGTCCCCCCAGCCAGCGCCTTCTGCAGCCACCTGTGTCGCTGCTGATCCCTCTGTGCTCAATCATTTCATCCCCGTGCCAGCCCTGACCCCCTCTGAGCTGAGCTTCCTACAAACACCATGTCCCTCGGGCTTTGTGGGAGGCTTTTCTTTCCAGCTCAATGGTGGAGGAAAGACGATGCTTTCAGTCCCCTTTGCTGGCAGGATCTCTCATAGTCCCACAGGGAGGTAAAAGGAAGTGACTGTTTATTAACAGAGGATCCAAATGCAGAGGAGCTGCAGAAAGCAAATCGGAGGTGAGGCACTCACCAAATGAACCACGAAACTCCTGGCCAAAATATTGGTTTTGTAGGAAAAAGAAGGCAAAAGCAAGAAAAAGCAGCATGTGAGCAAGCACTGAGAAACAGAAATACAGTATTTACTCACCTGACCTGATAGTTGCTCATCTTTATGTTATCAGCCCATAAATTCAGCACACCCATCAAGATATAGTGACATAGGGCTGCTTTTAAGGCATAGATTTTCGGGGTCTCTGATTTGGTGAGCATTTGAACTACTGTTTAAGCACCCTGGTCGTACGAGGACTTCCTGGCTAGCTGACATACGACTTCGCTTTTTAACAACAGCAGTAATCTCCCTTTCCCCACTCCCTGGGGGAAGTTCTTTTAGCAGTGGAGGAGGGAGGGAGGTTGTATGTCCCAGTGAGTGAGTCTGCACCTCTCCGCTTCGCCTGTGAACGTGCCCAAGCCCAGAGGTGGGTGGCAGAAGACACTGGGAGCCTGAAATAAAGTTAGAGAAAGGAAGTTCAAAAATAGCTGAGCTTTTCCTGTAAGTCTGGCTTATTTACTTTAGTTGTTGTTGTTTTTGGTTTAGGGACTTTGTTTTCCCCTTCAGTGACAGGGGAGCAAGGACAGGGAGAAGCTTTGGGAAAGAGGCAAGAGCATAAAAAAACCTTTGGAAGAAAACAGAAGGGAAAAAGAGAAGGGTTTAAGAGGAACAATATCAAGGATAAGAGCTTTCTCTACATACCTATCAGATTTTAATTAGGAAGAAAGAATAGAAGCCAAGAGCAGCAGGAAAATCTCCTTCCTTTGACACCCAAGCTTGCAGCACTGTCATTTGTAGCTGGGTCCCTGTAGCCATCCCTGGCACACACTCTGTGGCCGGGGTTGCTGTGCTCCCTGTGGCCATCCAGGGACACCCTAAGGGGTGGGAGCCCAGGCTTCCTGCCCCAGGAAACCACACAGGCCTCCCACCTTGGAGAGAGGGCTGCTCTGCTTCTCTCCCACCCCATGGGACCCAGGCACAGCCCCACAGCTGCTGGGGCAGTGCACAGCTGGGCACAGTGGGTCCTGGCACAGGTACCCCTGCAGTACTGCTCATGGAGTTGTGAGAGAGATTTTCAGGGAAGTCTGATGAGATGCCAGGCTGTAATAGGTCATTTGATCAGCCTGGGGTTTTTTGAGGATCTTGGAGTATTTCACATCATGCTTTGCCAGCTTCAAATACTCCCCCATGTCAAAGGAGCCTGGCAGAGAGTCACAGGGTGGCTGTTCAGAGGGCAGCAAGATGCCAGGTACCAGGCTCTGACTTTCATGAGTAGCTTGAGCCCTGGAAGGGGCTGTCCCAGGGAGCCCTCTTGATATGGGTTTCCCACACATGGGACCAGGCAAAACCCCCTTCTGGGGTAAAGGCTGGCATCATGCTGAGTGTGTGTCCAGTTAGCAAGGGAAGGAGAGAGGCTTCTCCTGCCTGACCCCAGCAGCATCTTTAGTGAATTCTGCTTTTTTTTTTTTTCACCCCAGAAAGAGTCACAGTCCAGAGAGAGGCCATCACTCATTACTGCTGCACAAGCCAGAGCTGTGAGAGGGCTGAGGCCTCTTGGCTCCTGCTATCTCTGCCAGCAGCACTGCTCAGCATGCTCCTCAGCCCCTGCCCTTTACCCTTGTGTGTCCCAGCTTCCCTTTGCCTCAGTCATATCTGCCACCAGTGACATTGTGGAAGAGGCCTACACCCTGAGATCTCACCTCTCTTTTTCCACAGCCATAAAAGGGAAAGCAAAAGATTTCCACTTGAATGCTTTGAAATTTTGCAGAATAAACAAACTTCTACATGTAAACTGCAATAGGAAAAAAAAAACCCACAGTGTCTTCCTAGGGCATAATGAATCTGGCATCTATTGCATTATCTGTGCACCCATGGCAAATAACACACAAAAGACCTGGAAACAAAATGCTCAGGGACACCGTTACTGAAAAACAGGGAATCAATCTCACTATCTTGGAAGGCAACCAGAGCATCCAAGGCACATGTAAAGATGGGACCAAAACCAGTGAGAGCACTGCAGGACTAGTAGAAGCATCTTCAAAGGCTTCTAAAACAAGAAATATTTCTTACAGGAGAGGTGGTTTCATGCAGGATTCTCTTAGAGAACTGAGCAACTGTAAACATGTGCTTATGGAGTGTTATGAGCCTTCCATGCTGTGGAGAAAAAGAGTGTGAAAAATGGAAATGTGCTTGGGCTGGAGGCAGCTTTGGCCATTTGTTTGTACTCTGTCTGAATTCCTTGCTGGCTTTGTTTCTAAATCATCATCATAACAGATCCTCAACAGCTGAGTGATCTCCATTGGAAAAATGTCACAGCAGGCAGTGTGTAAGGAAAACACACTCATACATTAGGCAGGTCTCTTGGGCATAACTTCTTCTAAACAAGTACTAGATGAAAATACAGCTCAAATGGATGGGGTTTGCTGCAGTTTCCAGTCACTTTTTAAAACTTTCTTAGAAAGCTGGTTGAATGAGATTTAGATAAGGCTAAGTCTTGACTGTGTTGTTGTCAAGGGAAAACATCCACACACACATTATTAATGACTTGGAGAGACACTGCTCACTTTTGTTTGGATTGTGTCTCAGCCCATACCGAAATCCTGTCTCCAATTATTCAGCTGGCCCGTACTGTGTAAAGGGCTATATCCACCCTCCGGGATCAAGGACCTTTCAACACCCAGGGATGCTGGTATCTGACTGTATACCTGACTGTAAATCAAAAAAAAAAGGATCTTCTCGCTTCCTTTTGGCTGTTTGGGATTGAGCATCACATCACTGTTACTGTGCACCTTCCAGCCAAAGGATGCAGAAAGGAGCCAAAGGAAGAGGAAGCAGCCTGTGCCCGTCTGAGGCAGAGAGACCTATTTGTACCACTGAACATCCTATCCCTGGAGACCACTGATTAGTTTGATTGGTGATTATTCCTCATCCTCTAATCCCTGTTTCAAATATCCTGGGCCAAAGACTAAGACAGACGGGAGCGGTCCCTGGCAGGACTGAGCACAGCTGCAGCAGTGGAGAGGAGAGTTATGAGTGACACTGGGAGCACCTCAATGGGCTTCTGCCATGTGGCTGTCGTTCCTGGTGTTTTAAGGCTTGTTAAATCCTTGATGCTCTGTGCTCCACCCTTGGGGTGCGGGAGCACAAGGGGGAGACGAGCTTTGGGAAGCTCACCACTTCTGTCTTTTGTTGGCTTGCTAAAGGAACAGGATGTTTTTCTGACCAAAAAAAAAATCAATAAATATTTTGCAAGACTCAGGACACAAAACTAATCAGCTCTGAAATCTGCAAGTCTGAGCAGCTGCATTTTTGGGCGTAACTTCCCCCAGAGAGCGTGACTTAGCTTCCCATGTCCTTATGAAGGAGGACTCCTGAAGCCTACCTAATGGGAATCAGAGCTGCAAAGCTGGGGAAAAAAAAAAAGCTTCAGTAAATACAGGCTTTTATTTTTAATGAAAGATCCCAGTGTCCTGGTGGGAAAGCTGGAGGGGGGGGGAAACGCTGGAAGCCCCGTGCTGCAGTCTGGCCACTGCTGTGGGTGCTGCAGTCACCCTGTCCCACCACGTTGCACAGCCAGAAGTGGCCATGGGCCTTCCAGGGCACTGGAGGCAGATAGTCCCTGGTGCGGGCTCTGCATGGGCTGAAAAGCAGCAGAGAAAGAGGCTCCTGTGGATGGTGTCGGCTCCCTGCATTGCCATGGCAACACATCTGCTTCCTCCATTTCCAGCTCCCTGCCAAGGGAAAGCTCCAGTTCCGTCGCTGTCAACACAAGCTCAGGAGAAATCCAAGTCCCAACAAAACACCTTTTCACCAGTTTCTCGCTTCTCAGGCCACAGCCCTCCCTTCAATGACTGCAAAGTCCTTTACGCTCTGATGAAGAGTTCGCCTTGCCGCTGCTGTCCTGCTCAAGAGAACTCCTGAAGCACTCAGCCACACTTGCAGCATAGGGCCAGCAGCATCCTTCCCCACCACGGCTGCCATCACACCCCACGGGACGCAGCAGCCCCTTCCCTCACTACCTCACTTTCTTCCAGGCCTGCAAGCTCATATTTGCCTCCCCCAGATGCTTGAGGAATGATGAGTTTTCCTTCCATGTGCTTTTTCTCAGGTTTCGCATGGAAGATCTGCTTTGGGAGCCTCACGGCAAACCTCCACTGGTGACTAAGTGCAAGCTCAAGCTCCTGTTGATCCCTCAGTTGCTCGCTCACTGAACTCCAGCCTCACTTTCCTGAAGAAAACACCTACAAGTACTAGGGTGCTCAAGAGAGAGTGTGAGTTATGGCGCTAGGAAAGGGGTCCCACAACTCTGGAGGTGCTGTGCAGGGCACGGCTCCCATGGCAGAGCTGGGCCGCTGGTGCCTGAGGAGCCCCAATACCAGCACCACCCAGGGCGAGCTCCTTGCACAGCTGGTTTCTGACATGGGGCACAATCAGCAGTTTGGAAGCAGTTCCTCTCTTTCACAACTTCTGCAGAAATAATTGCTGGCAAAAGCAAAGCATGTGCTCGGCAGCTCCTCCCGCAGCTCCTCAGGGTGCCCATGCCAAGCTCCCAGGAAGAGCCGCTTGGGCAAAGGACTTGGTGCTGGCTGCTCCGCTGCTCCAGCCCTGAGCTAGCAGGTCACTCCATTGCTCTTCTACTGGGCAAGCTGCCAGCCTTTGCAAAGCCATTTCCAACAGATCAGAAAGTTACTTTTCCATTTAACTAGTACATGCCTCTGCTAAGCCGTGCAGTTTGAAACAAACGCACAGGTCCTTGGCTTTGTGGGCTCTTTTCATCTCATTGAAGCTACAGGGGTCAAATCTCCCGAAGGTTAGGCTGTGTTTTCAGGGGGCACTGTAGCCACCAGCTGGGAGCACAGCTGTAATGGGATTTCTTTACCATGTCAGAGTCCACGTGCAGGTTCTGACATGCTGGTGGGGACAGTGAGAAGGGTCAAAATACATTCCCAAAAGGATGCAGGTTGCACACTGAGACCTTATGCAGCAATAGATTTCTTAGGTGTAAAGAAAACAATAAATTCTGTCTCTTTGAGCCTGGTAGTCTCCTACTCAGGACACCCAGCACAGAGATGCTGCAAACTGCCTCATGAGTAGCATCACCTTCAAAACACAGGAGAGAGAGAGAGAGAGAGGCAGCTCTGCTCCTTCCAGCTGTCCTGCATCTCACCATGGAAAGCTTTTTCCTCTCACACTCCAGCCCTGCACTCCAGAGCATTGTGTGCCTTGAGAGAGTGACAAACAGGGGTAAATGAGCTTGCAGACCTCACCAACACTGATCTAGCCTGCATTTGCTCCTGGAACTTGAGCTTCCTTCCAGTCATTCTTTGCCAAGGGGATTACTTTGCTCTGTGGTTTCATTTGCAACTTTTTTGAAACTTGTAAAAATCTCATTTAGCTTCTAGCTTGAGCCAGCAGCTTGTTCCTAAGGGTAACCTTGTGACTGTACTGAAGTTCTATGCTTCTTTAACTGCTTTCGTCTCTCTGCTCACAGCAAAGAAACAGGATGCCACGGCTTTGCCAAAATACTTTACTAAATAAATAGAACTGCAGGCAGTCTCCACAAACCAGTCTAACAGTACCACATGACCTCAGCTGGCAAGAGAAAAGGGCTACATTTAAATGCAATTTTAATTCAGCAAAACATCAACACTTATTTACCAAAGTCCATAAAATTCATGTGACAAAACATCGCTGACAGACAGCTTAGTTGCCATTTTACTCAAGCAATGTAAAAGCAAAACAAATCAAGTCAGCACATGTTCTGCAGTATTACACCTGGCTGGCAGCAGCACATGCACTAGCACGTGACTCCTCACTGAAATCCCTACTTGCTCTGGGGCTGTCAGTGCCTCTGGCAGTCCTGCATTCCCATGGCACCTCTGTCTTGGTCCCAGAGGACCTTCCAGTTGATGAAGTAGCTAAGGGTCCACCTTCAATGTAAGCTAAACATTGCAGCACTATAAGGGAGATAGTCACTCATGTCCCATTTGGCTGCTGGTATCAGTTTTGAAGGGAGTACCATCCTGCTATTACCATTCCTGACATCCATGCAGCTGCCACTATGCTACATCAAGGATGCTGCTGGATGTGCTATCCAGGCCCCTTCATTTAGATGCAACTTTATAAGCCTTGGCAGTAAAGAAGAGGAGCTAATAAAACTGAGCTTGACAACAGAACAGTTGAAGCTTGCCTGTGATGTAGGTGTTTTACTCCTGTCATGGTTTTAGCCCAACTGGGCACAAGGACGACACAGCCACTCACTCATTCTCCCCCCACCCCCTGCCATTGCCCATGGTGGGAAGGGGAAAAGAAAAGGTCCCAAGGGCCTCACAGAAATCCACAGGGACAGGGAGAGTTCAGTCACCAATTATGGTCCAGGGCAAAAGACAGGGCTACTTGACTAGGGAAGAAACCAAAACTAATCTGCTACCAATCAAAAGCATAAGACACAGAAAACAACACAGAGTGGCACAATGAGGAAGAGCCTGGCCAGCCCTTTAGGCTCCTCTTCCCCTCACCCCTTCCCTCTTCGCAGACACAGAAACCTGACCGTTTTTACCTCCTCACTCCCTGAGCAGCTCTAAGGGGCAGGGAAGGGGGGTTTCAGTCAGTCCTTTCCCAATGGCTCCTACTGTTTGTCTCTCCTCAGGGCAGGCGAGCTCCTCGCTGGTCCTCCCTGCTCCTCTGTGGCGTCTCTCACGCCCCCGGCAGCGCTGCACGGGCCGCCTCTCGTGTGGGTCAGCTCTGCGGCACACAAGCACTCCAGCACTGCCTGCGCCACGGCCGCCGCCTTGCACAGTCCCCTGCCCATGCGGGTGCCATCACCTGTCCACTGTGCAGTCCTCCCACTGCTGCAGACAGGTTTCAGTCCCACCGTTCCCTCTATGGGTCACAGGTGAACAGCTGCCTTTGTGGCTGCAGGAGTCCTGTGCTGTCCCTCCCCTCCTTCCTCGTTGACTTCAGGGTCTGCATGGCCACCTCCATCCTATCCCACTCCTTCCACCTCCTCTTCTGCTGCAGATTTCCCTGCTTAAATAGTGATGGCAGAGGCACCAATTGGCCCAGTTGGGCTGGAGGTGGGTCCAAACTCAAAGCCAGGGGAAGTTTCAAGAATTGCTTACAAGGGGCAGCACTGCAGCCTCCTCCCTCTGTTACCAAGCAAAAACAGCTCCTCACAAACCAAACACAACTCCATGCCTTGGGATCACAAACATTGCCAGTGCTGCCTACAGTAGTACCTGGGGATCCATCCCTGGCCAAAAGCAACCAAACCCCACTGGCTGTGATGATTGCACTCCTTTATTTTTTCATTGGAAGCACCTCTGGTCTCTCTGCCCTGGGACATGTGGCGGAGGCCCTGCTCTGAAAGCCAGCTCCATTTCAGGCCTGCCCACCTCCAGACAACTTGTGTGTGAGGACCCAACATGGTTCCATCAGCCACCACATGCAGCCTCACAGTTTACTCGCTGGAGAGAAAGCCTTTAGCCACCGCCCAGTCTCATCATGCCCTAATTTGTATCAAGACTGTGATAAAAACACAACTTCTCTGCCAGCACGAGCTCCTGCAAACATGTGCCTGGAGCCAGAGGACTGGAGCAAGGTCCTCACACTGGTCTGTGCTTCCTTATGTGGAAGCTCTGGGGCCATTGCCATCCATTGCATTCATGTCTGCCAAACTTCATGTTCCTCCACAGTATACCAGCCCTCTCTGACAGGACAGGTCCAGCCCAGATTTGTCTGTCACTTTCTCTGCACCCAGCACTACAAACAAGAACATGATGAAGGGCAGGATGCATGATAGGAAACTGGGAGATGAGTCTGGGGTGTGTGAGTGCCCATGGGTAGAGGTGAACCTGCTGTGCTGTGCTGTGCTGTGCCATCGCCTCCGACAGACCTGCTCCTGCCCTCGTGTTCCTGCCACGGCCCCAGACTTTGCTGTTGCTCCCACACACCCACGGCTCATGGGGACAGAGGGAGCAGTAGGGAAAGAAAGCCTATACCCTTGGAATGAAGAGTATCATAGAATCACAGAATGGTAGGGTTGGAAGGGACCTTTAGAGATCATCTAGTCCAACCACCCTGCAGAAGCAGGTTCACCTAGGTCAGGTCACACAGGAACACATCCAGGTGGGTTTTGAAGACCTCCAGAGAAGGAGACTCCACACTCTCCCTGGGCAGCCTGTGCTCCCTCACCCTACAGTAAAATAGTTTTTTCTTGTGTTTAAATGGAACATTTTGTGTTCCATCTTCATCTCATCACCCCTTGTCCTGTCACTGGATACAATATAAAAAAGGACTGGTTCTAGTGTTGCTGCTTGCTGGCAATCAGATGACGTAGCTGCTAGTGGAGTTGTGCCCTGGGAGCCCCCTGGGCTGCAGGGTGGAGGTTTTTCAGGACACAGTATCTGCTCCAGTTCATTCCCACTCCCCAGCACACCCATTCAGGAAACCGAAAGAAAGGGATTGTCAGGGCACAGCTAACTTGGGCAGTGAGCTTCTGCCACCAGCACTCTTCATAAACAGGACAACACATGCTCCAGCGTCGCGATCTCATCGCCCCAGGGATCCCTGTGGCAGTTTCGCCTGTGCTGTAACTCCCTTCCTACCAGGTGTGGCCCCAAGATGGTATCTCCTGTGGCCCTGAGATACTGATCTCCTGCAGGGCCAGTGAGAAGGAGCAGGTTTGTAAGGAGCAGACCAGCTTTCCCAGCCCTCTGTATCTTCAGAGGGAACAGCCTGGAGTTAAAGAGCAGGTGCCATCAGCAAGGCTTCCTCCACTCCTCCTGATGCCCCGTGCCCAGGGGCAGTGTGTCCCCTGTACCAGCTCCCTGACAGGCCTTATCCAGAGACAAAACTGGCTGCTGTGCTCACTGCTTCCCTCACCTCCCTGGAACCACAAAGGCCAGAGAGGATAATTGCTTGCTCCATCTTCGGACAGTGTATTTAAAAGAAAAGCCTGAAACACATTATTGCTTCCAACTGAAAAGAAACAGAGAAATGAGGAAAACGTTCCATGCCAAACATAGGCAGCATGAGCCCACCGCCTTCAGCAGGGGATTTACAGGGGTGACGTCAGACACAGGGGCTAACAGCATCATTTCCCCCAGCAGCACGGGGCATGTGATGAGAGGCTGGAGCCCTCACACCCCCTGGTGCAGGGCCTGGGCTGTAAGGGCCCTGCATCACCCACCAGCCCTGGCCGAGCACGGGGCCTGGGTTGGGGAGCCATTCCCGTGGGGACGGCGTCTTTGCTGGCCATGGAGCTGGCTGCTGGGGAGAGGGGGTGGAAGGAGGTGCACAGGAAGCAAGAGCATGCGGCTACAAATCCTGTCAAGCCTAATGATGTTTTTTTCAAACATATTTTCCTGACTTCCCTCCCAAGGGATCAAAATTAAAAGATGGTGATGTTTGATCTTTAGGCAGCCCAGAAACAAAATGTTTCCCAAACAAATAACCACATTGCAGTCTGACAGTGTTCATTATTACAAAAGAGCATTTTATTTCCATTTTTTCTGGGTGTACTATATTGCAATGTAACACTAAGCAGGTCCACTACCATCTTAAGATTCTTGCCGCAGAATTCAGAAGTTTGTCCATTTGGTCAAGTAAGTTTTTCCTTGGCATTCTCACACGACTCGTCACCACTTAAGCACATGAATTATTGGCAGTGCCAGAAATGCGATATGAGACTTAGATCAGGCACTTTCCAATCAGAATTTGCAAAAGATTTTGGCCAGGCTAGATGCAAGAGGTCAGCACAAATATCCATCCTCATTTTGACAAAGAAGTAGATGTGTATCTCCAGATTTTGGTCACAAAGTATATTTGCTTTCAGGTTTAAAGTACTACTAAAGTTGTCACCTTAATTTTGAGGCACTCTGCCATCTCTGCTTCCATTACCAAGGAAGATTCGTATTATTTCAGAGCAATAATGTAAAGTGCCTTGCTTATATTCTGGAATTGTCATACTTGTTAGGCATCTGATTAATGGAAGTAGTTATATAAACTCTTTGTATATACACAAACCATACCTGAAGCATTCTCCACAAAAGGTCCATCCATTCTAAGACAAATACAGAGAAGTCACAGAAAAGTCTACTGTGCATTGTATGTGGATATATGTGTGAGCAGTGCATGAATCACTGAGTAAATATGGCACTTTTACATATTTTCCTGGATGTCACACAGAGTCAGGAAACAATGTTCTCTGAGCTGATGCATTTCTAAAATACTGTAATATGGTTTTGGAAAATACACCCCACAGTCCAGACAATAAGAAGTTTAGAAAAGTCAACAGTGCAGCTACCTGAGTTTGTTTCATTGCTTAAGCAATTAACAGTAATGTGATATTTTGTCATTCACCGCGAGTCCGAGGGTTGCCTACCCACAGAAGCCATGCCGCCTAACCCTGCTATAGACACAACAGCACAGTCCTCCAAGCACATGGCTCAGCAAGACGAGGAGCTGACATTGCAGCTCAGCACCTCCAAAGTCACTTGTACCATGGAGCCTGGCAGCAGAGTCCTGTCTCTTTGCTACTCCCACCCCACTGTCTGTACAATCCTTTGGAGAGCTGATCCAGCAGAAAATTAAATTAAAGCAAAAAACTGGATTAGTTTTCTGCTGGCTTAAAAGATCAATTTGTCCTGCAGAGCGATCAGGCCACGACCAGACCAGTAAAGGTACAGGAGAAGCATCTGGAACATTTTGGAAGGAACAGGAAGCATGGGAGGAGGAAGGAACTGCTCCTTTTGGGTGGCAGAGAGCTGCCGGATTGACTAGGCTGCCTCAGCAGACCAAACCCTTGGAGAAGATACAGTTATTAGTGCCAAAGACCGGTATAGTTTATTCCTAACAAAGTGAATAAAGATATGCCAGCACAAGGCACTTTATACTCATGTAACTGTGTCCACATGAGGGGTTGCACTGGTATAAGAATAACAAGTCACAAACGAAAATCCGCACATCCCCTAAGTGATGTATTTACAAAAATGGCATAGAACAAGTCTCCAGCCTTCAGTTATGAGGTGTACGTAACTCCCATTCAGAAAACAGACCACAAACTACACATGAAAACAACATCAGACACAAAATAAGTTAGGGATTTAAAATGCTACATCTAGGAATATAAAGGTTCTTTTATAAAACTTCAAAGGTAATCTCATCTTTCAAGCCTAAGTAAGAGAACTATACAGCTCCACCGATTACTTGGACATTTTAAACAGTTTACATTCATCAGGGACAACAGCACTTTGGTTAATATGAGCAATGAAACACTTCTCTCCCTCATGTTAGATCAAAGTGAAATACATTTAGAATATACTGCCAAGCTGTTCCAATAAGTGCATTCCATACACGATTAAGAGTAGCTCCGGAAGCAGCTGCATCAGTTACATGTTATAGGTCTTTAACAGAACTAAATCAAACCCCTTTAAAAAAGCTTGCTTTGATTCCTTCATGCCTGACCCACTTTTAATCGCATGGATCTTCTCCAGAACATAGCCAAACACAAAAAGTAAGTCTGAATTGGTACTATGGCAAGCCCACATACCAAATTGCATAGCACACCTGGATTAACGAGGAAGTTCTCATTTGTCTCCCCACCTTTTAAAGTCAGACTCTTAAAACAACAGTATCCTTTTTTACCAAGTTCAAGAACTCAGATTAACTGTAGCTCAAGACACGCAATGGCAGATAAAAAACATTTAGAGCAACCAACCTGACAATCATCAAACAATTATTTTACATAACTCCAACCAATCAGCAACTCGATCTCTGCAATTTATGAACAGCTTTGCGCCCTAGAGTAAGAAGTATTCATTCCTAGATATTCCTGCGAAGCATTTATCCAGTGCCTGCATCTGACTCACATACCTGTTGCTGGATAGGATTAAGAGATCTCCCAGCAAAATATTTTACCATCACATTGTTATTTGTTATTAGCTTATATTAGCTTGTGAGCAGCACACCTGCCAAACTTGCCTAGAAGAAAGCAAATGGCTGGATTAAACAAACAACTGAAGATGGTTTCAGAGGATAAAGTTCCCAACCTGATGCATAATCATTACAGATTATTACATTATTTTAAAAAAGCAGACTTCCAACTGTATGATTTCTGATTTAATTACTAGCCGGGAGATGTAAACATAGTCTTCATCACTGTCCTCTGGTAGGCTGAACTTTGGAGAAGTTAATGTACTCATTTAATCTCATTTTTACAGATTTGCAAATATTCCTGCGCTGGGCTTGGTTATATGACAACCAGGCTCAAGGAGGGAGCGCAACAGATGCTATTTCCTTGTCAGAAGCTTTACTAAATACAATTGCACTTTTTCTGGACCTCATTCCTGCAAGATTCCAAACAGCCAGGTGGGGAAGTGAACTGAGCGAGGCAGAGAGCACTTTCTCCCTTGCAGGATGAGGCATTTAGGATGGGAATTACTCAAGGTAAGGTTTCATCTTGCTGGGTTGAGGTTTCCAACACAGTGAGTCCATTGCATCCCTTCCGTTAAAGTTAAGAGGAAACGGGCGGCCACATCCCTTTGCACTGTTTGGAAAACCTTCTACGTGAGTCACTTTGGTCCTGAGTCCTCGGTGAACTGTGACTTTACCAGAGAAGAAATCACAGTCAGTGTGTCCTGCTCAGCTCGCCGTGTAAACCAACAGCTCAGCTAAACGTGCCAAAAGGCCCTGAAGGAGCTCTGCATGCTCCCTTAGACTTGGTAAAACACACAAAGAACCTCTCCTGCTTTGACCTTCTGAGAAAACCATGTCACAAATGAAAAAAGGACGGTCAACCCAGACTTGATCTTGTTAGGTGCTGAACACCTACTGCCACTGAAGAAAAGAGGAAATAAGGCATTCAGCACCTGCAGCACCACTCGTTGAAGACCATGTCCTAAGAGATTAACAATCATAGAATGGCAGGGTTGGAAGGGAACTCTGGAGATCATCTAGTCCAACCCCTCTGCAGAAGCAGGTTCACCTAGATCAGGTGGCATAGGAACACGTTCCCAGCCACAGCTGCTGGGAACAACCCACACCAGAGAATCTGGTTAAGGACTGTGTCCTGGGGGAGGAACCCCGTGTTGGAGCAGGGGAAGAATGCCAGGAGTCGTCCTCATCTGAGCAGACAGAAGCGGCAGAGCCCATCTGTGAGAGACTGACCACATCCCCCCTTCCCCACTACCCTGANCAACAACCTTGTTTTTTTTTTTGTTTTGTTTTTTTTTTTACTCCCATTTTGCCGGGGCCTCTGCCACCCTAATGAGGGTGGGGGTGAATGGGGGCACCGAGCGAGAGACTGTCGTGGTGCTGCTGTGCTGGCTGGGTCAAACCACGCCACCTCAGTTTCCCTTCCTGATCAAGAAATAAAAACTCTGGAAGAGGATGAGGAAGAACTCTTTATGATGTGAGCAAAGCTATTCTGGTTTGCATTTGAAAATGATCTTCCAGAATGGAAAGATGAAAGGCCCAAGCCTGAACTTTTGGCAACACGATTTTTAAATGTAGAGAATGCACAGAAGAATGCAGGAATGAAGCAGACAGCAAAGAAAGCAGGCACAGACAAAAAAATCACAGAATCATAGAATTGTAGGGTTGGAAGGGACCTTTAGCGATTATCCAGTCCAATTCCCCTGCAGTAGCAAGTTCACCTAGATCAGGTCACACAGGAACATGTCCAGGCAGGTCTTGAAAAGAGCTCCAAGGAAGGAGCCTCCACACCCTCCCTGGGCAACCTGTGCCAGGGCTCCCTCACCTGAACAGTGACAGAGTTTTTTCTTATATTTAAGTGGAACTTTTTGTGTTCCAGCTTCATCCCATCACCCCTTGTCCTGCTGCTAGCTACAACAGAAAAAAAGGATGTCCCAACCTGCTGACACCCACCCTTTAGATATTTGTAAATGTAAATAAGATCTCCCCTCAGTCTCCTCTTGTCCAGACTAAACAGCCCCAGTTCCCGCAGCCTTTCCTCATATGAAAGATGCTCCAGTCCCCTGATCATCTTGGTGGCCCTGTGCTGGACTCTCTCTCTAGAAGTTCTCTGTCCCTCTTGAGCTGAGGAGCCCAGAACTGGACACAGGACTCCAGATGAGGCCTCACCAAGGCAGAGTAGAGGGGGAGAAGAACCTCCCTTGACCTGCTGGCCACACTCTTCTTGATGCATCTCAGGATGCCATTGACCTTCTTGCCCACAAGGGCACATTGCTGGCTCATAATACATACATATTACACTTCTTTCATTGGGTGCTGAGACACATATCATACTTGTGGATTAATTAGGTTAACAGACTTTACCATCAGGGAAGATTAAGATGACATACTTGTTTCTTATATGGCTTCTAAAAGTAATATAACAGAGCTTTCACACTTTCTGCTGTGTGCTTCTGAGCAGGACATGTCCCTGTGATTCTCAAAAGGCAGCAGACTTTTAGAATCAGGTCATGGAGCGTTCCTGGCACAGTATTAATGATTTTCCATCAGACAGTGAAAATGAAGGTGGGGGAGAAATGTATTACAAGAGATTTGAAGTATATTCCTCTCAAAACACAAAATCTCTGCTTCTCTCCCTTCCAAATTTGTTACTATTCCCAGTGCTTGACTCTAGCACACAGTTGTTGCTGTGGTCCGACATCTTCCATGATTGAAGGCAGCAGCCTGTTGTACTGAGGTGTGCACAAAGGAATCTGAACAATAACCAGGAAGACAATATAATCACCTGTTACAAATTATGCAACCCAGAGCATACATCTTAAACACAGTTCCCATGTTGGGATTAGGTGGAAAACAAAGTAATTAAAAACAAAATTCAGCAGATAAACCCTTTTACTTTTACCAGTAAAAGTTAAGTTACAGACACCCGTGTTCTCAGGGCAAAATAAACTTAAAAAATATCTTAAAACAGTGAAAAAATACCAGAAACCTTTATTTAAAAATAGATGTACTCCTTACTCCAAATTTGTTTGTACAGAAAGGATTTGTTTGAAAAA
Source organism: Urocolius indicus (assembly GCA_013401255.1). Lineage (NCBI taxonomy): Eukaryota > Metazoa > Chordata > Aves > Coliiformes > Coliidae > Urocolius > Urocolius indicus. The sequence goes on from WBNH01010386.1 coordinate 404,440, forward strand.
GAAAACAAAAAATAATGACCAAGCAAATGCATATTGGGAGTATGCACCTTTCGCAGAGGATTTGGTAGAAGCGTCATTTGTGTCAAACTGAGCAGGAGGAAGTCGCTCATTCAGCTTTCATTTGTTCCCTGACATCAGAAGGCAACGTCTCAAACAAGGTGTCCTCTACGGTGAAACCAGTCCGCTTCAGAGCTCTGCACTCACCCAGCTCAGGTGGGAGGATTTCAAAGTGATTGCCTTTAATATCCAAGTAGGAGAGGAATACCAAGTTACCGATTTTAGGAGAAAGGACAGACAGGTTATTCCTCCCAATTTTCAGAGTCTTAAGTTTTTTGCAAAAGTAGAGTTCATCCGGCACGCTCTCCACTTTGTTACACGTAATGGAAAAGTACTGTAAACTCTGCAGAACTCCTATTTCAGGTGGGATAAAGCGAATGTCATTGTAAGACAAATCCAAATATCTGATCTTGTTGCATAGGAATAGGTGGGATGGAAGAACCTCTATTTTGTTATGGCTGAAGAAAAGCCGCTCGAGACTAGTGAGTTTCTTTATATGCTCCGGGATGTACGTTATACTGTTGTGCCACAGCTTCAGGATTGTCAGCTTTCTCAGATGTTGAAAACTTACTATTTCTTCAATGGATTTGAGGTTGTTTTCCTTTAGATCCAATTCCTGAAGACTGAGAAGGCTGAAAACTGCGTGAGGTATGCGCTCCAAATCACAATGAACCAATTCCAGCTGGGTCAGGTTGACCATCTTCTTCAGGTTGTTAAGCATTACTAACTTAGTGCCATCATTATGGATGCAGAGTTTTTGCAGGTGACTCGAAACATCGACTGCAGATTGTGGGATTTTGGACAAATTACTTTTTATGTGAAGAGCTTTAAGGCTTTTCAGCTCCCGAAAAGACTCCAATGTAATGTTTCTAGAAATATCGTGACTTAGGGAGCCAATTAAACAGAGCTCTTCCAAATTTCTGAGCCCATACATCCAGTGGGGAAGTTCTCTGATGTCATCAAACTTGACGCTCAAAATCTTGAGATTCTCCTTCAGAAACGCCAAGGCAGCGCAGTGGATCTTCACAGAGCACTGGTGCAACGTGAGCTCCTGGAGGTTGTCCAGCTGTGCGATGGTTGCTGGTATCATGACGTTATTGATTATTTCAAGTTTTAACGACTGCAGCTCAGTAATTTCAAAAACAGTGTCTGGCAGCCCAGAGAGCATGAAAAGCTGTAGCTCCAAATGGCCGTGGGAGTTGGTCTGTAGCCTCTGCCGCAGTTTATCCGCAGTCCACTCATTGTTTAGATTCAGCTGTTTCAGTTTATTTTCACTGACTTCGGAGAGGAAGACGGCAAAGCGTTTGGAATAGAGAGGGTCATATTGATCAATCATGTGGAGCATAAAAGCAAAGTCGTTCTTGACATCTGGGATGTCATCGATTCCTGTCTCCTGCCGAACGTACTCAAAGGAATATTCTTTCAGCGAGCGGTAGAACAACCAGTAGAGCGTGTAAAGGCATGTGAGACCGTAGATGCTTACAAAGCACAGGTAACAGTAAGAAAGTTTAGAGAACAGATGCGCCATTGTGTGATTACAGCAAAAATTCTTGTATCCTGTCATGTCTTCAATATCGACGTTACAGACTACTGTAAAGTTAACTTCTGAGACAAGTGCTGTGTTGTAAGCAATAATAATGAGGAACTTAATCACCTTCAGTACAGTCTGGCGAACGTACATGACATACAGTATATCGCCCTCCTCAACATGCAATCGAAATTTCTTCACCTTTTCAAACAGGGCTTTGGCCTGCTCACCTTCTTTCTTATCTAATGCCCCAGCTGTTCCCTTATCCACAATTAACTTCTCAGGGATTGATTTTAAAGACTGTGTCTTGACCAAAGTACCTTCGGTGCTTGGCTGGATAGTATTAGACTTGTTTATGTTGTTCTTCCTGTTATCTTTCTCTTCAGAGTCTTCCCCCGACACTTCGGATAAGGCTCTTGTCGTCCAGGGAGAATCAAAACACTTCCCAAGTATTGAAATGAAGTGTTCAATTTTGGAGCTCGATCCAGGGAATTTGAACCAAAAGTTACTGCAGAGCATGAAGACCAGTGTGTGTATAAGGACAAGGTAGGGGAAGTACTTGGCATACCAGTGCAGAGCACGTTCATAGCACACCTGATTTATAAAGCTGTATTGCTGAAGGTCCAAATCAGTCTTCAGTCCTTTCATTTCAACTGTAGCTGGAGGGGTGGAGGGCCTGGGTGGAGGAAGCGGTGTTGTATCTGGGATTGTGTTAAACACGTTGGAACTATTAGATTGGTTCTGGCAAGGCTGTATGCGCTTTGGAAGGCATATTATCTTGTCTTGCATGACCTGAAACACACAAAAAGATACCTTTTAAACTGACATACAAACAATGGTAGCAGTACGAGTGGGTAGCGGTCCCTGGAATTCCTCCAGCTGCCAGGCATTCCTCCCTATAGCCTGGCACTTGGCCCCACAGGCTGTGCTGTCACTACTACTATTCCTGACACTAGCTCTATATGCCAAAAACTAGATCACCTCTTTTAATCTATGTTAGGTGTCCGTAATTTGAGCAAGAGGGCATTGAGGTTATCCAGAAAAACAAAAACTGTGGGTAATGCTCCCAGAATAAAACAGGGATCTCCTGCATTGCTCTCTCCAGAGACAGGCTGTTCTTGCCAGGCGTATTCACCTTGGCTGCATGATATTCAGAGATAGCTTAGGCTTGAAAGCAGCATAACTGCATTCATGTGGCTGTATGCTCACACTGTGACGTCCTAGCACACCAAAACTGGCTGACAAAGGGCTAACGTGGGCATGTTGATGTTGGGACATACTTAATCTTCAGTCTTAATAAAGACAGATAGGGATAATGGAGAACTGACAGTATTTGTGTGTGTGCACAGATATAACTTTAATTCACTACCTCATACATATACATAGAGTTGTCATACCACACACCTTGGGGAGGGGGTGAAATGTAGCTCTGAATTTCTGTCCTTGAAGCTGTCTATAACGCAAAGGAAAATGCAACTTTCTTAATTTGGGATGGCCATACATTTTAAAAAACTCATGTCAGAGTTCCTTTAGGGACCAATCACTTTTGGTTTAACTTGAGATAACAGTTTGAGTTCAGGGCAAGGATCCCTATAGGCCTGAATTTTAAATGTGATAAACCAAGGAGCTCTGTTATTTGCCCTGAATGACTAACTGGCATTAGCCCGAACTAAGAAAGTGTGTGTGTAGTGTAGATGTGTTCTTTGACATCATGGTTGTTGAAAGCTCTAAACACAGCATATGCAACAAGAGCTACCAAAATCAGATCCTCAATGACCCACCCCTGTGCAGGGAGATGCGACCACGTGTTTTGAACACTATCAGTGCCATAACTGTTGACATGTCCAAAACTCCTGCAGTTAATCTTTGTCTTTAAATGCTGTTCTGATACACACCCTTACTTACACCCTGGACTCAATCAAAAAATTGCCTGTTATTTGCAGTGTTTCCACATGTTATTCTCCATGTGCTTCATCCAATCAAACAGGTAAACTTAAAGGTAACAGATGCTCTGCTTTGTGTGCTTAACCAAACACTTAGCTACTGATGCAAAACTCAGCCCTATATGAAGAGGTTTTTCAACGAGGACATCATATCTTTTCAGCTGAAAATATTTAAAAGCAGAGAATATAAGCAAAACTACATCTGATTTCACATGAAACTTGGGACATAGTATGTGAAAATCTTGGGCCGTGTAAGTGAGCAAATTCCCCTGAAACAAGAGCTCTGTCAATATGTCCGTTTAGCTCCATTTCTAAGTCATGCCAAAGAAACGTGAGAGCCGTGTTTGACCCAGTCCTTTAACTTTCTGTTTTTTTGGACTCCATCCCAAACAGTACTTTCCATTTCTTTTTAGCTTTTGGCTCTTTAGTAAAACGCAACTAACGGTGATTGACAGTGATGTCAATTGTTTACATGTAAGCATCCTCAGAGACGCTTTGGAATTGAAGAGGCATAATATTAGTTGTGGGGGTTGCTAATAACATAAGCACATTAATTTCAAATCTCTGAAGCATGATGACAGAAAGATTATCAACATCTGCCAAAGGAAAATAGAAATCACAAATTCACTTTTTCAAACTTTTAAATGGAAAACTGGTAACAAGAATGAATTTAAGCCAATTGTCTGCTTTATGATGCCAAACTGTGGTGAAAACAGGCATCTGTGCACAAGCCAAACCAACAGCTCTTATCTCAGCTGGCACTGCTCCATCGACTCCAGCGCAACCCTGATGATTTATGGCTGCTAAAAGTCTGGTCTGTGTTATTTGATGTTGCTACCTAAACAGCTTTAATCCTGAGACCAGCACATTCTTGTTTTGCTCACGGTGAACTCAAGAGATAAAAGACGACATTGACACCATCCTTCCAAGGACCTTCCTCTTTTGCGGTGCCCTTGGGGCACCTGAGAGCACCCGCCTCGCTCCATCCTGATGGATTTACCTGTAACGTGCACCCGAAGACACCGATCATCAGCATGGCGACAGAGAGATAGTCCGTGAACACATCCCACCAGGGCTTCAGCACCCGCAACGCCGGCTGCTGCTCCGAGAACTGGCGGAACTCCGTCACGGGGATCATCGTCCTGCAAAAGAGCAAGGCCAGCGCTCAGCCTCCTGCAGACTGCACCTCTCTGCCTCCATGAGCAAGTACTTCAGCGAGGTTTTAGAAAAACGGCTCTGGACATGAAATACCCTGGATGTGGCATAAAAGTTCCCAGCTACTGCCCTCTGACACCCTGCCTCAGAAAAAGGAAGCTCTTATGTACCCCTGTGAGGAAAGGAGAGCGGGACTGGAGTCCTGCCCATGCAGGCAGGCAAATCGCTCTCTGCACCGACTCCAGTCATATCTGATGGTTTAAAGAAGCCTTCTGAATCCCTGAAAATCAGCCCACTCTGACATAAAGACATTTGGCTTTACAAACATTAGCCTTGATCTCAAAAACCTGGCTAAAATGCTTGTCCTGTGCTCAAATTTCACAGGCCTTTTGAGCTATCATGTCTCATTCACTTCCATTTTATTCATAGTGATTTCTGGAATGCTTTGGAATGAATATTTGTGTGCATACTCTAAGCAGTTTTAAATCTACTGTGTCTTGAGTACAAGTTGCTAAATCGCTTCAGCTAACAAAAACTACAAGCAGATCAAGGGCTTTATCTTCACCTCAGATGTCTAGGCTTACATCATCACCTCCTCTGAAAAATCAGCTAACACATGAGCATGTACGGGCAAAGCAACTGATTTTAAAGCCTACAGCATATTGTGTAACTGAATCCCTGAGATCAAACCAGTACTGAAACTCCCCAGCAAGTTACGATGGAAAGATAAATCTGCATGGGAACGTAATAAAAATACTCCCAAAGGCAATCTACAAAATTTGTCCTTTAACATTCTAAATGCTCACCACAATCACTTCCTATCACAATAATATTGGAAGTGTCTATCATCCTGATGCAGCTGCAGACTGGGACTCTAAATTAGAGTGAGTTTGGTGCCATCCATCTGTGCGCAGGCTCAGTGATAAGCACACACTTGCTGACAGGCTGCCCGGAGACGTGGAGATTCCACTCACTTGGAGCCGGGGATCCGGCAGGGAAGGACTCCAGCCCTAACAGCTGCAATTCATCCCAAGCACACAGCCATCCCTAGAACTGATGACTAATTCCCACTACACTGGCCATACTCGTGTGGAAGGACACTCACTTTGACATCTTCTCTGGGACTGCTGTGCCTCTGCTTGTCCAGCTGTCCTCAGCAGGTACGGCAGCCCCCGAGGTCTGTAAATGAACCTGGGTTAGTAGCTATGCTGGGGCTTTGCAGCTTTGTGGGTAGCATAAAAACTTCTTATACTTTGTTCCCTGCTCCCCTCTCCTCTTGCAACCCTTCAGTGTTTCTTTAAGCACTACTTGGCCAGGCAGAAGACTCTCCTTCTCTCAACACACCACAATGCCAAATGAAATCGCATGCAGCTCTTGCATGGCTGATGATCCCGAAGAGGAAGGCAGGCTGTCCTCTCCAGCACTTGCAAATTAATATGCCATCAGCAAAAACAGTGGCAACACAAGCCTGACTGCACACAGCCGGGTCAGAGGCTCGGCAGCATCCATGCCAACAGGCTTGAACTGTCGCAGTGGTGGCAAAGGAATGCAGCATCATTATTAAATGGCACACAGCCAGGAACAGCGATTCTGATTTTTCAGTGTCTATCTTGCCAAGGGTCAGCAGACATATCAGGGAGGGTAGGCCTCTACAGCAAAGAAGAGCTGCTGGGACAAACTTTTGTTGCCTTTCACTTTTCTTTTAGATAGACTGGTAGAAAAAGTGGATCTCACAAATGAGAGATGCTCCATGCAACTTTAAGTACACGTCTAGCACTCCTTCAGTTGAACCCAGGGGCAGGAAATGCTCCGCTGGCAGCTCCTGAGCTAAGCAACGTCATGCACTGATCTCTCTTCCATACCTGCATGCATTTCACTGCTGTTGGTAAGGAATTACTCTCCTGTTCTTTACTTCCACAGAAAATGTGACTGACAGTAGCTGCTGATAAGCTTTACAAACTTTTCAATCAAGCATTGAAAAACGTAGAAAATTCCTACAGGAAGACACCAATACAAATGTTGGCTAATCTACTGCCATGCAACAGTGCTGCTCAGAGCTTTGTAACATGTACACTGTCAGGTCAGCGTCTGAGGCTACTTAGCTGACTGCAATGCCATCCCTACACCCAAGAGTATGTATCAACAGACTGCTGCAAAAATCACAGCATTTTCTTTCTTCCCCCTGCTCCATAATAATGGCTTATGAGTGATTTTTCACATTTGGATGCCACAGCCTCTACGAGTCCTATTTGTACCTTTTTTCTCCCAAAAGTATAGACAATTTGAGTGTCAGGTAAGACAGGTTCATGTTTTCCACAGCAGAGAATTGAGAAAACAAGTGCTTACATGCCTCAGAACCTGTGGAGACCAAATCCTTGCTGGTCAGACAGGTAAGTAACTCTGTGGATCTGAGCCACAGTGTTGCAGAAACAGGGGCAGAATCTAGCACCAGATGGGACTGTAAAGTATCTTGCAAACTACTATGCAGGGACAGCTTTGAAGACCAAAAATTAATTTAGCTGTTGCATTTGATAGGTTTCACTCTGCATTTTTACGCATCTTTGTTGTATTATATATTTGCTTTATTTATTCTAAGTGATGTATGGGGAATTTGGACGAAGGCAGATAGTTTCTAGCACCAGAAACACATGCTGCTCTGATCCCTTGTTCCCTTTAGAGGCTGCTGTTTGCATGGTGTGACTCCTCATTAGTAGAATGCACATACTGTTACCCTGGTTAATGGGCCAAGCAGAGGAGACTTGCATACAGAAAGCCTCCCTGATCTATGCTAGAAAACCCGTCTGTGAGGGTGAAAGGTTTGCAGTCCAATGCCACACATCAAAATCTGTCTGCCTTTTACGTTTTTCTGTATTGTCAGTAAAAGAAAACGTTACTGAACGATGGCAACAGTATGGCACATAATAATAGTAAATAAACCATCAATGCCTAATGACAGATGATATTTTTCAGCTTCAAGAAAAAAAAGACACTCATGGGAACCTTTAAAACGAGACCAGGTGTGAAAACACTGCATAATCATTTTCCAGCATCCTGTGGAGGAACCCTATTGCTTCTCCCCTTGCTGCACTAGCAATAAAGAGAAAATGCTGGAAAGAAGTGCAGAGAAGCCTAGGCTTGCCAGAACTGCTGCTATCTGCATGCAGAACAGAATGACACAAGAGCACTTTTTACTTGTTTCCCTCTTTCCCCTAGCTTCCTTTCCATTCAGGCCTGTACAATGACTGAAAGGACATCTATTGGCAGTGGCTCTAGGCCTCAGAAAAGACACAGCAGGTCCACGTGGCTCTTCCCCAGTGCTACACCCAATGCCACACCACTGTTAGGCTCATTTAAACCAGGCACAAACTACATCTGTACAAGAGAAAGTGATTCAGCCAATCATGAATTTAAACAAATCTAAACAAGGACACTGAAAAAGCCACACTGCAGCCCAAATCACAAGCATCTCTGGGACAGCACATCATCTACTGTAGATTCTTATCTCTTCTTCTAACAAAGAGATAGGAGTTAAATGTTTCAGCTGGAGAAAATGAAGCGTTACTAATTTCAGTTCACTCAATTCAATGCTATTTAATGGCATAATATATCGTAGCTGAAATGTGGAGTCTGACAAGTTAAACACCATTCTAACCTACTTTAGGAAATACTGAATTCTAAGTATCGGATCATTTTTTTTCAAATAAAATCAGACCTAGTTCTCTTTTTGTCTCTCCTGCATTTCTAATAATCATCATTCTCTGGAGAAAAGAAAACTGCACCTGAGATAAATCACCTGGTGTTCAGCTACCAGAAGAAAATTAAAAAAGGAACTTGAGTTAAAAAAAGTTGTACGGGCTGTTTAGTAGTGCTGCAGAAAAGAGCTCAGGGTTTGCCAGATTAAATAAAACCCAAACAAACAAAATCCCCAAAAACAAGCTAAGGGAAGAGAAATTGGTAGAGTTTTTTTTAAATTTTAAAACATTTTCTAAGAAATTGAGATAATTTGATGAGTGAAAACTAATATGTTACAATAAGATGAAAAACTGGAATCCAGGTCCAAGGAAGATGTGATAATTCTCTCCAGCAGAAAAACTAACTAGGGGAATCAACTGTTGCATTAGGTGTGAGACACCACTTAATGTGACCTGAAAGAGCTAAGGAGAATAAACAGATCCAAGTCAGAGAGAGAAGTATCGGAAATAAATGAGACCTAATAAATCAAGAAACTTAATCAAAGGATGATTGTGAAACGGCTGCACTGTGGAGCAAATCAGCTTCTCAGCAACTGGCCTTCATCAAAGGGAATAAGGGAAAACAGTGGGGACAGTTTGGAGATGATGCCATCCCTTGCCAGAGCCGCTAAAGGAGAAAAATGAGTATGTTGTACCAACGGGGCCCTCGGTGTGACAGTGCACTGCAGGACAGAAAGGAAAGGAATGAATGAACTTCCTGCCCACTGGCAGATCAGAAGCTGCTCGGGGGGGCCTGCCAGTAAAGCCCTGACACAAGCCCCAGTCTCGGCTTGATGCCCCACACACAGGTGCTGTGTGAGCTGCTCCTTGGGGCTTTGTGCCCACTGAGCCTCTGTGACCTGCCTTGGTAGCAACCCATGGGGATGCCAGTCAGAGACAGCGCCTGCCAGGCCAGATGGGCAAGTGCCTGGGGACATAAAGTTTATACACTTGACCTGTCTGAGGTGTGCGTGATACACCTCCTCCCTCATCAACCTGTATTCATCCTGTGTGCTGAGAGAAAGAAAAAAATCCTGTTAACACTTTGCAAAAGTGCCTCTTGGGTACAACCCCAAACAAAACCCTTTTTGGCTGGGTTTTACCTGCCAGCTCCAGGTATTCCTAAGTGACAGCTGCTATTTTAAAGCAGGTTTTCACAGAGTAACTTCATTTGATGGAGTGTAACTGTGTGCACGGACAGCAGCCCTTAGCAGAACCAGAGGGTACGCTGCTGGCGAGTGGGCAGACACTCGTGCTGCTCCCACTCCAGTTCAGCCTCCAAGGCAGAGTTTGTTGAGATGTTCGGATTTAAAAAAAGAACAGAGTGAAATGGAAAGAATTACCTGAGAGGCCCTGCCTTTATGTGACCTGCGGCTGGTCCAGTAGCATGCAATCCTCTCCAAGGCAGGCTCCCAGCAGCTCCCACCACCACCCCCAGCCATGGCAAGGTAGCCACCAGGCCACCCGCACCATGCTGTGGGTAAAGCTGCTGACTACCCTGCACCCTTACACAGGCAACACTTGCTATTACCTGTTGACACCAGCCAGCCTGTGCCCCAGCTATGGTCTCCTTGCCCAGCAAAGCCCAAGGCCTTCGCCAACCCTCGTGCAACAGAGAAGCAGCATCACTGCTGCTTCATGTGCTGTGGGCAGGAGACCAGGACTTGCTAGAGCTGTGTTTGCCAACCTACAGATGTTATTCACCAGAAGTCCAACCCCTTCCAGTTGTGGTTACTCAACCATTTTGACATGCATTGAAGCAATCACAGTCATCCATCGCTTGTTTTAGAGGAACAACCATAGCTGCATGCCAGAATTGAGGCCCCTGGGTGACAGGCAATTCACATCCAGAATTTATTGGTTCCATAGGGGCAGGGCATGAATAACACACACCAGAGAGCAAAAGGAAAAGGAACGTAGAAGAAGGAGAGAGACAACATTGCAGAAATAGTGATGTTTACAACTGGGAAGCGTAGAAAGTTGTTTAATTTCTAGAGAAGATGTTTCAATGATTGGCCAGCTGACACTGAACCACATTTCCCTGAAACCACAACAACCCTTCCCAGACAGAGGATCAGTACCACCACCTCCTGAGAATGGTACAGAGTCCAAGGAAGTCCCAGATGCGATGGACATGGCACCGAACCCCCAAAGGGAAGGAGCTTTTCTCTTGGTGTGAAGAGCCTGGCTGAGTACACTGGTAAGGATCATGTCCTCAAGAGACAACTCTGACTGGGACTGCTTCATCCTTCATATCAGACAGGGGCTGAAAGGAGAATGCTGGGCTAGGCAAAACCTGCCCTCCCTGCTGTTTTAAACATACTGCATGTGTTAGGATAAATTACAAAATGCATTTTGGGAATAGTGCTACAAGTATGTCTCTGGGTTGGTTACCATACATGATTTATTGCATATTCATTTTCATTAAAGGAACAGAGCACAGCACATATTTAACAGACGAGCTTGTGACCCGGTGGCAGGGACTCAGCAGAGCCCAAGTGCTGCAAGCATGTGCACAGGGCCAGCACTCCAGTGGGTTTTGCTTTACAGGACATGGCATTGCACACCCTGAACACCACAGCCTGCTGTCCTTGGCTCTAACCATTTGTTGCTCTGCAGAAATACTATAAAGTCTTTTTTTCAGGTGGTTCCATGCCGTCTGGCCTTGGCCACCTTGAGCCAGGAGTGCTTCTCAGCACAGAGCCTGAGACTGCACTGAAGAACAGAATTCTGCATTCTTATTTTGCCTAATGGCAAAATGAGACAGTCATATAAGCAGGGATAAGAGAGTTCTGCAGTCAGGTTCAGGTAATGTATTCTTAAATACCCAATTTAAACAAAACCACTGGCCTATGTAGAGCCACAGTCACCTCTGTCCAGGGCTGATAGGCACAGCCTGGCACAAAAATGGCTTGGCACCACCATCACTGCTCATATTTTCTGTTGATTTTAACTTTGCCAAATCTGTATTTTTGGCTAGGAATGAGTCACCAAAATGACCGTAAGGAAAAATCTGCCTAATTTAAAATAAAATTTAAATGAAGATCCAGCCAGTAATTTCTAGAAACAAGCTTAGGGGAACAACACTGTACTGTGCATGATACAAAACTCTCAGTCTTTTTAACTTTCCAGACTTCCCATGTCCCAAAATTTGGCTTGTGTACCAGGGATGCAGTTTTTACTGCAATGTGAACAGCTGCCCACAGCTGGTAATTTATAAGCCTTTGTAAACCATGTGTTTGCATGTATCCTTTGATTTCCACAACTGAACCCTTCAGCACAAATCCAGGAGCCCCTCACAGCTCCTGGCACTACCCATGCTGGCACCACAGATGACAAATAACAAATCTGTTTCACTTCGTCACCTAACCAGGAGAGGACTGACTAAAAGTGGACTCAGGGACAAGTCACCAAGTATGGAAAACCAAGATTAGACTAAGGGAGAAATAGGATGATAAGGGCTAGAATTAGCAACTCCTAATTCCCCAGAAGTTGATGTTCCATCCTTATCTGTGTATTCTCACACACATTGGACATGCAGTGAAACAATGTCTGAACTACTCTAACGTTCTGTTTTGGTCATTATCTTGCTCTAATGCTTGCACTGACCAAAAACATCCATCATTTTAATAAGTGTAGGTGCTTGGTCAGTTTCTGTGTAATGTATGACATCACTTACACTACAAACTCCTTCCTGTATTTGAGGCATTTCAGAAGACTAGTTTCCCTGCTAGGCTTTACAGCTACTGGTGTTTCCTAAAATATAAAATGCTGGCTATTTGGGAGTACCACATGTTGATACTTTTTCAAACATAAGAAGTTGCTTTTTGTTGACTCTAGGCAGGATTTTTCGTAGGAAGAAATGCCCTCATTCTAAAGGAAGAAATACAAACAAACGATGCTGTTGCTTAAACATAGATCCCACGTTAAGGAACTGGAAAGCCATTAAAAACAAATAATTTGCATCCAAACACTTATTTTTAAAAGTCATGTGTTTACTGTGTTTTCAAACAAAGTCATCTTCTTGGGGCTAAGGCCAGCAAGGAAACATGGCCTGGATTAAAAACTAAGCGTGAGCCAAGAGTCCCCAGTGGGACCTGGCCATGGGCTATCTGTGCTCCTACCACATTGACCCAACGTACCACCACTTCCCCAGCTGAAAAACAGAAAGGTATCTACGTTGTTTATTACCTTTGGTGAGAAATATTAATTAATAGTACTACAAAAATCATAACATACTGCTTTTTTCCAGTTCCCTGCAACGGTCGAATCTAAACTGCTAGAATGTCAATACTTCCCCACAAAGTCACTGCAGTGAATTTGATTTCACACTATACATTAACAAAACTACGTGCCACAGTTCCCATTAGCTTGCACTCTGGGGAGCAGATTAAACACAATCATCCCACAGAAGACATCATATTCCAGCACCCACAAGAGGGTGGTCCTACAAAACATGTGCACCCTGTGCTCTCCTCACAGCAGCTATGCCAATGCAGGCTAAAGTGAGGTAGCCCTGACCGGGACGATCCCTGCACGGTGACAGCCCTTCAGCAGAGAAAAGGGGTCTCATTTCCAGGTGCACTGACTGGAAGAGACTGGGCTGTGCCACCTCAACTCCAGCATAGTGTCAAGCCAGCTCCTGGGAAACTGCCCTCCATCATACCAACCGCCACAACCGAGCTGCCCCAATGCCCCGGCTTGGCAAGATTCCAACAAATCACCAGGGATTTAGTGTTGGGCTAGATGATCTTTCAAGGTCCCTTCCAGCTCTTGAGATTCTGTGAAAAGGGTATAACCTGCAGAAACTTGCTTTTTCATTCTTTTCCCTCTGAGTTCCTGACGCCCACACTACAAGCACCCAACATATATTCAGGTTTCAGTTACTCCTCTGCCTAATGCCCAGGAGGGACTGCGGTGAATTCAGAGGCAGCACTGAATCCCCCTGCCCTGCTTCTGACACCAACTGCTGCAGCAGTGGGAGCTCAAGGCCTGAATCCAGGACTCAGAGACGACGTAAAGAGAAGACATAAAGGACGTAAAGAGGAAGTAACAGTAATAAACTGCATTTCAAAATACACATTGCAATTTCCACCTACACACACAGTAAGTGCTGCTTTGGCAACAGATCCCAGACAATAACCTTGTTGTTTGTTTCAATTGAGTCATACTGCTTTTTCATGTATTACACACCAAAAAAGACTTTCTATTGTCAGTAGCTTTTTGACTTAGACTGGGTTGGATTGAAAACAGAAAAAATGTTCAGGGCCAAATTCAGCTAGATAAAGTCTCAGTGAAATCAACAGGAGTTCTCGCTGTACCGAGCACATAGGCCTGTGTGGAGATTTGGCTTCGCTCAGTTATTTATCCAAATCTAAAGAAAAGAACACTCGATGCATTTTCATGTCAAAGACTACTTCAAAGGCAATACTTGCCATTTTTCCATCCTGGGAGTAACATTCTTAGTTTATCAGGGCTATCCCTCAAGCTGCCAGCCCTCTTTCCAGAGCTGTAAAATGTTCCTAATGCAAGTGAAAACCTTTAACAGCAAAACAAGGCACTGAGGAAGAAACTGCCCCGCAAGTGATAGTTTAGTACTCTTGAAATGTGTCTAAATGACTGGAAAAAGTAAACATGTCAAGTTTTAGTCAAAATTACGCCAGGTTTTCCACCAACACTTATTTAACATACTCAGGTAACTAAGACAGAAATAATGATGCAGAATGTCACAGGACAGACAATATTAACACAAACCAGTGCCATTCATTGTCAAAAGAATAGTCAGGGGCCTCAGGCTATACAAGTGCTCATAATAAAAAATGCTCAGCTGATATAATTAAAAATTAATTCCTAATTGGGACAGGAAGCACAAAGGGTCCATTCTGAGACTTAAGCAGCTCAACCATCTGAAAAGATAGTTAAAAACTTTTTACGCAGTGATTGAGCCAAAAACGTTAAAGAAATGCCTGTTTTCACAATCTGTGAGACTTTTTCACATAAAGGATCTTTTCTGCTCCCACTTGCATGCTACACAAGTGAGCTTTCTAAACGTTGTGATAGTCTCACAAAACAGGGATCCCAAAATGCCTGGATACACATGCAGGTATTATTGGCCTGAAACACAGCTGATGAATTTTCGTCCCCCTCAAACCATCCTTTATGACAAAAGTCCTCAATAATAAAAATAAAGCTCATACTCTCATCCACACTCCTGAAACAATAAGACTAACATAGATAAAGCCCACGAAATGGATGTGATCTGCACATACTTCAAGATAAACACAAATAGTTACAGAATCAGAGTAACTTTGGATTCTTTAACAGATGACTTTTAAAGATCATAAACTTCAGATGTGGAAAAACAAAACTACCTGCCTAAATTCTCTATTGGACATTTTCAGTGCAGTGTCCAGCCATGGCCCACCAAAGAGGCATTAGCTCTAAACTTGTTCCACTAGAAAACCTGTTGCAGTATCACAAAAACAGAAAGAAAGGCAGTATCCATCAAAACTTTGATACAGCCTTCAAATTTCCCTGAGTTATAGTTTTCTCAAACTTTGTTGAGATCAAAGCAGTTGCTGGAGGTGGTTCTGACCATCCTATAGCAGGTGCCCAAGTCTCTGAAACTATGTCACCAGGTGATTAAAAATAGTATTTGCCTATTACACTTAATAAAGGGTTTTTCCAACAATACAGTCTGTGAACATCCATCTTACCCTACAAGCTTGCTTGAAAGCCATCTACCCTTGAGACAGCTCATCAAGCATTCATACCAACTGGAAAATGAGGTCTCTAATGGTGCTCGCTCAGAACATCAAACCTGCTCTCTGACAGCAACTTGTACTTCGGAACTGTAAATCACACATGTGTCAGGATCTTACACTGCGGCACGCTCAGGGCAGGGCTTGACCTGTGCTCTCCTTTACCATACGCTCCAGAGCACATAATTATTCCAAGCTCCCGCCTTGCCTTCAGCAATGCATAAAATCAGTCTTGTTGCTAGCTTGTTGAATTTTGGATTCCCATCAATACCAAATCACTATGTGCTATTGCCACTGAAGAGAGACGTGAGCTGACATTCCCATTTTCAGCAGATAACTTTAACCCAGGATTTGAAGTTAGTATAAAAGGCTGGAAGCTGCTCACCTGAAAGTCAATGGAAAAGTTAGTTTACTTCGACAGAAAGAGAAATGGGGTTTTTAATGCTACTGTACACGACCAAACGTTTTCACACATGATGGTTCAAATTCAGTGGAAATTTGTATGCTCACTGTGACAGCAGTGACAGCAACTTCCCATGGAGAATGGTGCCACACTGTGCTGCGGGGGAAGAGGCTTTGCTTTACCTTAAAACCAAGAAAAAACATGCACTGTACCTTAAGGTGGGGTTCTCCCAAACAAACAGATAAAATGTGCAAAGCACATACATGGCACTACCCTACCTTTTCAAAATCTGACCTGATGAAACGGCAGATTTGTAAGTCAGTTCTTCGTGAGGGACAGAAACAGAGCAGACACAACTTCCACATTGGAAAAAAATGCCAGAAAAAGTCATCCTGGTCCAAGCCTCTCTGGGTGATGTGGTTATAAAGTTTGTGCTGTGCCTGATTAGCTGCTTGTGTTAGGCACTAAAATGTAAAATTAACACAGTGCAGGAAAGCTAGTCCAGGGTTTCTTAGGCTTAAAGAGAGCTCTAAGACACTTTGCCTGCCAGGGTCGGGAAGACAGTGATGCCTGCCCTGTATTATGAGTGAAAGCAAAGCAGTGACATACTCACACGTGTTTAACATCTTACCAGTGGGAAAGAGATCTTAGAAACACAACCCCCACAAAAGTCATTGCACTATAGCTTGAATTTGCATCAGAGTTTTGTCACACAAAATCCCTAGGCAAAAAGCTAAAGGGGGAAGAAGAGAGAAAAGTTTCCATTATGTTGGGTATGTGAAATCCAACACTTGTTAACATTCTTCTGACAAATAATTTTGTAAGAAGAATAGCTTCTTTGCATAACTACGCAAGGTTTTAAGGGAAGCATTTTGGGTTTCTCTTTTTTTTTTTTTCCCTGAGTTATATTGTTTCATTGTCAGGGTTTTCTTTAATGTATGGCCTCTCCCTTGCTATTGACAAGGAGGACAATATCTTTTCACTGAGTTTTCTCAAAGAGGAAAAAACTATGTAAAATTAAACTCTAGCTCCTGTTATTGTGAATTGTTTGGATGGTAATTGAAATGTGTTTTACTTCCCGCGGCATTCTAAAAGGCTTGGGCAGGGAAGTGCCTTTCTGGCAGTCAACAGGGGCCACTTCAACCAGTTGCAACCGAGGTCAGTGGACAATCAGGGGAACTGCTCCTCCCAGCACTCCCCGACCTAATTCATTATTTTGTGTCTTACTGTGTCCTCAGCCTCACTCTCAGGCCACTTGCACGCTGTTTACCCCTCTCTGCTGCCCAGTACGGATGCCGCCTCGCTCACAGACACAGCCCCTTACTGTGGGCCTCAAAAACCAGATTCTGAGGTGGGATACGGCTGCCTCAGGAAATCTACTCAAACTGGTACAGGAACTGAGTGCAAGATAGCAGCAAGTGCTGAGGCAAGGAACCCGATTTTGTTCTTCACTGACAACCAGCACTGGCCTTTTCCAATACCAGGCACACAAAGTATGCAGATTTTTAGCCTTTCCATCAGAAAATTTATTTCCAAGCCTGCTCCCAAGAGTAAATCATTACAGAAACCCCACAGAAAGTTATATTACAGTAAAATCTCCATCAGGGACCCTTTTGTATTCAGACTGGGAGAAAACAGCATCACGGCTGCCACACATTTAGCAGACTTAGAATGTAACTGGAAGAGGAAATGATTCAGAAACCACAGGTGCTCAGCACTAGGCTGCTGTGGCTCGCTTGGCAGCCCCTGGGCACAGACACTCGGTGAGACTGCAAGAATCCAGGGCCAGGTTAAAAGGAGGGACCGACTCAGAACTGCTCAGCCTGGCTCCCAATGTGGCTCTGTGCCACAGGGACAAAAACGAAATTCCAGGAAAAGCGTGAGCCCCGGGGAGCAAGTGCTACCTCCCTGTGCTTTCACCGTGGCAAAAAGAAACATGACAGCAGCTCTGTCATAGCAGGGGTGAGGAAAGATGCGTATTTGGTTGAATTGGGAAGGGACATTTAACAATTATTATTTATTTCCCACGTTGCCATCTTTTTCTCCACTATCTTGCAAAACACCTTTCTGTTCAGTTTTTCACAGCAGCATTCAAGCCTGCAGTGCTCCAGGGGAGCAAACATGTGTCTTCAAGCAGTGCTGCTTGTAACACTGAGCCTTTCAGAAACTACGTATTCCAAGACCAAAGAAAAATCACAGAGGCAAGCCATAACTCACATACTTATTTGTGACATAAAATCACTCACTTTTAAACATTTTCAACCTAACGAAATTCTAGCGGGACACGTCTGACACTCACTCAGAAGCCTCTCACGTTCCTCAGTCAACTCTTTCCAGTGAACCTGACAAACCGCATTTGGCGAGTGATGAACAAAACCGCCCATCACACTGCGACAAGACAGAGCTGCTTTTACACCGATTTAAAAAGCAGGGTTGACGAGGGTTTTTTCCTACAAATCTTTTTGAAAACACAGGCACGGATGCCGCTGCCGGGCGGTGCCGCCGGGGCCGCGCTGCCCACCCCCGGCTCGGCGGCAGGGACCCGCCGGGGCCCCGCGCGGCGCTGGCC